>SJYX01021176.1:140144-176463 GCA_006410675.1 Oreotragus oreotragus | reverse complement strand
GACTTCACTTTCACTTTTCACTTTCATGCATTGGAGAAGGAAATGGCAACCCACTCCAGCGTTCTTGCCTGGAGCATCCCAGGGACGAGGGAGCCTGGTGGGCTGCCGTCTATGGGGTCACACAGAGTCGGACACGACTGAAGCGACTTGGCCGCAGCAGCAGCAGCAGCACAGTTAGCACACTGTTAGCACAGTGCTAACAGATGAAAAGCGATCGTGGCAAAAGCAAACAGGATTCATGAAGAGCTCAGTGTTGCCCCCTGCTGGGATCTCAGAATCTTTCCCATCAAAGCATCATCAATAACGTCCTTGTCCTCCTTACTATTAATACACACACACAGAGCCCAGGAAACATACATTCTTTGTAAGCGTATACATTGTGTTGGCCATGTGCCATCCAGTCAAGCCAAAACTTGTGGAACAATAAGAATCTGTGCCCAGAATATCAGCTAAAAATATCTCATTCCCTCTGCTCTGTTCTTTGCTGGTATGTTTATGAGCGTCCCAGGAGGCTAATGAGGATGAAGGGAAAGGAAAACTGACATTTTTCAAAGGAAACCAAGCCTTTAATTCCCTAAAAAGGGAACATGTATGTTCTGTGTGTCTGTTTTATGTCCCTTGCCATTTTTGCATGTCTGTGTGACAACATGGAGTCTGTAATGTACGTCGTGCCACCTTGGCTGGGATTATTGGAATCCATGCTTTTACCGCAGTCTTTTGCTTTGTGGCCTGACTCGTACACAAGTTCCCAGGTTTCAGCAAAGAAGAGGGGGAGGGGAAAGAGAGCTTCTAAGCAAGAGACTCTCCGACACACACTGTCTGCTTATTCAGCTCACTCGGGTGCTACTTAGGAGCCTGCGTGTGTGTGTGCTTGGTTGCTCAGCTGTGTTCCACCCTTTGTGACCCCATGGACTGTAGCCCACCAGGCAAAACTACTAGAGTGGGTTGGCATTTCCTCCTCCAGGGGCTCTTGCAGACCCAGGCATAGAACCTGGGTCTCCTGCATTGCAGACAGATTCTTTATCGTCTGAACCACCAGGAAGCCCCCCCTGAAGAGCCTGGGGGGCACATTTCCATCCATAGTTGGCCATGCAATAACCTCCTTTATTTATTTCTTTAAAAAAACTTTTTATTTCATATAGGAGTATAGCCACCTAACAATGCTGTGATAGTTTCAGGTGGACAGTGATGGGTCTCAGCCATACACATGCATGTATCTATTCTCCCACCTAATCCCTTCCTATCCAGTCTGCCACATAAAATTGAGCAGAGTTCCCTGTGTATTTCTTGATCATTCACTGAGCCTCAAGCTCTGGCTGGTCCTCGCAATGATCTGAAATTTCTCTGTGGTGAGGGGTAGTCACCTTTCCTTCTCTGGCCTGAGTTTCTTTCCATTTATAAAATGAGGGGGAAAATGATCTGATCTCTGGGGGCGGGGTCTGTGAGTTGGGGGCACAAGGCAAGAATATCGGTGGTCAGTAGCCTCAGTGAGAAGCAGCGCCCTGAGCCGTGAGGTGATAAGGGGGAAGGATCTGTTCTATTTGTCAGATAATGTCAGCAGTAACCAAATAGCAACTGTTGGCTCTTGTCAGTCAAACATGGAGCTACCGACTTCCTGAACATATGCTGGGTGCTGGGCAATGAACGTGGGTGTTGGTCAGCCCTGGTTGGTTAATGTCAATACTGACCTTAGGTTAGGACAGACCATAGCCTTTGTTGCCTGAATGAAAATGAAATGTACCCTGTTTCCTCTTGAGTATTTATACTTCCATCTTTGCCTGTCGGTCTCTTCTCCAGTAACATATGAAAGGCTCATTAAAGTCTGATTTAGTTTATTATATAACGAAGAACAGAGACTTGAGATGCTCATGAAGTTCTATTTTTGGCTCACTTGGCTGTCTTGAAATAAATGATCTTATACACACGCTCACACAGGCAGATATGGTAAAACTGATTTCAATAAAGAGAGTTAATAGCTGCCACTTACTGAGAGCAGCTAGTATGTATCAGATCCTTCAAATACATTATCTTATTGAAGCTCCAAAACCATCTTGTCAGAGTTATGATCTCATTTTTTGGATAAAGAAACGGAGGCTTCAAAACAGCCTATAGCTTGCTCAGGTTCTCAAAGACGGAATCCAGACTTGAATCCAGGTTCTATCAGACTTCAGAGGCTCTTCCTGCTAACCTTGCTGATTCTGGCACAGATTCCTTGTGACAATGGCAACAACAAAAAGTATCGGGTTGGCCAAAAGGCCATTTGGATTTTTCCGTAAGATAGTATGGAAAAACCCAAACAAACTTTTTGGCCAACCAACCCCTCAGTCCACCGTTTTGAGGTCAGAGCTGCCCACTGCCAGCGACGTGCCCTCAGCGAAGAGCTGCGTGTGTTACCCTGTGCCTCTCGGGGAAGCCAGCGCCTCACAGAGCCTCTGGGACTGCAGACATCACGCTCGGCAGTTCCCATCCCTTTGTATGGTCCTTCTTACAGCTCCCCGGGAGCCCAGGGAGACAGAGACTCTGATTGGCTCTGCTGGCCGCTCATTGTTTCCCGTTTTCTCCCCGCTGCAGAGTCCTGAGACGGTCTCCTATAGACGATCTGGCCACTGCTTTTGTCCCTGCAGACTTTCCCACCGACCCAGGACCACGGGCTCCATTGCTCATTGTGGTGGTGTTGGCTCAGCCTCAAGGATAGAGACCTTGAGCCAGCTGACAAGGTTGCTTGTGTCATCACTTGTAAGGCCACAAGCCATGCTTTTGGTTCCCGATACTTTTGAATACTCATCTCTCTCACCATCTCTCCTTCTTTTTAGCCACATGGTCTCCCAGGCTCCCAGCAGCAGATTTTCCCCGACAGACAGTTTTGGCATGTTGCCAGTCCCCGTCTCAGTGCCTGGATGACCTCAGTTACCAAGTCAACATGGCACTTAATGCATGCTGCTATGCTGCCCCCTGGTGGAGAGGGTGGAAACAGTGCTATGCAGATTACTGCCTGCTTGTTAAAGGACTGTACAAAGACCCACTTCTCCTTTCTAGACCAAAGAGTTCATAGACTTGATTAAATCTCGTGTTGTCAGTGACTGTGGAAAGGCAGTATGATCTGTAGTGATCTGCTGTCCAAGGCTAGAAATGGCTCTGATTTCTTATTTTGGTGAGAAAGAACAGAATACAGTCAGTTGGCCTTAAGTCGGCATCAGGGTTTTTCATGTACTTATTTGTTTTCCATCCTTCTACTTCATTATCTATGGTGTGGATGCTCTGAGAGGCTCCCTTTGAGGTCTGAAGTACCCTGGGTCAAGGTTAATGAAGATCTCAGTCTTTCCAAACATATGCTTGGTTCTGGAACCTTCTAACATGTCGTAATGGGGGCTCCCCTTATAATCCTCCTCAGCCTTCATGGATCTCAAAGCCTTTGTCCTGGGATAAATTTGGGTTTGCATGAGGCTGCCATGTTCTTTAATATTCCTGTATATGGGAAGTTGTATCATCAACCTGGAGACTAAACGTGGGGATAACACGGCATCTAGTGTCTGATTTCTAGAGGATAATGTGGCAGGACTTCACTTTCACTTTTCTCTTTCATGCATTGGAGAAGGAAATGGCAACCCACTCCAGTGTTCTTGCCTGGAGAATCCCAGGGACAGGGGAGCCTGGTGGGCTGCTGTCTATGGGGTCACACAGAGTCGGACACGACTGAAGTGACTTAGCAGCAGCATGTGGCAGGATGTAGGAGAGACTGGAGGGAGCCATGGGCATCACGGGTGAAAAAGTATTGTTACCGAAAAGAAAACTAAGCCTGAGTTAACCTTTTCGTTTGATAGTTTACGTTGATACACAGAACAAGAGGACACTTCATCCAGCCCTGCCAGCACTGTTAGCTGGGTGAGTCCAGATGGATCCTGGGTGGCTAGGTGGCATGCAAACCCTAGCCTGAGGCCATTAAAGCAGCTGGGAACTCAGACCTTCCTTCTAGTATATTATCAAGACTGGCCCCCAAGTCCACAATCAGTACCACTGAAATCCTGACTGCTGACATTCTTGCCTTATCCATGGCCTTGTTCCTAAATTATTTGCTCCAGTCCTTCTCTTTCCATGCTCCTTTATCTCATCTTGGTTCTCCCAGTCTCTGACATTATGACTCATCACTTTTTCCTGCCAATTTTTCTATCATATTTCATATTCAGCTCTTTTTCTCCATCCTCCTCCTCATCATCATAGTTACCATTTTATTGAAGATTTACCATGAGCCAAGCACTGTGCTAAGCAGTTCTGACGTGTCAGTTCAATTAATTCTTATCATGCTCCTCTGACAGAGGTCCCTTGATTATTTCTATTTTATAGATGAGCACCCTATTGCCACCATGGTCTGATCGAGCTCGCATAGCTAGCTATTAAGTGGTGGAGTACTGATTATACCACATTGCCTCCCTGTCTTACTGTTTCTATAACTTGGTCTCTCTGGTTGGGCTTTCTTGGGTCGTTCTGGCTCCAGCCCCACTGACCTGCATTTCTGCCTGTACCTTGGAAACAGTGACCCCTCAAATGCCCCAGTGACTGGGGTTCCTGCAAGAATCATCTCGTTTCCCAATCATCTTGGAATCAGAGTAGACTCTTGGGCATGGTGGTGTTAGGTCTAAGAACATCTTCTGGATACTGTTTGTTCTTAACACAACTCTGTAGAGGATAGACCTCTTTCACAGATCCTCTCATATACTTTGGGGCCCAAGAACCAAGTAACTTGAAGGGATCAACTTGGTTCCTAACTCCTGCTTTTCACTTGCATGTGGGCAGCAGAGTCTCAGAACCTCCTACGAAGCCAGGCGTGTGTCCAGGAAACCTGTCAGGAGCTCAGAACACCGTATTAGCTGCTTGATCTGTTTGTTATCTCTCCTGTAAAAGGAGTGCTAGAGAGGATATATGAGGAAAAACTTAAGAATCAACCATTCCAGAGTCTCTCATTCTCATGGAAGAGAGGATTCATGAGCAAAGCTGAGCTGATGAGATTCTCTGTGAGTTTATAAAATAGTTCTATTTGCTATTACTTTGGAGAATACAATGGCACCCCACTCCAGTACTCTTGCCTGGAAAATCCTGTGGATAGAGGAGCCTGGTAGGCTGCAGTCCATGGGGTCGCTAAGAGTGGGACACAACTGAGCAACTTCACTTTCACTTTCATGCACTGAAGAAGGAAATGGCAACCCACTCCAGTATTCTTGCCTGGAGAATCCCAGGGACGGGGGAGCCTGGTGGGCTTCTGTCTATGGAGTCGCACAGAGTCGGACATGACTGAAGTGACTTAGCAGCAGCATTTGCTATTACTACACAAATGTAGTGAGGGAATGAATATAAGAAATACTGCAGTATTCAGTGAAGACCAGTTTCCTCTTCTTCTATCTTCTTTAAGCTTCTTTCTTTGTAATAAAATAATTTGGGGGTGAAAGATACTCTAGTGCTGCTGCTGCTGCTGCTAAGTCACGTCAGTCCTATCTGACTCTGTGTGACCCCATAGACAGCAGCCCACTAGGCTCCCCCGTCCCTGGGATGCTCCAGGCAAGAACACTGGAGTGGGTTGCCATTTCCTTCTCCAATGCATGAAAGAGAAAAGTGAAAGTGAAGTCACTCAGTCTGTCCGACTGTTAGCGACCCCATGGACTGCAGCCCACCAGGCTACTCCGTCCATTGGATTTTCCAGGCAAGAGTACTGGGGTGGGGTGCCATTGCCTTCCCCGACTCTAGTGCTGAGGACCCCAATATTTATAATGAGGAGTGATTGTCTTGCGCTCACACAACCAGCACCAAAGCCCAGGTGCCCACGCAGGATCCGGAACACTGTCATTTTTCTGCCGTAACTCCGGCTGTGCAGAGCGTGCTGTTGCTTCCCGGAGATCTGGCCTCTGTCTCCATCACCGTAGTCATGTTCTCTAGGAGTTTCTCAGGTGGCAAGCCTTCATACCTGCTTTGGAAACATCCTCCTTACCTACAGAGTAGGATCTCCAACACTATAATAAACACATGAACCATGAAAATGGGAGTGAGTTAAGAAATTATCCAGCCTAATGGCTTTCAAATGTCCCTTAGGAGCATTTTGCTATCTTCAAATGAGATCTTTTCTAGAAATAGATATATTTGGAAGTTTGTATTATATATATATATATACATGTATGTATATAACGCAAATCCTTTCTGGAAGTACTTACGTATTTATACTGTGCAGGTCGGAAGAGAGAGAGAGATACGTGAGTGAGCTGTTGGTTTTAGCTAGTGTGTGCATATGTATGTTTTGTGTGTTTGTGTGTTCGTTCATACGTGTCCTCTTCTTGCCTTACCTGTTATGTGTGTGTATGTGTGTGTATATCTGTGTATACATATACACAGATGTATGTATATTTGTGAATGAACCATAACCTTCACAGAGACACAAGAAAAGTATATATATGCGCACACACATACACACATATGTATGTCTGTCTGTCTATGAATGACATGTGTCTGGAAAATGTCTTGTTTGGAGAATTAACATAGTAAGGCCCTGTTGTGTTGAAACATTATCTGGAGACCTGGATTTAGGAGTTGGTTGGGTTCTCTGGTTAAAAGGAGACAAGCAGGATAGAGACTGACCCCTTCCACAACCTCTAAGAACTTGATGTAACGGCTGATACAGGGCAGTACTTTTCCATTAAAGATAAGAAAATAGGCCCAGGGAAAGACAGCGGCTTTTCTGGGGCCTCTTGATAAAAGAAACCTGGAGCCTAGGTCTTCCGACATCGAGTCCTGGGTCCTTTCCCTGAGTCAGGTCACACTTTATTTTCTTCTTTGCTGCCCTCCATGGCACCTAATGGAAGAGAGCTCATTTCCGTTGCACTGTCTCAGTGCGTTGTGATGGGAGGACGTGCCTTGTCTGAGGCGTGTGCGCTGCATGTCCGCTGTGCCAGCCATGCATTCCCCGTTCTTCTTTTGGGTCAGTGCTGCGCACTTTGAAGAGGACGTCGTGCTACTATCAGAGCCGGGAGGAGTCAGCAAAAGGACTCCTGCTGTCAAGGAGGAAGCCTTCTCTCAGGACACAGCTTGGAAACTCGAGCACAGACAGCCGCCTTTGGAGGGGGAAAAAAAAAGTCAAAGACAGAGGCAAGGCCCGTGATAAGAACTAGGAATCGTGCCCTTCCTTACGGGTGTCCAGGTCCTCAGACCTGCTGGCATTTCATCCCAGTAATCCAGGACTGTAGGCATCATCAGAGCAAACTGAGGCTGCCGGAGGCTAAATGATGAGCCCCGACCCACACGGACGGCCTGGAAGTGGCCGAGCCAGCAGACTCGACGCCAGCTCCCTCACCAAAACTCCCAGGTGTGCATCTCAGAGCTGTGGCTGTTCGGGGAGAGAGATAGGCAAGGCCTGGAATGGAACTTCAGTCAGCCTTGGCTTCCCTGCCTGTGGGGGGAGCAGGAAAGGGCTAGGAGCGCTAAATGCAGAGGGAGGGAAGGAGGAGAAGGACGATGTCGTGACCTCTAGCCCGCGCCAGTTGGGTAGGCTGTTTGGGGCTCTTCTAGCTGGGCCCCTCCTACCTACCCCAAACACAGCCTCCTGGGGTCATTTGTTGACAGCCTGATGGAGAATGTGAGCTCCCTGAGGACACGGCGGCCTTATTTAGTGCTCCACCCCCATGTCTGCCCCATGGAGGACAAAGGACATTTAATAGAGGAAGAGCTCTTAACAGAGGGCTTGGGCCCTGGACATGTCACCACCGGCTAGAACCTGTTATTTCCATTTTACCAATGAGGGAATTAGATGTAACAAAGAGGTAAAGAATCGTTTACGGAGTCTTCAGGAGTAGAGTGGGTGAATGTCTAGTGGTGGGCAAAGTTGGCAGATGTGCCCAGCAGAGTTGGACCTTTCTGGAAATCAGGCTTAGCTTTCCAGGGCACAGCCAGCCTGCCAGGCTCTGAACCCGGAGTGAAGTCTCATTAGCATTCAGAGGGTGAAGTCACCGTGGGGGCCGCCATCCAGGGCATTGGGAAGAGATAGGCGGTGTTTTAATTACGACCTGGACTTTTGAACAAATCCTTTTCTCTGCTTGTCTGAGCCTTAGAGACAACAACTTGTGGGAAGTGTGCAGTCAGCAGCTGGGTCCACAGTAGTTCCTGTGCAGCTGTGTACACATCTGGAACACAGGTGGTGGACTGTGTGTGCTTTTCTCCTTGCATTGCCCTCGGGTTAGTGAAAAGCAGTTAGGTGAGGTCAACCTGGTCTTCATCCAGAGTGGGGAAGCTGATGCAGAGAATGGAGAGAAACAGGACTGCCCCCTCTTCTAGGTCTCTATTCACCCCCACCCCTGCCCATCATGACCACGGGCTCAGGATCGGAGCCCAGGCAACTCCCGCCACTTCCTCCAGCCGTTCCTGAGTCAATCTGGTGGGGTTTCTTTGTTGAGCTCCCCCCAACCCTCCCTTTTCCAACTTGGGGGAAGTTTTTGGAGTGGGGGTTGAAATTAAGAAGGGAGGAGAAAGAGGAGGAGATTAACAGGGTGGAAGTTAGACAAGCACAGATGCCACCACCTGTGACTGTGGATTCTCAAGAGCTTGTTGACTCCCGGGCGCGTTTGCCTTGATTCTGTTTGACAGTTCCTTCCCGAGGAAGGGGAGGAGAAGGAGAGCCTGCGGACAAAGAGCGTTTGACCAGCTCCTGTTAAAGCCCTGCTTCGTTTGCTTAGGTTGGCAAACAGTGTCTGGGGACTCCGGGCTGGGGATGAGCTAGGTGGATTTTCTGTCTGATGCACGACATCCAGCACTGGGGTGGGGAGTAAAGGTTATCGTTCCAGGGTCGGGTGTGCCCCGAAGGTCCGACTTGGAGAGCAGAACCACCCAGAGCAGACGGGGGAAGGGAGAGGGTGTGGGCAGGGCAGCGGAGACCTGGAGCCCTGTTTAGGGGGCTGTCACATACCTGCTTAGTGTCACCTACCTGCTTAGTGGTGAAGGAGCCACGGCAGCCCCTGAACTGTCCCCCTAACCTCACGCTCCTTTGTTGAGAGGCAGAAGGCAGGCATATCAGGATGGGTGTTTCTTTATTATTATTATTATTTTTATTATTATTATTTTTTAGAGCTTCCATTTTACTTTATTTTACTTTACAGTACTCTATTGGTTTTGGCATACATTGACATGAATCTGCCATGGGTGTACACGAACTCCCAAACATGAACCCCCTCCCACCTCCCACCCCAGGATGGGTGTTTCTAATGAGCGTCCAGTGGTCAAGGGGAGGGGCAGGCTGGTGTCGGGGCCCGAGGTCCAGGTTAAGAGTGAGACTGCATATGTGCTTCTCATCCCGAGCTGTGTGGAGTCCCCTGCAGGCTGGCCTCTGTCCAGAGAGGCTGCTCCCTGGCAGACTCGCAGGAGGCAGCTTCAGCCCCTTTCCCAGGCCTCGGTTTCCTTCACCTGAAGACTCCGGCCTTCTTCTCTCTTGTGCCAGTTCCTTTCTTGGTAATTCCTCCTTACCCACTTCTCCACTCTACCCTCAAAACTCTTCCCTTTGTCCAGGAAGTTGCCAAGATAAACACACTGTGCACGTGTACGGATGTGGCCCCCTACTAGCACAGCTGCAGGACTGAGACGTGATTAACTGTTATAAACAGGCTAGGGCTTTATGCCACCCATTCTGTGTTCATGAAGCACTGCTTCATATCACTCTTATATTCTGTTCCCTGAAGGTAAATCCCGCTGGGTAGACATGATCTCTTTGTTTCTTTGTTTGCTGTTTCTCTCACTGTTATGGGCGCTCTGTAACAGAGGATGCAGATGGAGGATGAGGACTTTGTTTTGTATTCTTTGGGCCTGCAACACACACTCCAGGAGACTCTCAGGACGTGAACGCTGCTGGGGCGGGCTTTCCTTCCCCCAACCCGCTGTTAAGACACAGAGTGTCTGGTGTAGTGTGTGGTGGGTGCTTCTGAATCAACGGAAGAATGAATGGAAAGAAGACTAAATGAGTGAGTGAGTGTGTGAAAGGACTGGCCACACGTAGGCTGTCATGGTGGAGGGCCTGTCTATAGAATAATGCTCTGGACCAAGATTTATTGAATGTGCTGAAAAATGCAGATTCTCCTGCTGGCTCCCTGACAGTTAGTTGTCTCCTCTTCTGTGTTCTGGGACCCTCTGGTTATTTGGACATGTCTGTCTCTCTTATTAGCCTGAGCTCGTTTCTGGAAGGGAATTATTTCATTAACCTTTATATCACTACTATCTACTGCCTCCTCCTGGCATAGATGGACACCCTCTTCATGGCTGGTGGAAAATAAGTGAAATGAGATAAAAGTCCTGAAAGCTGTGCTGAATCCACTGAATATCAGGCTCGGGAGCTGGGATGCAGTTTCTCTCTCAAAAACTAGATGACACCTCAGAATGCCCTGGGGAGCTTGTTAAAAACTCACATTCTGGGTCCCATTTATTTGCATGCGGCTGGAGTGGGTCTAGACCTTTTTGTTATTGTTATTTTGTTTGAATAGTCAGCCCTTGGGGACCCTGGGCAGCCTGCCTGGCACCGGTCTGCAGAGCATCCTTTGGGAACACTTTGCCACGGACCACACCAAATATACTCCGGGCTTCAGCTCACATTTCCTCCAAGGCTGCTCAGCCTTTTCTTAAGCCTTTGAGAGAGTAACTCAACTGAATTCTTTGGTTCATCCTCCTCCGGGAATAAAATCACCTAGGTTTAAAGCCTATTCCATTCCAAGTCTCCTTATCCCAGTTCTTGACGTTCCTTTTGCGACTGACTTGAGGGAAGGCTTGGGCCTCAGCCGTCTTTCTCACAGACCTTGCTTTGCTCTTTCCCTGCTGCTAGGCTGTTTGCTGTCAAATGCGGGGGCTGCTTTGAGGCCATCGCACCCAACGAGTTTGTTATGCGGGCCCAGAAGAGCGTGTACCACCTGAGTTGCTTCTGCTGCTGTGTCTGCGAGCGGCAGCTCCAGAAGGGTGATGAGTTTGTCCTGAAGGAGGGGCAGCTGCTCTGCAAAGGGGACTATGAGAAGGAGCGGGAGCTGCTCAGCCTGGTGAGCCCAGCAGCGTCAGACTCAGGTGAGTGATGTGTGGTGGGCGGGAAGCCAGGGGCTAGGAGAGTGGGTTGTAGTCGCAGTCTAGATTGCTTTCTCCCTTAGAAGGCCACCACCAAGGCACCCTGGTTCCATGACAGGGCAGTGTTTGCTGTGCATTCCAGCAAGTTTCTTTATAAGTTCACAGTAAGTTCTTATCAGTCAGGTATTGCTGTGATGATGCTGTGTAACAAATTACCCCCAAATTCCTTGGCATACAACGAGAAACATTTATTCACACGTTTGCAAGTCTCTGGGTAAATGGAAGTGACTCTGCTTCACACTGAAAGTCTTCAAGTCTCCTGGGGTCTGTTGACCTCTGCGGACCTTGGCTCTAGGCTACAGAGCAGGTGCAAGTGTGCTCTGTGTGACTGGGTTCAGGCTTGAGAAGCAGCAGCTATGAGGCATGATCTCGTGGCAGTGGTTGAAGTGCAGGAAGGCATGCTTCACCGTTCAATCACGTTTAGAACCTCGACTCACATGATGGCTGCTAGCACTGTGCTGCTCAAATAAAACTAGATGAAACCTAAACTCTGGGGAGGGGAAATACGCTGCATGCACCTCAAGGCCCTGACAGGGTAGAGATGCATAAAACTATTAAGGAGAGTGATCAATGGGAACCAGTCATTCCATCTGCCACAATCATGCTGAACTGCTCTAGCCTCGGTTTCCTCACCTGTCAAGTGGGAAAGCTGGACTTTAAGTAAGGTTTGGTGGGTTAGTTACATAAAGAATGGATCTAGAAAATATTTGCTTCACTCACCTAAGACTCACATACCCTCCCTGGAGAGGTTCAGAAACATTTTGGATTGGGTTTCACAAGGCCCGAGAAATTTCCACTGCCCAAGCATGGAATGCCTTCCCAGGGTGTCAGTCCCACGGGGCAACATTTGTGTTAACCTGGCCTCCTTTTTTGTGGAAGAATCTTATAATTGCATGAGGGCATGTCCCTGTGAACTTAGTAGTTTTTGTCATTGCCAGTTCTAGTCAAGTTCCATACCACTTACCATGGCTTACAGGGCCTCTGGAATCTCACTGTGCTCATTTCCTCAGCCTCATGGGAGCCTCTGACCCCTCCCTCTACATCCAGCACATACTGTATCTCCCATTGACTTCCACATCTCAAGAGTATTCCCTCTCTGGCTCACTCTTTAGTCTTGCCAGCATATCCCTTAAGCTTCTTTCTAAGACTGACTTCACAGAGGAAGAGTCTTATTCCCTTGTGCCTGGGGGGTTTACCCTTACCCTCTCCTGCCGTGACATGGATCCCACTTGATTGGGGTTGCTTGTTTGATTGTTGTTCCTGCCAGAGCGCTAAACGCCATGAGGGACCGTGTTTATCTTTTTTTTTTTTTTTCTTTTACCACTGTGTGTGCAGGGTTTAGCACAGGCCTGGGAGGCTGAGGATGCTTGATAAAATCTGTTTTAAAGGATAAATAAACACCTGGGACTGAAGCCTTGTGGGGTGATGCTTGAGTTCAAGAGCTTTAGAGGCAGTCAGCTGGGGACCTCACCTTGGGTATACCACTTAGATCTAAGAGACTTTGGGCAAGTTTTGGAACCTCTCCAAGCCCTCATCTTTATAGCTGTAGAATGGTGCTCATGGTGTTGCAGTGCTCATGGTGTTAATGGTGATCATGGTGTCTCACCTTGGGGAATAAAGCATAAATGGATGTTAACAGTCTGGAGTTTAGTAAGTGCCAGTGCCTGCTGGTGCCGGCATCGTCCTCACAGTTGTGTTTCGTTTCCTTTCCCTCCTGAGGGCTGGTTCTTCTTGCCTGGCTCTGCAGCCTCAGGTAAGCTGATACCAGGACAATCCCAGCTTCTGCTGGGTTCACTGGACTTAAGTTTTCCTCTATGTTTTAATTTGGGGGAAGTTTCTCCCTATTGAACATCTCACTCTGGGGTAGCCAGGCCCATTCTAAATAGCAGCTTAGTAGATCAGCTAATCCTGTCTTTTCCTCAGGTGCCATGCTGTACCCAACCACTGGGCCTCCTCTGCACCATATGCAAAATCTTCACATTCACAAGGGGCTTAAGTGCTGTGGGGATCAGAATACCAGCATGACGTTAGGAGGACATGCAGGCCCAGAAGGACATACCATTCTTTCTCACACGGAAATAAATGCTGTGGTCTAGCCTTTCTTGGTACACAGTTGTGTGACTCTTGATGACTGTTTTCCAATATAGATTTTAATTGGGCACAAACAGTGTGTTGTTAGTGTACTGCCTCCTCCCCACACACAAAGACAGAAAGAGGCTGGATCTAAGCACCATCAAAAGTGCAGCGTTCAAGACTTGTGATTGCCCAGGGGAAGGTTGGAAGGAGGAGGGATGGACTGGAAGTTTGGGGTTAACAAATGATGCTACTGTATATAGAATGGATAAATAATAAGATCCTACTGTACAGCACAGAGAACTGTATTCAACATCCTGTGATAAATCATAATGAAAAAGAATTTTTAAAAGAATGTATATATATATATATGTGTGTGTGTATATATGTTGTACATGTGCGTGTATATGCGTGTGTGTGTGTGTGTGTGTGTGTGCATGAGCACTTCCCTGATAGCTCAGTTGGTAAAGAATCTGCCTGCAATGCAGGAGACCCCGGTTCAATTCCTGGGCCAGGAAGATCTGCTGGAGAAGGGATAGGCTATCCATTGCAGTATTCTTGGCTTCCCTTGTGGCTCAGATGGTAAAGAATCTGCCTGCAATGCAGGAGACCAGGGTTCGATCCCTGGGTTGGGAAGATCCCCTAGAAAATGGAAAGGTTACCCACATGCAATGCTGGAGACCAGGGTTCGATCCCTGGGTTGGGAAGATCCCCTAGAAAAGGGAAAGGTTACCCACTCCAGTATTCTGACCTGGAGAATTCCATAGAATGTATAGTCCAGGGGGTTGCAAATAGTCAGACATGACTGAGCAACTTTCACTGGACACACAGACACACACACACACACATGTATATATAGGGCTTCTCCAGTGTTCTTGCCTGGAGAATCCCAGGGACGGAGGAGCCTGGTGGGCTGCCGTCTATGGGGCTGCACAGAGTCAGACACGACTGAAGCGACTCAGCAGCAGCAGCAGCAGTGGCTCATTCAGTAAAGAATCTGCCTGCAGTACAGGCTGTCTCTTATACACATCTAGATGTGTATAAGAGACAGTATTGCCTGGAGAATCCCAGGGACAGGGGAGCCTGGTGGGCTGCCGTCTATGGAGTCGCACGGAGTTGGACACGACTGAAGCGACTTAGCAGCAGCAGCAGCAGTAGTGGCTCATTCAGTAAAGAATCTGCCTGCAGTGCAGGAGACCCGGGTTCAATCCCTGGGTCGGGAAGAACCCCTGGAGAAGGAAATGGCAACCCACTCCAGCATCCTTGCCTGGAAAATCCTATGGACAGAGAAGTCTGGTGGGCCACAGTCCATGGGGTCCCAAGAGTTGGACACGACTTAGCAACTAAATCACCACATATGTACGCATAATTGAATCATTTTGCTGTGCAGCATAAATTGACCCAACATTGTAAGTCAATTATACGTCAATTAAAAAACAGTATAGTGTTCAGAGCAGGCAAATTGCAATAGGTCAAGTCCACTTCTCTGGCCACAGTTTTAGCCAATACATTTCCTAATTCCAGGCATTTGTTTTTGAGGCTGATATTGACAAACTGGAGCTTTCCAGTTCACTCATTCATGTATTTGCTCAGTAGGTGTATCTTAGGTGCTTGCATTATGCCAGGCATGGCGTCAGGCTGTAAATGCCAAGAATAGTCCTCCACCCACGTCAAATTAAGGAATAGCAGATCCTTAGGCTAGAAAAGTAGAGACTAAATGGAGAAATAATTATTGACTTCAAGTGGTTGGACCAAACCTGTTTTTTTTTTTTTAAACAGTATAGTGTTCAGAGCAGGCAAATTGCAATAGGTCAAGTCCACTTCTCTGGCCACAGTTTTAGCCAATACATTTCCTAATTCCAGGCATTTGTTTTTGAGGCTGATATTGACAAACTGGAGCTTTCCAGTTCACTCATTCATGTATTTGCTCAGTAGGTGTATCTTAGGTGCTTGCATTATGCCAGGCATGGCGTCAGGCTGTAAATGCCAAGAATAGTCCTCCACCCACGTCAAATTAAGGAATAGCAGATCCTTAGGCTAGAAAAGTAGAGACTAAATGGAGAAATAATTATTGACTTCAAGTGGTTGGACCAAACCTGTTTTTTTTTTTTTATCTAGCTTCAGAGAGAAGAATTAGAATTCATTCAATTCTTTAACAAAAACCATGGAGTGTTTATACTATAGATGAGGAGACAAAGGGAAGCAATTTTGACTTGACCTAGGGAATGTTATGATGCCATTCTAATTATTAGGTCTATCACAGTATAGATGGTTGGATGGCATCACCAACTCAATCAATGGACATGGGTTTGGGTAGACTCTGGCAGTTGGTGATGGATAGGGAGGTCTGGCGTGCTGTGGTTCATGGGGTCGCAAAGAGCTGGACGCGACTGAGCAACTGAACTGAACTGAACACAGTATAACTGCTTCCCCGGTGGCTCAGCGATAAAGAATCGCCTGCAAAGCAGGGGACGTGGGTTCAGTCCCTGCTTAAGAAGATCCTCTGGAGAAGGAAATGGCAACCGACTCCAGTATTCTTGCCTGCCATGGGGTGGCAAAAGAGGTGGATAGGACTTAGCAACTGATCATCAGCAACAGTGTAACTGCTCAAGAATCAGACTGTAGTTGTTGAAAGTAATATTGGGTAGGTGGGTGGGGAAGATGATGCCCTGTTGCCCGCTTGAGCTCTAATAATCTATCATTGTTTTTTGCAGCTGTAAATAAAATGACATTAAGGTTTTAATCAGAATCAAATATCTTGTCTACCACTCACTTTGTCAAGTATATAAATGTTGCCTATCTTGTGGCATAAAAGCCGCAAAGCCAGAATTACTAATGAGAGGACCAACTTCTTGAAAACAGGGTTGCGAATTTCTGTTCTTTTGTTCCTTTAAGAAGGCTTAGCTGATGCCAAGAAAAAAGTGATCGATAAATACCTAATGAGTTAAATTAAATCTTCAAAGAAAGAAGTACACCTCATCTTAGCGCTTTAGAGAAAGCAAACCGTTTTAGAATCTGTCCCAATACAAATACGGTTTCTCCTCTCATTTCTGTCCTGAACACTTTACACATTGTAGGTGCTTAATAAATATTTATTGAGTGAATGAATGACTGTCCTCTTTAACATTTATATCAATAACTTGAAGACACTGAAGGCAGGTTTATTCAATTAACAGATGACACAAACCTGACAGGGAACATTGGTGTGGCAGCTGATGTTTGCCATGGTCAAAAGGATTTTGACAAGCTACCAGAACAGTACAGCGTCAGAAAAATGAGATCTGACCACTGCGTTCCAAAATTCAACAGTATTTGTATGCTACAGGGCCTCTTTCCATGGAGTTTCACATGGGGTTTTAGTTGATCGTAAAGTCAATAGGCACCAAAAAGGCTATAAACTGCATTGCTGGAACTAGAAATGTCACTGGAACTAGAAATATAATCTCCCTAACTTTATCCACTTCAGACACCCACCAGGAGCTCTCATGCAACCTCTGTTTGAGCCTGTCCAGACTCAAGGAGCTCTTGACCTCACATTCTGAGTGTGGATTGTCAAGTTGTTCCATTGAACCCAGGTGTCTATTTCCACGTGTAACATTACCTTTGGCATTAGTTCCTCTTTCAGGAACTCAAAGAATACAGTAGTCTCCCTGACATGTGTTAGAGACAGAGTTCCTTCAGCTCCCTAAATCTTTTCTTTTTTTCCTTATTCTTTCACTATCCCTTAGAAAAGACTCTTCACTCTGTCTATAAAAACTGTATTCCCTTTAGAAGGTACCACCCAGAAGGGTATAAAATCTTCCATATGTAGTCTGAACTAGCACTGTGTTATTCTTACTGCTGGTCAGGGACATCATATTCTATTGATGTCATTAGCTTTTTTTTTGACCCAGGGAAGAAGGTGGGGACTTGGGGGCTCACTATATGCAATCATGGCTCCTGGCTTTTCTGTGTTGCATTTCCTAATTATCTAACCCTCTTATTGTCACATTTCTTTCGACATCAGAGTTCATCTAAGAATGTCTTGTATAGTGGTTTTTTAAAACTTTCAAAATTTTGAAATAAAATTTTAGATTTATAGAGCAATTGCCAAGTGAGACAGATATTCCCATACATTCTTTGCCCAGTTCCACTTAATGTCAACATTTTACATTTAAATGTACATTTTGATAAAGGTACCATGTAAACCAAGAAATTAACATTGGTTAGGAACTATTTAACTCTAGCTTATTCAGTTTCAAGATATTTCCTACTAATGTCTTTATTCATTCCAGGATCCAATCCAGGATACCGCGTTGCATTTAGTTTTATGTTATATTTGTGTTAAATTACCTTTTTCCTTCATTTTTGAGATCACCAGAAATGCCTAGTCAGAGTTTCATTTTTTGCCCCTCCCTCCAGCTATATCTGTTATGTTTTATTTCCTTTTAGCATCTCTTACCATGGGACCAATCTGTTTCTTTACTTAGTTGTTTTGGGGTTTGTTTGCTTACCATATTAAAATTTTCTGAACTGAAGAAGAGAATGCATTTTAGATTGTGCTCAGGATTTCTTCCTTGTCTAAGATTTCTTTCCAGGATTCAAACCATTACACCCTCTTGGTTTACCAGCTCTTCCTTGGTCAGACCAAACTCCAAGAATAGCTAGCCCTGCCTTCCTTCTTAAAGTTAAAACTGTCAGCAGCCTAAGGCAGGATTCTTTTTGATGCTGTGCTTCTATAGAGAGATTTTCCCAGAAGAAGCCTGGGTCATGAAGACCCATCATGAGAAACCTTTCTTCAAAGCAAGCATTATGTTGTAGATGATGAGAGCAATTCCATCAACAGCCTCTGTTGATCCGCTGGTCTGGACGGCACTGAAAGGCATATGGTGCCTCTCTCCTTATGGTCTGCATCTGCCTGGTCCTAATGCAGTGCCTGGCATGCGGTAGGTACCCAGTAAATGTTTATCTATCATGTGAATAAGTTACGTTTGTCCTGTCCACGTTAGCCTCTGCGATCCCTATCAGACAAACACTAACCTCCAGTATGACTTTCTTCTTACTGGAGCAGGAGTGGATATTCCTCACACATACCTGAGTTTGTAAATGCTTCTTCCTTTTTAATTTTTCTTAGGATGTGGGATATTGCTGCTTGGAATGATTCAGATGACTCTTACTGTTCTCATTGTGGAATACATCTCTCCTCTTCTGAGTCAAGTTCATTACTACTAATATTTAGATGCTGGTTTTCATTTCCTTCTACAACCTTGGAATTGATTTTTTTTTTTTAACTCATTACAGAAATATTCCAGCCTATCTTGGAAGTCTTCTTGTTCTTCAATAAATTAGAATAGAGAGTCAGTGGTTACCTCATGAATTCTGGAAAATGCTCCAGTGTCCTCTGGGATTATCTTGTCAGTTCAGAGTCATGAATTTTAAAATGCAAAGAAAAGTCAGCGGGGCGTTTGAGTTAGACTGATTCTTCACATTGTAGTACAAAGTGCTTGGGACCTAAAGTCAGACAGGTCTGAATTTGAGTTGTGCCTATACTCACAAGCATTGTGACCTTGGGAAAAATTATAGGCTTGGCAAAAATCACAGCTTGGAGATTTACAAAATTATAGCAGGTTTGGTTCCAGACCACCTTAATAAAGAGACTATCTCAATAAAGTGAGTCACAAGAATTTTTAGGTTTCTCAGTGCATATAAAAGTTATGTTCACACTGTATTGTAGTCTGTTAAGTGTACGGTGGCATTATATCTAAAAACACAATTCGCTGATCACAAATCACCATAGCAAATATAATAATAATGGAAAATTTTGAAACACTGTGAGAATTACCAAACTGTGACAGAGGCATGAAGTAGGCAAATGCTCTGACAAATTCAGCATAAATAGACCAGCTCAATGTAGGGCTGCACAAACCTTCCATTTGTTAAAAAAAAAAAAAAAAAAAAGCAGTATCTGCAAAGTGTAGCTAAGTGATCCACAATGAAATGAGGTTTGCTTGTACTTCTCCTCTATAGAACTGTATTTCTTAATCAGTAAAAGTGGATTTTAATACTTCTGTGAGTTGCTGTAAGAAGTCAGAGAGGTAATGGGTATCAGTGGTTTGAAATTTGGTGCATGAGTGCTGAGTCGCTTCAGTCGTGTCTGATCCCCATGGAGTCTGCCATGGGATTCTCCAGGCAAGAAGTCAGAGTGGGTTGCTTAGAACCAGTAAATAGTAGCAGTATTATCTGCTGGTGCAGAGGCTAGCATACTTCTGGATAGCTCAGAGCTCGTAAGCTTACTTCCCCAAAGATCTATCATTTCACAAACGTCTCATCTTCTGTCTTTGCACTTCTATTTTAGATGCTTCTGGATAGCTGACCTGAAGGCACCTCAGGGCGGGCTGTCACTTGGGGTGGCTGGGGTGATGGACTGGAGAGGGGTCAATTCGCTCCTTGGGCCTTCATGTCTAAGAGGTGCTCTCCAGTCTCTGAATGTTAGATCCAGCGTTGCACCCTGGGAAGTCAGTTCACAAGAGCAGGAGGAAATGGTCTTGCAGTCACCTCTGGGACTCAGTAGGCGTTTCAAGCAAGGAAGGGAAGGGCATACTGAGCTTAACCCCCATTCTCTCCTGTAGCACTCATCTCTGAGCCCGGGAAGGGTACGAGCCGGAGAGTCACCCATTAGAGAATTCATTGTATTCCTTCAGGGGCCTCCTAGCGTTCCTCTGTTACATGCCATGATCTATTTCTGTCCTTCAGGCAGCCACCTAACCAGCCTTAATCCAACAGATATTTCTTATGAACCCCTATGCTTTGTCTGGCTCTGTGCTAAATGCTGTGTTTTAGTTGCAGAGAAAAAAGGGCAGAATTCAGCAAAACATCTCAAAGCCAGCACCCATATCAGGGGGACAACGAGGCAACCTTGTTAATATACAAGGGCTGAGAGCTAGGAAAAGGGACATAGCCTAGAGATCAGCCTTGTCACCCTTTTCATTAAGAAACAAGGGGATGAGCCACTAAAAATAAAAGCAAAACCAAAACATCTTGAGTAGATGTTAAAATACTCAGGTAAACATTATTCTTGTTAAGAAATACATTTAAATTCTGTTTTATATTTTCTTGTAAAGCAATGTGTTCAAGATTCCTCTACAAGAGCATTTTCTTGAAAATTTAACTGTGGCTCAGTAAAAATACTTTTTAAAAGTCATGCTCTATCACATACATTCATGTGTGTATGTGAAATAAAGATTCAACACCTCGATTGACTCACTGCTTAACCTGCATGCTGATATTACATATTACATTTGTTTTTTTAGCTCTAGTCTTAGGGTACTCTGTTAATTTCATAATCTATTTATGGATCATGGCCTGAAATTTGAAAAATACTACTTCACAAGGCAATTACTTTCAAACCTATTCCCAAGTTTTAGAACTATAAATCCTTTGAATCTCAGGCCAGTAAATATGTTTTAATCTTCTGCATATACCCACACTGCGTCAGGTGCTAAGACTACAAAGACAGAAAATATCGTCTGGCCCCAAAGACTTGGCTCAGCGCCTTGCACAGAGTAAACATGTGATAACTGTTATCTGTTTTCAGTTTTGCTGGTATTATTAAGGAGACATGAAGAGCACACATATTTATATCATGACTAGCACAAAGGTCTTCATGGACGTTTTTGATTTATTAATCTGGCATCTGTGGATAGCATGCAAGAGGCAGATATAATTGCCTGAGTCTCTCAGGTTTTTTTTTTTCCAAAATCAAGTTTTGTCTCTTGTTAGTATCACAGCCATGATACCAGAATTATTTGTTGCCCTCAGTCTGAGGCCCCATGCTTCTTTTCTCTTCTGAACCTTTGTCTTCTAGTGTATTTGTTTTGTCTTCATGTTATAGATGGAGAAATAAGGACACAGGATACTTGAGTCAGAGGTAAGCCAAAATAAGAACTTAATTCTACCAATTACCGAGTCAGGATACTTGATACTCAGCCTTTGCTGTAACTGTGAGTTGGGCAGAGTTTATCTTCGGTGCTTGAAAAGTTACAGGCAATGCATAAACTGAGATGATGATGCATCATCTCTTTTCCACTGAAGTGTGATTTAATTTCAGATATGTGCTCTCACTTGGTAATTTTGGTTAAAAACCGTAATTTAAAATGAGCACAATGGCTGCAGGTCATATTCCATCTCTAGCAGTGTTCTGTGTCCATTCATTTCTTCTGCACAGCCCCTGTAAGAAAAACAATTGGTCAGTGGACAGTTGATCATTGTGATCTTTGCAGGGTGATGATGTTATCAATTATGGACCCTCACTCTGCACACGGCATTGCTGTACGCATTTTATGAATGAACTGACCTAACTGTTATATCAAGCTGATGAGGAATGTTATGATTTTCCCATTCTATAGATTAGGAAGATAAGCATGGACAAATTATTAATTTTCTTAAGTTGTATAGCTAGTAATGAAAAGAGCCAGCATTCAAACACCGGCAAACCAGCTCCAGAGCCAGATTCATTAAGCAGTAGGCTGTGTTGCCTGGTTAATAAAAATATATACACGTATATTAAAACTTTGTTCTCATGTTTCACAGACAGTTCTTCCTGCTGGTTACCGCGGGGCTCCAGGTGTTCGGTTGGACTCACTAAAGTATCTTTTCACACATGATAAAAACAAGCGATAAAGCAAGGAGATAAAGCGATAAAAACAAGGAGATTTTAATTGAGTCTCCACTCTTTCAAATCTATCACAAGTTGGCCTTCTGTCCTAACCTCTGGTTCTTCTTTAATAATTAACCCCTATCACCATATAGCCCATGCCCACCTTTTATAAGGAAATGGGAGGCTTGCCAGGATCCAAAGCAAACATGGTGTGTGAATGTGGAAGTACTTTAAAAGTGTGCGTAAGATACTATTTTTTTGTTTGTTTGGTTTTACAACTACTCAGTAAATTTCTATTCCGTTCCCTATGACTTATTTGATGACAGCAGGAAAAACCAATCGCTCTTTTTGTGCGGATGAGAATTACCAGCCATGGATAAAGGTACAATGGTGTAATAAATCGGTACACATCAAAACTTTCTCTAACAGGCTTCTACAGGCTGACCTGGAATCTCCTACCGTCTGTTGTAACCCCTTTTTCAGAAGAAATGCACTTTGGTTTGTTTCTCTAGGAGCAGTGATGAAATTTGTGCTTGTATCCACCTTTTTATTGGCTTCTTTTGGGGTACAAGGCAGGGCTTTGCGGTGTGACTGATGTATGCTAGGAGTGAAATCTCTGGCCATGCAGAGCCAACCCATGACTTTCACCTTTCATGACCTGAGCTAAATGATCAGATATTCACTTTCCTTTACTATCATGTATCAGTAGTAAAGATGGAGAGGAAGTACAGAAAAGACACTGGTTTTCTTGCACTGGCATTCCGGCTGAGCCCATCAACTTTTAGATTTCCAACCAAGAATTTTCATGCTGAGTCTGAAGAAGCTTTAATGAGCAAAAGGAAGAATCACCTCCAGCATTTCTATGTGCCCTGGTAGTGGTGACCTAGGAAAAACCGCAAGTCCACTTTACTAAGGATTGGTGGCAAACCAGGTTATGGCTTCCTTTGAGTACTTTTACATTTGATGCTGTGCAAGTATATGGAAGGCTGAGGATTTAAGAACCATTTCTAGATCCAGCTTTGCACACCAGGATCCAGAGCCATGCTTTCTTCTTCTTGGGGGTGTGAGCTGGGTTTTGAGTAGCATGTGCATGTGTGCACTGGGGAGGATCCGTGGACCCAGCTGATGCTTACGGTGAGTGTCCAGGTGTTCCTTCTTAGGCATCATAAGGATGGGAAAGCAGTGACTGAATCAACTCAGCATCCATTTCATCCACAGACATGTACTGAGTGCCTGCCTTGGACAAGGACTGTGATTGGGGCATGGGGGAACATATGTGTGTGTGAGGTTTGACTAATGAGCAAATATTGTGGAGCACACAGTGTAGCAGCCCGTTTTAGGCGGTGCACGGAGAGTCTGCTCTTAGGTAATAACAGGCGGTGGGGCGGCGCAGGGGAGGGGAGACAGACCAGAGCCATACCCAAGTAAATAGATGAACCAGATTGTTCAAATGAGAGTTACTCTTCAAAGTAGTCACTCTATATGACTTATTCTACTTATGTATTAAAAAAATACTTTGGATTCCTGTGGAGTGGGCCTTGAGGATTTAGTAAGTCTGGGTGAAAGCTCCCCGGTCGAGTCTGATGTACAGAATCAAGGTTGAGAGTCACAGGTCCAGCTGAAGGTGAAGTTCAGGGGGACAGAGTGGGGGCTCGTCAATCGGCTGTGAACCGGAGAGAGTCTAGAATTAAGACAGAAGGCAGCTTTTTCAGTAGAGTGAGAAGGGTGGTGAGATTTAGTAAAAAACAAAAAATCTAGTTAAATTTGAATTTCCCATAAATAGTGAACAATATTTTTGGTATGACTATGTCTTCTATCATAAAAAAAATCACTGTTTCTCAGACATTCAAATTCAACTGTGTCCTATATTTTACCTGGCACCTCTAGATGTAGGAAGAATCTAGTGGGGAGGGTGGTAACCAACGGGATGGCTGGCGATTGGTGCTGGAGACTGCACAGGTGTATAAATAGATGAGCGATTGGTTGACTGGTTGGTTGATGCTAGCCAGATAGGGAGAAGTGTACTTCTGTTCCCAAGACGCCCGATTTCTCATTTCCCTTCTGTGTATGGCTTGGCCGCAACCCGGCACGAGGAGGCTCCCTCTTGGCCCTCGGAGGAAGGCGGCGGCGGTGGGAATCTTCCGTCACCTCGGCAACTCCCTCCTGCAGTCAGCTCACAACAGTTTGAGTGACGCGCCCTGCTAGACGCTCACCAGCCCCATTTCTTTTCTTTCACGGTTTCTCTCTCTCTCTTTTTCCCCTCGGAGTGCTCGGCTGAGCCAGCGAGCCCAGGCAGGGCTCCCAGTACCATCGGGCCGGGAGGGAGCGCAAGGTGCCGGGCGTCGCAGCCCATGCGGGCACCGTATTCACCCGCTCCTCCCAGACCCTTGAGAAACGTACAAGGGCGAGCGCAGAAACACACACCGACGGCAGTTTATGAGAAAATGCAGATAAAGAGCCCGGCGGTAGGGCCATATGTTCCCCATAATCTCCAAAGCCGTCACTTCAATTAGAGCCTCCCCCGAGTTCTAATGCCCANCGTCGCAGCCCCTGCGGGCACCGTATTCACCCGCTCTTCCCAGACCCTTGAGAAACGTACAAGGGCGAGCGCAGAAACACACACCGACGGCAGTTTATGAGAAAATGCAGATAAAGAGCCCGGCGGTAGGGCCATATGTTCCCCATAATCTCCAAAGCCGTCACTTCAATTAGAGCCTCCCCCGAGTTCTAATGCCCAGTCCTGAGTAAACAAGCCGCTCTGAAAGCAGAACTCGGTTTCCAATTAAAAGTGTACTAGCATTTCTCCTGTCCTTAATTCCCGCCGAGCAAAGCCCCGCGCGGGCGGAGGCGCGCCCGGGTCGCGGCGAGGTCGTCGCCGGTCCCCGCCGCCCAGCGCCGCCGCCTTCCCAGGTGACGTCAGGCGGGCCCGGGATTAGGGCCCACCCTGCGCTCCCCGCGCCCGCGGCAGAGTTAATTAAAAGTAATGCCCCGGTAAATCCGCCGCGCTCTTCTGCTGAAGCCGCCTTCCACCCCCCCTCCCCGCCCCCCGCCTCGGCCAGCCTTGGAGGGCTGGCCTTCCGAAGCAGGTGCTGGGGATTTGCGTCTGTGAGAGTGTGTGTGTGTCTGTGTATTTGTTTTAAGAGGGGCGGGCATATTGTTGCATTTTCGAAGCAGAGATGACCTTCCCCCTCCCCCCTCTGCCCGCACACGTGCATTCAGGAGACAGACGCATAGACACCTGCCACCTGAACTGGGTGTCCCCTGTGGTTCCCAGGCGCCCTATGCGTCCTGGATTGGATTTTGTTCCTGGGACACAGGACTCCTGCACCCTGGACTACAGATATCACTTACTGAATTGTCTCGCCCCGCCCCCGTCCTTCCGCGACCTTGAGAATTTCTAAGGGCATGAATAAATGGTAGCCAGATCTGAGGTTATTAAAATAGCAGGAAAGCAACTTAACACCAACTGCCATTCTTTCGGAACTCCCTGGAGGGCTGAATTTGAACTTTGCACACCCTTCAACCCCTACGTTATGGCATTCTATAATATGTATATATATTACTGATTTTATGGACACTTTCTGTTTAGCATAACTGGTTGAAAGTTGCCTGGTTTAAGATGGGAGAGTGATTGCTAGATTAACTTTCTGGCCTACTCTCTATACTAAAGAAAGAATCAAAGAATTGAAGCCATTATCTGAAAAATTCCAGAAACAGCAACAAGCAGAAAATCCTCCATAGAGCATTCAAATGCAAATGGTTTTCCTTCTTTCATGAATTCTCTACCCAAGTAATTACGTTAGTCTTCAGCTTGGCCTTGATGGTGAAGACCTGAGAATTAGTCTCACTAAGTCCAGGACTGTTTGTTTATTCCTTACTCTCTGATTGATGCTAACTAAATTAAATTGAGGCCAGTTCAGCAAACATTTTGAGGACCTCTCTCTCTGTCAGGCTCTGGGTTAGATACTAGTGCTTACAAGAGGAAGGGAAACAGCTTCTGTGTTACCAGCACTCAGATTCCTCTGTGGATACGATACTGCTGTAACAAAATAATCACCGTAAAATATAGTCTGGGTATATGTTATAATGCAGATACAAAGGCTATTATTATAGAGGTTGGATCAGTAATTCCCCTTGGAGTACATACATGTGTACTGGGGCAGAGGGATCAAGGGATGTTTTAAAAAACGCTCATAGTGGATGTGACATTGTCACCTGGTCTTGACAAGAGTATATCATTTTCAGGAAGTGAAAGGCAGATGAGTACATTGTTAGAAAGGTGTAGCTTCGCATGTACAGAGTTACAGAAATAAGGTTGTGTCTGGCATGGGAGGAAGACTGGCAAGTAGGGTTCATCTGGGGGACTGAGATCCTGGTGTTGGTGAACAGCAAGATTGATGCCAAAGTGTGAAGTGCTTTGTGCAGTATCTTACTTGCTTTGTGTAGCCCCTTATGCTGAGAGTTATGCAAAGTCTGATCAGAAGTTTGTCACATCACATTTGTGATGTTACTCAGTTTGTGCTTTCAACACAGAAGTACAGAGGATTGGAGCTGACCTAACGCTGCAGGCAGGGAAGCTGGGCAGGAGGTTACTGTCATGGTACAGGTGAGGGATAAGGCTTGACCCACTGCACAGATTAGAGAGAAGTTTCAGGGAATTCATTCCTTCAATACCCGGTGAATCCAGGCATCACTTAGAAGTGCTGGAGATATAATGGTAGACAAAACAGACCAAATATCTGCCACTGGGGAGCTTAAATTCTAGAATTAAATGACATTAAATATAAGAAGGAAAGCTAAGAGCCCGGCGGTAGGGCCATATGTTCCCCATAATCTCCAAAGCCGTCACTTCAATTAGAGCCTCCCCCGAGTTCTAATGCCCAGTCCTGAGTAAACAAGCCGCTCTGAAAGCAGAACTCGGTTTCCAATTAAAAGTGTACTAGCATTTCTCCTGTCCTTAATTCCCGCCGAGCAAAGCCCCGCGCGGGCGGAGGCGCGCCCGGGTCGCGGCGAGGTCGTCGCCGGTCCCCGCCGCCCAGCGCCGCCGCCTTCCCAGGTGACGTCAGGCGGGCCCGGGATTAGGGCCCACCCTGCGCTCCCCGCGCCCGCGGCAGAGTTAATTAAAAGTAATGCCCCGGTAAATCCGCCGCGCTCTTCTGCTGAAGCCGCCTTCCACCCCCCCTCCCCGCCCCCCGCCTCGGCCAGCCTTGGAGGGCTGGCCTTCCGAAGCAGGTGCTGGGGATTTGCGTCTGTGAGAGTGTGTGTGTGTCTGTGTATTTGTTTTAAGAGGGGCGGGCATATTGTTGCATTTTCGAAGCAGAGATGACCTTCCCCCTCCCCCCTCTGCCCGCACACGTGCATTCAGGAGACAGACGCATAGACACCTGCCACCTGAACTGGGTGTCCCCTGTGGTTCCCAGGCGCCCTATGCGTCCTGGATTGGATTTTGTTCCTGGGACACAGGACTCCTGCACCCTGGACTACAGATATCACTTACTGAATTGTCTCGCCCCGCCCCCGTCCTTCCGCGACCTTGAGAATTTCTAAGGGCATGAATAAATGGTAGCCAGATCTGAGGTTATTAAAATAGCAGGAAAGCAACTTAACACCAACTGCCGTTCTTTCGGAACTCCCTGGAGGGCTGAATTTGAACTTTGCACACCCTTCAACCCCTACGTTATGGCATTCTATAATATGTATATATATTACTGATTTTATGGACACTTTCTGTTTAGCATAACTGGTTGAAAGTTGCCTGGTTTAAGATGGGAGAGTGATTGCTAGATTAACTTTCTGGCCTACTCTCTATACTAAAGAAAGAATCAAAGAATTGAAGCCATTATCTGAAAAATTCCAGAAACAGCAACAAGCAGAAAATCCTCCATAGAGCATTCAAATGCAAATGGTTTTCCTTCTTTCATGAATTCTCTACCCAAGTAATTACGTTAGTCTTCAGCTTGGCCTTGATGGTGAAGACCTGAGAATTAGTCTCACTAAGTCCAGGACTGTTTGTTTATTCCTTACTCTCTGATTGATGCTAACTAAATTAAATTGAGGCCAGTTCAGCAAACATTTTGAGGACCTCTCTCTCTGTCAGGCTCTGGGTTAGATACTAGTGCTTACAAGAGGAAGGGAAACAGCTTCTGTGTTACCAGCACTCAGATTCCTCTGTGGATACGATACTGCTGTAACAAAATAATCACCGTAAAATATAGTCTGGGTATATGTTATAATGCAGATACAAAGGCTATTATTATAGAGGTTGGATCAGTAATTCCCCTTGGAGTACATACATGTGTACTGGGGCAGAGGGATCAAGGGATGTTTTAAAAAACGCTCATAGTGGATGTGACATTGTCACCTGGTCTTGACAAGAGTATATCATTTTCAGGAGGTGAAAGGCAGATGAGTACATTGTTAGAAAGGTGTAGCTTCGCATGTACAGAGTTACAGAAATAAGGTTGTGTCTGGCATGGGAGGAAGACTGGCAAGTAGGGTTCATCTGGGGGACTGAGATCCTGGTGTTGGTGAACAGCAAGATTGATGCCAAAGTGTGAAGTGCTTTGTGCAGTATCTTACTTGCTTTGTGTAGCCCCTTATGCTGAGAGTTATGCAAAGTCTGATCAGAAGTTTGTCACATCACATTTGTGATGTTACTCAGTTTGTGCTTTCAACACAGAAGTACAGAGGATTGGAGCTGACCTAACGCTGCAGGCAGGGAAGCTGGGCAGGAGGTTACTGTCATGGTACAGGTGAGGGATAAGGCTTGACCCACTGCACAGATTAGAGAGAAGTTTCAGGGAATTCATTCCTTCAATACCCGGTGAATCCAGGCATCACTTAGAAGTGCTGGAGATATAATGGTAGACAAAACAGACCAAATATCTGCCACTGGGGAGCTTAAATTCTAGAATTAAATGACATTAAATATAAGAAGGAAAGCTGAAGTTGAAGATGACTTTGAGGTTTCTAAATTGATTGAATGTTGATATCACAAGCAGAGGTAGAAAGTTCTGAAAAGAAGGAAAGATCTAAATAGTGAATTCAGGTGGAACATGTTGAGTGTGAAGGCTTTTTGTGGGCCACATGGATGTGGATGTCTGGTGGGCAGTTGAATACATCTGTTTGGAATTCAAGAGGGAGGTCAGGTGTGGATTTGAGGACCACAGAAAAGCTGAGGTTTAAAACTAGGTAGGCTTTCACCAACGTCTCCACTGTTGCAGTTGTGTGAGTTTGCATGGGAAAACAAACAATAGCGGCAACCAACATCAAGTGCAACAGTGATTCTCCAAGTATGTCCCAGGACCAGCAGTGTCAGCATTTCCTGGGGACTTGTTAGAAATGCAAATGCTTAGATTCTCCTCGGATCTCCTGAATCAGACGCTCTGGGGGCGGAGCCAGCAGTCTGTGAGTCTATTGCCTTGTAAAGTTTGAGAACTAGTGACCTAGAGCATCCCATAGAGCAGAGCCCACCAGGTGCAAGCCATAGATGATGGCAGCCCATGCAGAAGCAGCGCTTGTTAGGACCACTGTGGATGGAAACTGATGTGTCTGCCTCCAGGACACCTGTGGGCTGTTCTGACTCCCCCAGGGAACATGTGGACTCAGACAGTAATTTAAGCCTTGAAGGATTATGCCTTGATTCTCAACTTTTCTTTCATTCTGGTGTAATCTATGATACTGTGAGACTTCTGCCCTGTCCCGCTCCCCTCAGATTCTGATGAATGCAGTCTTCTGTTTGTCCATGCATTTTCTATATCCCCTATCATACTACGAATGAACGGATATGAAAGGACTTAAGCATCAGATAAGGCTTGACAAAACAGTTTCTAAAATTCCGTCTAACTCTGATTCTACGGTATGAATCGTGCACGCACGTGCGCGCGCACACACACATACACACACTCATTCTGCAAATCATCTCCAGTGTCATTCATCTAGGCAACACTTTAGCCCAACCTCTGTGGCCAGCCTTGGACTGGCCACTCAGGGAACATTAAAGGTACAAAGACACCGTCTCTGTGATTCAGATGGGCTCCAACACACTAGAGTCATTCAGTGAGTAAGAATTATTGTCTGTGGATAAATTGATGATTTGATGTATATTCTAGATGTTTGAATGATTTTAGGAGAAGGCCATTGCCACCCCACTCCAGTACTCTTGCCTGGAAAATCCTGTGGATGGAGTAGCCTGGTGGGCTGCACTCCATGGGCTCGCTGAGGGTCGGGCATGACTTGAGTGACTTCACTTTCACTTTTCACTTTCATGCATTGGAGAAAGAAATGACAACCCACTCCAGTGTTCTTGCCTGGAGAATCCCAGGGATGGAGGAGCCTGGTGGGCTGCTGTCTATGGGGTCACACAGAGTCAGACACGACTGAAGCGACTTAGCAGCAGTAGCAGCAGAGAAGAGAGAAATTGACACGGACAAGAGTAATCAGTGATTTGGCTGATGCATTGTTTTAAAACAAAAGCTTTAAGGTTATGCACACCTGGATTTAATTTCTCTTTCTTCCATTTCATAAGTACTGACATTGAGTGAATTTAGAGCTCCCCTTCCTCCACTTGAAAAAACGGGCTGTTATAAGGCTTGAATAAGATAATACTACATGAGTAATGTGTTTATTGTGGTGTCTGACACAAAGTAAGTGCTCATTAAAGAGACTTTGTCATCATACATACATACCGGGGACTTTAGCTGGTCATTTCAACGTCCATTCCATACACTGACAAAAGAGAGTGAGAAAATCTAAGAAGTAACGACGTTCCAAGGACACCTTCCTGACTCACAGGTGTCCTTTCCGTATGGTTGGGAAGCTGTATGTTAGGCAGCCTGACAGTGATGCAAGGAACCACAGCTGGCATGACCTCACCTAACAGCTGGGGTGTGATGAGAGGGAATTCAGGCCCTCAAAGGAGGGATACAGGGCACCAGACACAATGCCTGCAAAATGGAATGTGCCAAAGGGAATGTGACATTGCATCTAGCACTTTCCCCAGAATTTGTTTAGATTCATGTGAAAGGGGTAGTATGCTTTAAGTTGTATTTATTTTCTTCATAAACTGTGACTTGAAAAGTGCCTTACCTTTGCAGAAGTATATGCCTCCTCCAAAGCAGATGAGGTGATGATATCAGATATCTCCTACCCTGAAAAAAGTACAAGGAAGCATTCACCCTCCGTCACTCTGTCCTTTGCTAGTGTCTCCTGGTTCTCTGGAATGCCATAGCCTACTCCATATTATCTGTAAGAGAGATCCATGGAGACTGGGTTTTCCCTTCTAAAGATTCGTAGAACCATGCACTGGCATCTTCTGGTGCTTTCTCTGGGTTGAGAAAGAAAATGGAAATGCCTCCCTCTCTTCAGTGAACCCTGGGTCTTTGAGCCCAGACACAGTACCTGCCAAAGGGAAAGGCTCACAGCAGGGCTGGACATCTCCCCAAGAGTATCAAAGGCCACAGGCCTCTGCACACCCTATTATTCAGCCTTTCCTGCCCTGGTATAGGGGCATAGCCCCGACTTTCGCTGTACCATGGTCCATGGAGACAGGTTTTACAGAGCCCTCCTCACCTGTTCATTTTTTCTTTTTAACCTTGGATGTGCCCAAGGACAGTGGGACAACAGAAGGAGGCTTCTCTTCTTGTCTGAGAGCTCCTCCTTGAGATTGGTTTTTCATATGTGTGTGACAGACTGCATGCCTTTAGATGGTCTCTGTAGTAAAGTCTCGGTAACAACAGATTTATAATCCTTAAAGGTTCCAGAAAGTTGGGAGAAACTTGAATCTCAAAGGCTAGAATTCTCAAGGTATAAGCTATACAATTTATGGTTCTTAGGACAGGTTAAAATGCCACTGCCCTGGTATAGGGGCATAGCCCCGACTTTCGCTGTACCATGGTCCATGGAGACAGGTTTTACAGAGCCCTCCTCACCTGTTCATTTTTTCTTTTTAACCTTGGATGTGCCCAAGGACAGTGGGACAACAGAAGGAGGCTTCTCTTCTTGTCTGAGAGCTCCTCCTTGAGATTGGTTTTTCATATGTGTGTGACAGACTGCATGCCTTTAGATGGTCTCTGTAGTAAAGTCTCGGTAACAACAGATTTATAATCCTTAAAGGTTCCAGAAAGTTGGGAGAAACTTGAATCTCAAAGGCTAGAATTCTCAAGGTATAAGCTATACAATTTATGGTTTTTAGAACAGGTTAAAATGCCTATTATATCAGTGTTAAGTAAGGGGAAAGGGTTATTCAGATATAGCAACAGTTTTAATTTTGCATCAAACACAGCTGAATGGAACCCAACTGATTTGAACTCTCAGTGGAGCAGAATGTTATCTGAAATTCTCCTTTAGTATAAAGATTGAATGAATCAGAAAATAAGCAGGTATTAAAGATTTATTTCAAGCATTAACCTTGAAATAATGTTTTTCCAGGATTAGTCCCTACTCAGCCCTGTCTTCTATACTTTCTCCCCTTGCAGTTGTGTAAAGTAATTGTTTATGTTTAAAAACAATACCCTTTAGGACTTACTGAAAGGCCAAGACCCATACAGAAAAGACCAATTAGGTCTATAAACTCTAGCTTGTGAACCAGAAAGATGGCATAATTTACTTTAGAAGACTTTTTATCAACAAATGTTAGGGGTGTTGGTGCTCAGTTCCTCAGTTTGAGCGCATGGAGTTAACAAGAACAGTACTTTTCTACATCAGTCCTGTGGTTCCTGCCCCCAAATACATGATTTAAAATGAATAATGAGGAATCATCAGACAAACTCACATTGGAAGATGTTCTGTAGAATAACTGGCCTGTATTTTTCATGAGTGAATCTTCATGGAAGTAAAAGTTTGAGAAACTGTCCTAGATTGGGGAAGGTTTTGGTGGCACAGCCGCTGATTTCCTTGTGGGTCCCTGGGTTGGACTGTGGACCAGAAGGAGGCCACTGAAAGACAATTAGCAAAGTTGGAATTAAGATTCAAAATTGTGTTGACGTCACAATACTGACAGGGTAGAGCGGTGGTAAAGAAACTGCTTGCAATGCAGGAGATGCAGCAGAAGCCGAGGGTCTGATCTCTGAATCAGGAAGATTCCCTGGAGTAGGAAATGGGAACTCCAGTACTTTTTGCCTGGAAAATTCCATGGCTAGAGGAGCCTGGTGGGCTGCAGTCCATAGGGTCGCAGAGTCAGACACGACTACTTGAGCAAGCATGCAGACAAGTATGCAAGGATATAACTATTAGGAAATACTGAAGTGTTGGGTCAGCCAAAATGTTCAGGTTTTCTGTAACACCTTACAGGAAAATCCAAATGGACTTTTTGGCCAATCCAATATTTGCATGTGTGTCAGGGGAAGAGTAGCCCATTCCCTGGGCAGTGGGTCAACAAAGTTCTATGCTGAGGTGTTCGCCTATCTGCTGAGCAGAAGCCTGACTCAGAACTGTTGAGGACTTTCCTTCTCTCAACAACTATGATGTACGCTTGGTATGGGGAAAGGCTCTGGACTCTGAGTCAAGAGACTGAAAGCCTATTTGCAGGCTGCTATAACTAGGTGAATGACCTTGGACACACTCCTTCACCAAAGCGGGGCTCATTTTCTGACCTGCAATGTGAGGGCATTGATCTATAAGTTCTCTGGGTTCCTTTATTCTTCTCAACGTGTTCCACCAAGGAGCAGCTGGAAGGTAAGTCATAATGCTATGTGTATGTACTGAAGAGTGAACAATATGATAAGGCAGTGGGAAAGTTATTTCAACTCATGAAGGAAGTTATTGCCTTAAATGTAGGGCTGGCTTCATCACCTTAAGTGTAGAGCTCATTATACATGTAGGAAAATTGAAACTTGAAACGTTTCTGGGAGAATGTTACGATTTAGATTGTCATCTTGAGTGAAAACATCGTGGCAACGGTCCTTAGGCATTGCGTGAGTGACAGTCTTGCTATCTCTCTTGTATAGCTATTGACATTAAATCATCACAGTAAAATTAGAAAGAATCGTAATGGAAATAGAACACAAGCACAGTGGTTTCTGTCCACCATCATAAACACCTTTACAGAAGATCTCAGTCGGCACATTTCAGTCTGAGCACTGTTGGCCTTCTGGGTGTGACACTTTGCTTCTTTGCATCTATGGCTTTCACGCACTAAATGCCAGTAAAAGCGAAAGTGAAAGTCACTCAGTTGTGTCCAACTCTTTGCAACTATAAAGTCCACGGAATTTTCCAGGCCAGAATACTGTAGTGGGTAGCCTTTCACTTCTCCAGGGGATCTTCCCAACCCAAGGATCAAACTTAGGTCTCCCACGTTGCAGGAGGATTCTTTACCAGCCAAGCCACAGCCCAAGAATACTGGAGTGGGTAGCCTATCCCTTCTCCAGCAGATCTTCCCAACCCAGGAATCCAACCAGGGTTTCCTGCATTGCAGGTGGATCCTTTACCAACTGAGCTAGCAGGGAAGTCCAAATGCCATTAGGCCACCAGTTATTGCAACAAGCAGGAAAAAACATACATTTGACCCTGTGGAACAGAACATTCCTGATTGAGTACTGCTGGTCAGTTGAGTGATCACAATCAGACAGTAGTTTAGTTAGTATTTTCTTCTTTCATTTAAAAACATAGAAGATTGAGTTGAAATGAATCTTAGGACATTATCACTTCATAGTTGAGGAAATTAAGATTAAGTACCTCATCCAAGGCCACATTGTAATTATTGGAGGAGGCACATTTAGTATTAGATTCTCACCCACTGGAAGACTCACTGATATGGTCAAAGAGATATTTGGGACTAATAATTTAAATGACTGGGGGGCTATCTATAACTTCTATTAATGAATGCCTTCCCCAAAGCCCCAAGCCTGAGGGTTTTCTAGAATGACCAGTCCTTTAGCCAGTTTACCTGGTTAAACAAACTTAGGTGCCTAAGCAGAGCCAATGCTGTATTTCATATTCTAAGACATTTTTACTGGTTGTATTTTAATATATCCAAAATTGAACCATAGCTCACGGTTGGTATGATGAGAAAGCATTGTATCAAACTTTAATTGGTCAAGTTCTTTTTCCTTGGTGGCCCATAAAACAATGACATAGTATATAATTAAAACCATCTTATATTTGATGAAATATGGTAGATTATTTTCAGGACAGGTTGTAGAGGTATAGAGATCACTTCAATTTTAACTGTTCCTAGAGTTGTCACTGCTGCTGCTGCTAAGTCGCTTCAGTCGTGTCCGACTCTGTGTGACCCCATAGATGGCAGCCCACCAGGCTCCATCGTCCCTGGGATTCTCCAGGCAAGAACCCTGGAATGGGTTGCCATTTCCTTCTCCAATGCATGAAAGTGAAAGTGAAGTCGCTCAGTCGTGTCCGACTCTTTGTGACCCCATGGACTGCAGCCCACCAGGCTCCTCCATCCATGGGGTTTTCCAAGCAAGAGTACTGGAGTGGGGTGCCATTGCCTTCTCCAAGAGCTGTCACAGCATGTGGCAATCTCTGCCCTTTTAATTGTTTAGTTTCTGTGTGACACAGTAATATAGGTATTGAGAAATTGAAGGGAGGCTCTGCAAGTAAAAATGATCAGTTGTCCAGGGTCTCTCTCTTGTCCCTGGAATAAAGTTCTGTTGAGGTCTTTTCTGGACTCCAGTTTTTGTCCCTGGCCTTTGGATCTGGCCATGGTGCTGACTGCTCATAGAAATTTATTATTTGTTTCCAGTGAATTCTGTACCTAATATCTAAATGCTGGGGTAGATAATTGCCATATCTCATTACCTAACTGGTACTCTGGAAGAAGCCTTCAAAACTAGTTCCAAGGAAAATAACAAAGGAAGTGAGAGGGTGACTTGAGCTAACTTAGGTTTCAATAGTGGTAATAAATGGGGTGTTTGCAGATGCTCACCCAGCAGATGAAAGGATAGTTGCCAAACCTGCGAAATCACTCGTCCGTCTCAAGATCTGTATCGGCCAGGGACCAGCGGGAGGACAGAACCAATTGTCAGCATTTACAACAGTTTCATACAGAAAATTGATTACACAGTGATGAGATTGTTGGCGATACAAACAGATCAGGATGGTGAAGCAGTCTACGGATTTGCAACAGAGAGAAGCCTCGGAGTGACAGGTGATATGACTTCTGTGGAAGTCATCTAGTGGAAGCAAACACTGCCGTGGGATTTTTAGGTGGGACTTGGAGCCATTCAGGAGATGCAGAGAAACCACCCAAGGCAGAAGGGGGTCAAGGAAATACCTTAGTTTCTCCCTTTCCTATTCCTTGTAAATGCCTCCCATTGGCTGGCCCCAGGCAGACAAGCAGCCTGCAAGGGTCAGCAACCCAGGTGATACATAGGAGATAAAAGAGAAGCAAAGGAGGAATATGAGTTCCAAGGGAGCGCACTTAATCTGTGACACCTGTAAAGCAGAAGAAGAAATCTAGAGACCTCTAAAATAGTGGAAAGGAGAAGGAAATGGCAACCCACTCCAGTGTTCTTGCCTGGAGAATCCCAGGGACGA
>SJYX01021176.1:78677-140083 GCA_006410675.1 Oreotragus oreotragus | reverse complement strand
GTGAACTGCAGCACGCCAGGCTTCCCTTTCCCTCACTGTCTCTTGGAGTTTGTCCAAGTTCATGTCCATTGAATCAGTGATGCCATCCAACCATCTATGTCGTCCTCTGCTACCCTCTTCTGCTTCTGCCTTCAATCTTGCCCAGCACCAGAGTCTTTTCCAGTGAGCTGGCAATTTGCATCAGGCAGCCAAGGTATTGGAGCTTCAGCTAAACATGATGAGATAATTGTTCTCACCACAAAAGAGAGATGACAATTTTGCAACATGATAGAGGTGTTAGCTAATGCTGTGGTGGTAATCATTTTGTTGTACACCTTGAAATTATGCAATGTTATATGTCAATTATATTTCAATTAAAGATTTTTTTAATTAAAAAATTTTAAGATGAAATATTAATGTTGGGTATATTAGGACCCCTGCATACTGAAAAATATTTGTCTCTGAAAATAAAGAATCTATGAAACTAAGAATTCTTCACTGGGAGAATAAAATTTAGCTTTACATAAAGAGCTTGGTCCAATGCTTCTCAGGTGCACGTTCATTTTATAGAGCAAGATGTGTGATATAAAGAAAACCTGTGTTAACTTAGATCCTAATAGCAAGGTTAAGCTACAACTGCCATTATAGTCCATCAGCCACCTATATTTTCCTGAAGCTCAGCTGTACCTATAATGGCAGGGTATTTCCATGTTGTAAAACATCACACTTGACATGGGGTCGCAAACTACCATATGGCCCAGCAACGCCACTACTGGTCATATATCCTGCGTGAGTGAGTGAGTGAGTGAAGTTGCTCAGTCGTGTCCGGCTCTTTGCGACCCCATGGACTATAGCCCACCAGGCTCCTCTGTCCATGGAAACCATAATTCAAAAAGACACATGTACCTCAGTGTTCACTGCAGCACTGTTTACCACAGCCAGACATGGAAGCAGCCCAGATGTCCATCAGCAGAGGAATGAATAAGGATGTGGTACACATACACAATGGAATATTAGCCATTAAAAAAAATGAAACTGGGTCTTTCCTGATAACCTTTTGTCCCAGATTTCTAGAGATGAAACAGCTGACTGCAAGGGAGGATGCATTAAACTTGATCTAAGACATTAAGCTAAACAGACACATGATCCCATCCGTGTTTGGTGAGTGGTTCATAACTTTGAATCATTTGGGTGAGGCAAGCAGAAGGGCCACCCAGCCCTTTTGCCTCAATCTTGGAAGAGGTGATCCTGAATAGAAGGGAAAAGAGAAACTCCACACCAGGGTGAGGGAGAGCTGAGCCCTCTGAGGGCTCTCTGCTCTCTTACCAGCTCAAGTATCTGTGGGTTTGGTATTTTGAGGCCATCACACTTGACAAAGAAGAGGAACATCTGACTCACGTGCTTGGTAGGGTGCTTCAAGATGATGGATAACAAGGGCTATCCCTGCTCATGTCAACCCAAAGTCATCGTATATTCAGTCCCAATTTTCCCATTATTCCCATGCACAACCATTATTATTTTAGAAATTTATTTCAGTGAGAACATTTAAGTGTTACTCTCTTAGCAAGTTTCAGTTATAAAATATAGTGTTATTAACTCTAGCCACCATGTTATATATTAGAGCCTCAGACCTGATTCATCTTGAAGGTTCTATCCTTTTACCAGGCTCACTCCATTTCCCCTGTTCCCAGTCCCTTGGCAACCAGTTTTCTTCTCCATGTTTCAATATCTGCTGCTGCTCCTGCTAAGTCACTTCAGTCGTGTCCGACTCTGTGTGACCCCATAGACGGTAGCCCACCAGGCTCCCCCATCCCTGGGATTCTCCAGGCAAGAACACTGAAGTGGGTTGCCATTTCCTTCTCCAGTGCATGAGAGAGAAAAGTGAAAGTGAAGTCGCTCAGTCTGTCCGACTGTTAGCGACCCCATGGACTGCAGCCCACCAGGCTACTCCATCCATTGGATTTTCCAGGCAAGAGTACTGGGGTGGGGTGCCATTGCCTTCCCCGGTTTCAATATCTAGTCATTCTTAATGTTGCCAATTCATGTAACAGCTTAAAAGCAGAAATATTTCGAAGGTCAACACTGTCAAGGTCAAAGTAGCTAGTTTGCAAGCTGTGGCTTATAGATGCACACCATTATTTTTTATCATAATTTTATTCTCCCCTAATTATCAAAACTGGTAGAAATTACTCTGAAGACTTGGGACTCGTTGGAAAGTATGAAGGCCTCTGTTGACTGAAAGGATGTGTTATGATTGCAGACCTCCCATCCCTGCACATTTACGTATCCCTGTGTACATGTAGGTATAAGGGTGGAGAAAGAGAGCAAGGGGAATGTTCTAGACCATTGATTCTCCAAGTGTGGTTCCTGGGTCGGCAGCATCAGCATCACCCGGGAAACCATTAGAAATGAGAAATCACAGATTGCATCCCAGACCTACTGAGTCAGAGACTCTGGGGGTTGCGCCCAGCAGTCTGTGTCTAACCAGCCTTCCAGGTGATTCTGAGGCACGCTCAGATTGGAGGTCCACTTCTCTGGAGTCTAGACTAGAACTCCAGTGGTCTTCGGTTCATAATAACAGTATTCTTCCTCTCATCCTTATTTCAACAATAAATTCTGTACTTTACAAGTAATGATAGGATGGCAAAGAAATGTTTTTAGTATTAGAAATTCAAGGCTAACTAATTGTAAGAAGCTTTCATGATGTTGCTATTAACTATGACTTCATCAAGCCCCAAATCATGTTGGGGCACCCAATTTCACTTATGAGTAATAACCATAAATACTCCGAGAAGGGCTGTAAAGGAGTTCACTGCACACAGTTATACTCAGTTGATAGTTAAATTAGGGAGAGCTCTTCCTGTGATAAATATTTATTTTTCTCACCCAGGCTTGTGTTCTCACCCAATCTTGTGTTATCACTCGTGAAGAACCATGGCTAGGGGAAGGTCTGCTGAAGATCGGTCACTTGAGAAAGGCAGCCCAGCCAGATGGGGTGGAGGGCTTCCAGGCCAAGGGCCCATCATTCCTCCAGCTGTCCTTGGAGACTGCTTTCCAGTCCCCTGAGGGATGGCTGCAGAGCAAATTGTACCACGGCACCTGCCCCATCTGGTCCCACCACCTCAAGGCAAATAGAAGGGCACAAAGTGGAAGCAGTGACCAATTTTATTTTCTTGGGTTCCAGAATCACTGCAGGTGTCTGCAGCCATTAAATTAAAAGACATGCTCCTTGGAAGAAAAGCTAGGACAAACCCAACAGTGTATTAAAAAGCAAAGACATCAGTTTGCTGATAAAGGCCCATGTAGTCAAAGCTATGGTTTTTCTTTGCCTTTCACTTCTCTTCTCTTCTCAGCTATTTGTAAGGCCTCCTCAGACAACCATTTTGCCTTTTTGCATTTCTTCTTCTTGGGGATGGTCTAGATCACTGCCCCCTGTACAGTGTCATGAACCTCTGTCCATACTTCTTCAGACACTCTATCAGATCTAATCTCTTGAATCTAGAGCACTGCCTCCTGTACAATGTCACAGACCACTGTCCATACTTCTTCAGATTAGATTCAGATCTAATCCCTTGAATCTATTTGTCACTTCCACTATATAATTGTAAGGGATTGATTTAGGTCCTACTTGAATGTTCTAGTGGTTTCCCCTACTTCTTCAATTTTAAGTCTGAATTGGGCAATAAGAAGTTCATGATCTGAGCTACAGTCAGTTCCTAGTCTTGTTTTTGCCGACTGTATAGAGCTTCTCCATCTTCGACTGCAAAAAAAAGAATCAATCTGATTTCAGTATGGACCATCGGGTGATGTTCATGTGTAAAGTCATCTCTTGTGTTGTTGGAAGAGAATGTTTGTTATGACCAGTCCGATCTCTTGGCAAAACTCTGTTAGCCTTTGCCCTGCTTCATTTTGTTCTCCAACGCCAAACTTGCCTGTTACTCCAGGCATCTCTTGACTTCCTACTTTTGCATTCCAGTCCCCTGTGATGAAAAGGACATCTTTTTTTTTGGTGTTAGTTCTAGAAGGTCTTGTAAGTTTTCATAGAACCATTCAACTTCAACTTTTTTGGCATTAGTGGTTGGGGCATAGACTTGGATTACTGTGATATTGAATGGTTTGCCTTGGATACGAACATTGATAATTCTGTTATTTTTGAGATTGCACCCAAGTACAGCGTTTTGTACCCCCCCTTTTTTTTTTATTATGAAGACTACTCCATTTCTTGTAAAGGATTCTTGTCCATAGTTGTAGATGTAATGGTTATTTGAGTTAAATTCACCCATTCCCGTACATTTTAGTTCACTGATTCCTGAAATGTCAGTGTTCGCTCTTGCCATCTCCTGTTTGAGCACTTCCAGCTTACTTTGACTCATGGACCTAACATTCCAGGTTCCTATGCAACACTGTTCTTTACAGTGTCAGACTTTACTTCCATCACCGGCCACATCTACAACTGGGCTTTGTTTTTGCTTTGGTTCCGCCTCTTCATTCTTTCTGGAGTTATTTCTCCACTCTTCTCCAGTAACATATTGGGCATCTACCGACCTGGGTAGTTCATCTTTCAGTGACATTTCTGTTTGCCTTTTCATATTGTTCAAGGGGTTCTCAAGGGAAGAATACTGAAGTGGTTTGCTATTCCCTTCTCCAGTGGACCACGTTTTGTCAGATCTCTCCCATGACCCAGATCTCTCCCATCTCACCCATGACCCATCTGTCTTGGGTGGTCCTACACGGCCATGACTCATAGTTTTATTGAGTTAGACAAGGCTGTGATGCAAGTGATCAGTTTGGTTGAAGGTGAAGGTGAAGGTGGAGTCACTCAGTCGTGTCCGACTCTGCAACCCCGTGGACTGTAGCCTACCAGGCTCCCCCGTCCATGGGATTCTCCAGGCAAGAATACTGGAGTGGGTTGCCATTTCCTTCTCCAGGGGATCTTCCCAACCCAGGGATCGAACCCAGGTCTCCCGCATTGGAGGCAGATGCTTTAACCTCTGAGCCACCAGGGAAGCCTCAGTTTGGTTAGTTTTCTGTAATTGTGGTTTCCATTCTGTCTGCCCTCTGATGGATAAGGATAAGAGTTTTATGGAAGCTTCCTGATGGTAGGGACTAGCTGTAGGAGAATCTGGGTTTTTCTCTGATGGGCAGGGCTGTGCTCAATTCAGTTCGGTTCAGTCACTCCGACTCTTTGCAACCCCGTGGACTGCAGCATGCCAGGCCTCCCTGACCATCACCAACCCCCGGAGTTTACTCAGACTCATGTCCATTAAGTCAGTGATGCCATCCAACCATCTCATACTCTGTTGTCCCCTTCTCCTCCCACCTTCAATCTTTCCCAGCATCAGGGTCTTTTCAAACGAGGCGGCTCTTCGCATCAGGTGGCCAAAGTGTTGGGGTTTCAGCTTTACCATCAGTCCTTCCAATGAACATTCAGGGCTAATTTCCTTTAGGATGGACTGGTTGGATGTCCCTGCTGTCCAAGGGACTCTCAAGAGTCTTCTCCACACCACATTTCAAAAGCATCAGTTCTTTGGCACTCAGCTTTCTTTACAGTCCAACTCTCACATCCGTACATGACCACTGGAAAAAACATAGCTTTGACTAGATGGACCTTTGTTGGCAAAGTAGTGTCTCTGCTTTTGAATATGCTATCTAGGTTGGTCATAACTTTTCTTCCAAGGAGCAAGCGTCTTTTAATTTCATGGCTGCAGTCACCATCTAGAATGATTTTGCTGCTGCTACTGCTGCTAAGTAGCTTCCGTCATGTCCGACTCTGTGCTACCCCATACACAGCAGCCCACCAGGCTCCCCCATCCCTGGGATTCTCCAGGCAAGAACACTGGAATGGGTTGCCATTTCCTTCTCCAATTCATGAAAGTGAAAAGTGAAAGTGAAGTCGCTCAGTTGTGTCCGACTCCTAGCGACTCCTTGGACTGTAGCCCACCAGGCTCCTCCATCCATGGGATTTTCCAGGAAAGAGTACTGGAGTGAGGTGCCATTGCCTTCTCCAGGAATGATTTTGGAGTCCCCCCAAATAAAGTCTGTTACTGTTTCCTCTGTTTCCCTATTTATTTGCCATGAAGTGATAGGACACTGAAAGGTGAGTTCCCCAGGTCGGTAGGTGCCCAATATGCCACTGGAGATCAGTGGAGAAATAACTCAGAAGGAATGAAGACACAGAGCCAAAGCAAAAACAACACCCAGTTGCGGATGTGACTGGTGATGGAAGTAAAGTCTGATGCTGTAAAGAGCAATACTGCATAAGAACCTAGAATCCATCCTAGGTCCATGAAAGTAAGGTAAGTTGAAAGTGGCCCAACAGGAGATGGCAAGAGTGAACATCAACATTTTAGGCATCAGAGAACTAAAATGGACTGGAATGGGTGAATTTAACTCAAATGACAATTATGCCTACTACTGTTGGCAAGAATCCCTTAGAAGAAATGGAATAGCCCTCATAGTCACAAAAACAAAACAAAACAAAACAAAACAAAAAACTCAGAAATGTAGTACTTGGATGCAATCTCTAAAATGACAGAATGATCTCTGTTCATTTCCAAGACAGTAATCCAAGTCTATTTGCCGACCAGTAGAAGCTGGAGAAGCTGAAGTTGAATGATTTTATGAAGACCTATAAGACCTTCTAAAACTAACACCAAAAAAATATGTCCTTTTCATTATAGGGGACTGGGATGCAAAAGTAGGAAGTCAAGAGATACCTGTAGTAAATGGTAAACTTGGCCTTGGAGTACAGAATGAAGCAGGGCAAAAGCTAACAGAGTTTTGCCAAGAGAATGCACTGGTCATAGAAAACACCCTCTTCCAACAACACAAGAGAAGACTCTATACATGGACATTGACCAGATGGTCAATACCAAAATCAGATTGATTATTTTCTTTGTAGCCAAAGATGGAGAAGCTCCATACAGTTAGCCAAAACAAGACTGGGAGCTGACTATGGCTCAGATCATGAACTCCTTATTGTCAAATTCAGACTTAAATTGAAGAAAGCAGGGGAAATCACTAGACCATTTAGATATGACCTAAATCAAATCCCTCATGATTATACAGTGGAAGTGACAAATAGATTCAGGCGATTAGATCTAATAGACAGAGTGCCTGAAGAACTATGGACGGAGGTTTTTGACACTGTATGGGAGGCAGTGATCAAGAAAAAGAAATGCAAAAAGGCAAAATGGTTGTTTGACGAGGCCTTACAAATAGCTATGAAAAGAAGAGAAGAAAAAGGCAAAGGAGAAAAGGAAAAATATACCCATTTGAATGCAGAGTTTCAAAAAATAGCAAGGAGATATAAGAAAGCCTTCCTCAGTGATCGATGCAAAGAAATAGAGGCAAACAATAGAATGGGAAAGACCAGACATTTCATCAAGAAAATCAGAGATACCAAGGGAACTTTTCATGCAACAATGGGCACAATAAAGGACAGAAATGGTATGAACCTAACAGAAGCAGAAGATATTAAGAAGAGGTGCAAGAATACATAGAACTGTACAAAAAAAGTCTTCACAACCCAGATAATCATGATGGTGTGATCACTCACCTAGAGCCAGATATCCTGGAATGTGAAGTCAAGCGGGCCTTAGGAAGCATCACTATGAACAAAGCTAGTGGAGGTGATGGAATTCCAGTTGAGCTATTTCAAATCCTAAAAGATGATGCTGAGAAAGGGCTCTGGTCAGTAAATCTTTAATCTAGTTTTCTGTTGTTGGGTGGGGCTGTGTTCCCTTCCTATAGTATGGCCTGAGGCCAAACTATGGTAGAGGCTATGGTGACCTCCTTTCAAAGGCCTTATGCCCGATGGGTGGATTCTGTGCCCCTGATCCCATGGCAGGCTACTGTCAATTTTGCCCTGCCTAACACCCTGGTGGCTCAGAGGTTAAAACGTCTGCCTGGAATGTGGGAGACCTGGGTTCGATCCCTGGGTTGGGATGATCCCCTGGAGAAGGAAATGGCAACCCACTCCAGTACTCTTGCCTGGAGAATCCCATGGAGGGAGGAGTCTGGTAGGCTACAGTCCACGGGGTCACAAAGAGTCGGACACGACTGAGCGACTTCCCTTCCACTTTCTTTCACTTTCACCACCTTGTTGGGGCTTTTCCTTTGCCCTTAGATGTGGGGTATCTTTTTTGGTGGAATCCAACATTCTCCTGTCAGTGGTTGTTCAGAGGTGAGTTGCAGTTTTGGAGTTCTCACAGAGAAGATGAGTGCATGTCTTTCTACTCTGCCATCTTGTATAAAAACTGTGAGAGAAAACCTTGGGTACAGGGGTGGGTACAGGTAAAATCATGTTTTTATTAAGTATCTTATACATAGCAGTGTATGTATGCCAACATTCTTCTCATCTTAATTACTGTATTTTGGGTTTTCTTTGTCATGGTTTTCTCTCCTATGCTTCATATGGAAACATAACTGGATGGTACTGATGAGACTGTCAGAGGAATGAATGTCAGCACAAAAAAGAAATTCAAATTGTAGCTTAAGGGAAGTGAATTTCATCCACAGTTCAGTTCATTTCAGTTGCTCAGTCATGTCTGACTCTGCGACCCCATGGACTGCAGCATGCCAGGCTTCCCTGTCCGTTACCAACTCCCAAGAGCTTGCTCAAACTCATGTCCATCAGATTGGTGATGCCATCCAACCGTCTCATCCTCTGTCATCCCCTTCACCTTCTGCCTTCAATCTTGCCCAGCATCAGGGTCTTTTCCAAGGAGTCAGTTCTTCGCATCAGGTGGCCAACGTATTGGAGTTTCAGCTTCAGCATCAGTCCTTCCGATGACCATTCAGGACTGATTTCCTTTAGGATGGACTGGTTTGATCTCCTTGCAGTCCAAGGGACTCTCAAGAGTCTTCTCCAATAGCACAGTTCAAAAGCAATAATTCTTTGGCACTCAGCTTTCTTTATCTCATCCTAGCTGAGCCCAAGTATGGAAGCAGCTAATAATTCTATAATAATTTCTATAGCTACTGGAAGTTGGTTGACACTGGTGAATTAATCTCTGAAAAATGGAAAGACAGGCCTCAGCATGTATGTTAATGCACTGCATCACTTTGTTCTGTATACTTTAGATATAAACTACTTAAAAGTAATTATTAGTCTTCTGAGTGTTCAATGTGGTGGTGTAGTGGAGGATACAAAGATGATTTAGATTTGGTCTCTATAGAAGGGACAGAAAATTATAACGATGGTAATTAGCTAGAATTTATGAAATTCTTACCATAAGTTTAGTACTATGCTGCTGCTGCTGCTAAGTCGCTTCAGTCGTGTCTGACTCTGTGTGACCGTAGAGATGGCAGCCCGCCAGGCTCCCCTGCCCCTGGGATTCTCCAGGCAAGAACACTGGAGTGGGTTGCCATTTCCTTCTCCAGTGCATGAAAGTGAAAAGGGAAAGTGAAGTTGCTCAGTCGTGTCCGACTCTAGCGACCCCATGGACTGCAGCCCACCAGGCTTCTCCGTCCATGGGATTTTCCAGGCAAGAGTACTGGAGTGGGGTACCATTGCCTTCTCCATTAGTACTATAAATAGTGTATATAAATTATCCATATAATTATTATAACTATCCTATTAGGTAGGTGCTACTAACCCCATTTGACAAACCAAAACAGTGTAGAGGCATCTTGGCTTAGACGACCAGCTAGTAAGTGATGGAGCAAAGTATTGAGGCCAAGGTACTGCCCTTAACCACTCTGTTCTAGTGCCCATAATGGAATTTCATCTATTTATTTATTTGCTATTCTGCAAGGCGTGTGGGATCCCCAGCCAGGGGTCGAACCCATGCCCGCTACAATGGAAGCGTGGAGTCTTAACCACTGGATCACCAGGGAAGTCCCCCACAATGAAATTTTTATATTAGTCCAGTACAGTTTTTTTTTTTTTAAAATCTGAGCATTTGTAATTTTGTTTTTGTTTAAACGGTTGGAGAATAATGTCGAGCAACGTATACAGTTGTCTTCTAACTTGAATACACTTGAATAACTAAAACATTGGAGGTCGACAAGGAGGTGCTCTGGGCATTTGGAAAGGGATGAAATTGACTTGGGGAGGAGCTGAGGGAGGCTTCAGGACAAGATAAATTTGGATCTTTTTAGTGGAGAATTATGGAAACAAAGGAAGGTTTCGCCCTGCCCCCAGTCATTCCTTGGCTAATTACTCTGTTTCATTTTATTCTTAACATTTTAACAGGCTAGCAGCTACATTATGGGTTTTTTTTCCTCTTTCTGTCTCTTCTCCCACTAGGGATAGGAGATCAGTGACTTCCTGGGCCTTGTCCATTCCTTCTTATCCTGGGGCTAGTACCTGTACACAGTAGGCACACTCATGTGTGGTTGTTGAATGACAGGAATTTCGTATGAGAACTGTGAGTTTCTTAATCAGTGGAAACATATAATAAGTTCATGAATGCCCAAGAAGCATAATAAAGTAAAAATATTTAAAATATCTCACATTTTTATGCTATTTTACAAATTTTTTTCAAAGTGCTTTTACCTATTCTTACTGCTGAGTTCATACTACCATCAGAGTAGCTTATCAGCTCTTTATTCCCCTGATTTTACAAATTAGGAAGGTGGGGCTCAGAGAAGTTAGGTCGTTTGCCTTAGGTCACACAGCAGATGAGCGGTGGATGTAATATCAGAGGCTAGGTGTCTGACTTCACTTGGCCCTTTCCTTTTGAGTCTATCAGTGGTTTATAGAATGGTCTAATGCATGAAACTGAAAAGTGAAAGTGAAGTCACTCAGTCGTGTCCTACTCTTAGCGACCTCATGGACTGCAGCCTACCAGGCTCCTCCATCCATGGGATTTTCCAGGCAAGAGTACTGGAGTGGGGTGCCATTGCCTTCTCCGTAGCAGCAGAGTCTGAAGGCACAGGCCTGACTGGGTATTGGCTTTGGTTTGTCTTTCCAAACCAGCAGAGGGCCTGGCAGAACCAGAACATCTAGACCAAGGGGTAGGCAGTCAGATCAGCTGTGGTCCACAACCAATTTGTCCTAATATTTAGAGTGTTTTAGCCAATTCACCCCAGCTCCCCAGTCACCTAGAGGATTGTTGGTCTGGGTCTTTTTAACTTAGATAATTAACCCTTTGTCTTCCATTCCAGGTAATTTTATCCTCCTGAAGACTGGTGATTAATGCAGCAAAATTGGATTATTCCAAAGAGATATGGTATTCAATCCACTTAAGTCAGTTCCTAAGTTTGGAGCAAACACACTCCAACCTTAATAATATAACCTAATACAGTGTCATGCACATCACACCCCTTGCCTAGTGAGCCAGCAGGTTAGCGGATTAATGAGCTTTTATTCAGACTGAGACACTTCCCAGGCGGCTCAGTGGTAGGTAAAGAATCTGCCTACCAACAGGAGATGTGGGTTTGAACCCTGATTTAGGAAGATCCTCTGCAGAAGAAAATGGCAACACACTCCAGTATTCTGGCCTGGGAAATTCCATGGACAGAGGAGCCTGGTGGGCTACAGTCCGTGGGGTCGCAGAGTCAGAGATGACTTAGCAATTAAACAGCAGTTGAAACTGAGAGCAGAACCCCAAATATCTGATTCGACTTGTTATGAGCTTCCTGACCTTCTCTAAGTCTGGCTGAATCAAAAAGAACAAGTTACGGTTAATGCATCCATGCTTGATTGGAGTATAGTGATGGTGGTGGAGAGGTATTTTCTGATGTCCTTATCAAGATTTCCAGTACTGAAAGCTATGCATTTACCTCTGCTTATCAGTTGGGGTTGCTTGTGGCCATCTTTTCATTACAAAGGGGAGGACAAAAAGATGGGAAAACTCAGAGAGGAAAAGATACAGAGTGTGTGTGCCTGTATAGAAGGGAGAGGGAGTGAGGCAGGGTAAATGTCAGCAGAAAGCCTATCGAAATGTGAAAAGACCCCAAACTGATGCAGATCCACAGAAATTCCACCAGTCTGACCAGTACTGTCTCTGTTCCCGACAAACCTCCCAGGCTCAAGGGGAACTTCAGGAACACCAGCCAGCCAAGAAAAGCAAAAGGAGAGGGTGCTAGGCTGTGGGGGGCGCCTGCATTCTCAGAATGGAGACCGAGCTCCCCTCGGGGGACTACCTGGAAGTCTGAGCTGGGTGCCCCTCTCCCTCTGCTTGGCACAGGAGCCTCCATCTGCAGTGGACATGGTTCTTCTTGGGACCCCTTACCCGTGGTCTGCTCAGGAGTGTAGCTCTGCTCCTGTCTGCCCTGATCTTGAAATGCTAGGTGCCCCATGACTAAGGATCCTCCCAGAGTGAGGGTTGGAGTGGCAGGGTGTGCCTGGGGAGAGTTGGGTGGAGTGAGGGGAACCAGGATTTAAAATAAAGTCTGTCCTTTTTGGACTGAAAAGGATGGCTTTTCCAGCAGGAGCTCAGAGAGGAAGATCCGTCACTCCAGAAACCCTTCCCTTCTCTCTCCTCACTTTTTAATAACAGTGATGCTGCCTCACCTGGTGCTGCAAGTCCCAGGTATCCTGGGATCATCACAACCCTGGGAGACAGAGGAGGCAGGAGAGGGAAGATGGAAGTGGAAGACAGAGCATCCCAGCTGTGTGCCCTTCGGCAAAATATCACTCACCTCCCTGGGGCCTGGTTGGCTCATGTGTAGTTTAAAAAAAGGGGGGACAGATAATAACACAATCCCTGCCTCCTAGTGTTCCAGCAGAAGCAGTGAAATAATGCAATTGTAAAGTGAAGCTGTCAAGTGTTAGTTAAGGGAGAGGGCTGTTGTTTCAAGGAGACACAGCTGAGTAGCTAAACCAGAACTAGACTCCAGGCCCCCTGTTTCATGGCCAGAGTTACCTTCCACCACCCCATCTGCTCTTTTGATAGAAAGAGTGGTCTTTCAGTGGTTTCGGGAGACCTGGCACCTAAACTGCCCCCACTCCTGGGCCAGGGCCCACACAGGTGACTGTCATTTGTTTATGCCTTATTTTCTGGGTAAAAAGTCTGAATCTCTGCTTCCTGCAGGAGTGTTTCTCACCTGGGCTTGGAAGTGGGCAAGCTTGGCGTGAAACCTGGCCCCACCTCCTGGATCCTGTGTGTTGGGGGAGGTTCCTGAAGCTTTCTGAAGCTGCGATTATTCCTTAGGTAGGAGAGGAGTTCCTCCGGTACCTGCCATGCGGTTGCCATGGAGATGAGGTGACGTGTTTACCCTGGACACAGAGACTGACACCTAACTGGAGCTTGGGATGTGGGCCCCTTCTTCTTTTCTCAGGTCCCTTGTCTGCTGCTGAGACCTGAGAGACCCTCAACCCAGTCTGCAAAGCGGACCTGGGGGCCGGGTGGCGTCATCCACATGTAGACACTGGTGTCTGCTTTCCTGGACCACGGGGCCCTTACCCTGGCTCCACACTTTTCCCGTGTAGCTCCAGCCACAGAACTCCCCCCATGTCTCATCACTGCTAATGACATTGGCTTGGGAACGTCTGGGCCCCTGGAGAAAGCTCCACGTGGCCACTCCACCCTGCTGTTCTTCTTCCCCAGATGTGCACACCCTCTGAGGCCCTGAGGTCCCCCTGCTGGCCAGCATGCACATTCTTTCCCCTTTTCTCCAGTCTCGGGCTGAGCCCTTTTCCCCGCCGCTGCCCTCTGCCCTCTGCCTGTCTGGACCCACTCCTTCATCTCTTGCGTTTAGCCTCCTGCCTTCACTAGCTCCTCCGGCTCATTGACACCCTCCTTCCTCAATGCCTTTATTTTTAAAAATTGAAGTATAGTTGATTTATAGTATTGTGTCAGTCTCGGGTGTACGGCAAAGTGATTTAGCTATACCTACATATATGTTCTTTTTCAGGTTCATTTCCATTATAGTTTATTATAAGATATCGAGTATAGTTCCCTGTGCAATATAGTAGGACCTTGTTGTTTATTTTATATATGGTATAAGTGTAGAGCTATATAGTATAAATATAGTACTGTATAATACTATACATATAGTATTATCAATATATAGTGTATCTGCTAATCCCAAACTCCTAATTTATCCCTTCCTTCTATCCCCTTCTATATGCCTCCATTTTTATTGATAGTCTTTTTTACCATGCCTAAAACTCATAAGTAAGTAAGTAGAGTCACTCAGTCTTGTCTGACTCTTTGTGACCCTGTGGACTGCAGCCCACCAAGCTCCTCAGTCCATGGGATTCTCTAAGCAAGAATACTGGAGTGGGTTGCATTTCCTTCTCCAGGGGATCTTCCCGACCCAGGGATCGAACCCAGGTCTCCCGCATTGGAGGCAGACGCTTTACCTCTGAGCCACCAGGGAAGTCCATAACCAAATACTATGTTATATTTATTGTTTAACACATGCTAACTCTCTCACATGCTTGCTGTCTGTTCCTTGAGAGCAAGGGGTCGCCTCTGATCTCTGTCATCCCTGGGGCTGAGTACCTGGTGATGTGCAAGTGGACTGTATATTCAATGAGTCTCACTTGCCAGGCCCAGGTCTTGCTCCCCCGCTGTCTGATGTTCTCTCTTGACGCAAAACACCCTCTCTGTCCTTTGCTGCCTGGCAGCTTCTGTGCATTGCCTGTCATTCACTTGCACCTCCAGTGACACCTGTATTCTGTTGCGTTCCCAGCTCCCTCCTCCAGCTCCTGTAAGCAGAGTTATTTTGGCACTTGATCATTCTCCTCTGTTAATCTGGGATCTGTAAGAGCAGAGGCCGAATCTCCATCATCTCTGTAGCCCACAATTGTCCTTCCGCAGTGCCTGACACAGGAGCCCACAATAGATGCTGAGTGGATGCTGATGCAAAGTCCAAGGCAAATCTACAGAAACATGATTTGGGTCTGAGTTGAGACCTCCTTGAAGGACTCTGTATAAGGCAGTTTCAAACTGTAGCTACAGGGATGTCACTATTCTAGAGAGCTTTACCTCCTGCCTCTTGAATGTGAAATGCTGCCTTGCATCTACACTCGGGGAGAGTGGAATTCTGATCCTCTAGCACAGGGCAGCGACTGAAATAGTTTCCTGTATATTCTGTCCTCATAAATTCCTCCCTTGCTGCTTTCCCTCCCCCTCCACCCACCACAAGTCCCAGAGCCTTCCTCTTCTCCCCTGCCTGAAGGACATTTATGAGGACCAGCAAGGGGGGAGCATCTGAGCCCTGTTCCTGCCTCTCCCTTCCCTCACTTGAGGGTCTCTGGTCCCCCTCCCTCACCCTCGCCTCCCGGGCCAAGCTCTGATATCTCTTGCCCAGTTTATGGGCCGTTGGGATTTTTCCAACAACCTGAAATGAATCTGGGAGGCCCCACAGGTAGACAGCCTGTCTCGGAGCCATAAACCACGGCTGATCTTTCATCTGCCATTGCTTATGTCACGAATGAGTGGGAGGACCAGGCAAAGGGAAGGTATAGCCCCTGAGCCATTCCAGATTTTCTTTTTTACAAGAAAGCGGGAAGAAAGGCCCTGAGAAACATGCTCCAAGCAAATTTTGTGCCAAGCAAATTCATTTCAGCCTCGTAGGCTGTGCGTGGAGGCTTAATCTCTGGACTTTCCCTCTAGGAGTCAGATTTATGCTGCGTTTGTGTCTAAATGGCCTCCAGGGATGCTGACATTTGTTGCTGGAGACAGCAAGCGGTGTTCCTTTCATCTCCGCTGAGGGGTGTCAGCTTAAATTATGAGGGATCGCTCTGGCCTGCATCTGGGTGTGGGAGCCTCTGGTGAGGCAGAGAGGCCAGCCCTCCCTCCGCTCCCGCGACGTCTCTGCTGTTAGAAGGTTTTGCTTCATCTTCTGCTCTGTGGTACTCCTGCTGGCCCAGTGAGAGATCTCCTGGCTCATTTAGAACTTTCCTTTCTCTTGGACAAATCGTTAAGTGTATATTTGAGGCACCGCAGACGTGCATGGAGAGTTGGCATCAGAGGCAGGCAGCCCACCCCTGCTGGAGGAGGCGGCAGGAGCCTGTGTTAACATCCCAGGAGTGGCCTGGAAATTCCCCGAAAGAGTCAGAGGGCACTGCTGCGCTCATGTTCACCACCTGGCAGGCTAAAGCCAGCGATGGTCTGCATTCCCCTTGGCAGCTGGGTCGCGACATCTGTCTGCATTTTTGGAGATGCCCAGAGGCGCTCCATTCCTCCGTCTTCAGACTCTCTCTTGCTCAGATCTGCCAAGACACCTGAAATTTCACAGTGGTGAATGTTTGGTTGGAGGCATTTCCTGTTCCATGTCTGTACATTGCTGAATGTGCCAGAGGACACATCAAACCATGGCAGTCACTAACTCCTCAGCGTTGGACAGTGCTTCCTGCTCCAGAGTCAGAGCCTGAGAGCCTGGAGCACAGGATATGTACGTTTTGATGGAGAACAGGTCAGGAGCGGTCCAGGGCAGGGGTCAGCACACTATGGCATGCAGGCCAGGTCTGGCCGGGTGCCTGTTTGGGAAACAGTTTTATTGGCACCCAGCCATGCCTCTTCATCCCGTCTGTGCTTCATTCATGCTACATGGCAGAGTTGAGTGGTTGCAATAGAGACCATAAGACCTGCAAAGCATAAAATATTTTACTCCCTGGCCTTTGACCAAAAAGGTCTGCAGATGCCTGCTCTAGAGCATCTAGTGTTTCTTGGAAGGCAAAATGGGGCCCCTTAGGAGACAGAGGAGAAAGACTGAACAGCAACAAGGAGGAATCAAAGGGAGAAAATGCACCACAAAAATGATAGAGGCACTCCAGGCTCAGATCTTAATCTCCTCCTCTCTCTCCTCCCACGTCTGCCTGTCCTCCTTCTCCTCCTCTTCTGAAAACAAATGTTTTCATCTCTCTTCTCAGGGATGTAGAGAGAGTGAGTGAGCAGCTGCTTGTGATGCCGCCCTAGCAGACAGTTCTTTTTGTCCTCCTCCTAGCTGTTCCATGATGGGATCTTGGGAAATGTGCATGTGCCTTAGCAGGGGTGAGTCCAGAGTACACAGACGGAAAGGGCCCCAGCCAACCACTGCTGAGGCTCTGAACAAACTTCACTCATCACATCTTCCTTCTGGAACCAGCCCTGATCCCCTCTCCCTCTCTTTTCCTCCTCACAAGCACTTGCACACTCACTTTCTGTAAAACCAACTCACAGTGCAAGCTAGGGTTATGTCTGCAAAGAGAGAGGAATGAATGCTTGCGCTTAAAACCATAACTCAGACTCCCATCAATGTGCAACTGTTAAGAGAAAACGCGGATCTCAGATTAAGAACACGTCCTTTGAAATGATGATGATGATTTACTACATACCTATCATACCTAGACAGCGCTAAACCCTTTACATATATCATCTCATTTAATTCCGACAATACTGTCACCTTTTCCAGTAAGAAAATTGAGTCTTGGGAATTTCATCACCAACAAGGCTAGAATTGAAACCCGAGTTCCTATGGCTCCATGCTTGTGGACACTGTACCATCATGCTCTTCTGAATGGTGTCAGCGTCTATGAGCCATTATCATGGAACCTAGCATTATTTTAGGTTTTGCATTTTCAATAGTTGCATCCTCCTAGTCATCAATATGCATTTGTATCAAGCTATGTGACTGTAAAAGAACCAGACTCTGTGAGGCATTTGCAAATACCATTTTATGGACAAAACAGGTATAAGACATGTAGGTTCTGAAGGTGATACAATTGCATTTTAGAATCAGTTCTGTGCTTTGGATTGCTCACTCATTTGTTCCAGACTCAGTAACCTTGTAGTCATCTGCCTTGCAGGAGAGCCGCACAATGCTTGGCATGGGGTGTCAGCCACATTGCCTCAGAAATAGTACCCAAAGCATCAACAGTATCAAAGGAGCATCTTTTGATCCCAAAGAATCCACTTAGAATTATTGGCTTCACAAAAGACTGAGTTTGGGGAGTCTCTGAGCAGCAGGATGTAGGGCCCAGCAAGGATGAATCTGCACCATCAATGGCCTCCTTTTTCCTACCTTTTCTCTCCTTGTGTGATCTTAGTTCCCCAAGGCTTTTAGTTCTTACATGCTTTTTTCTTCTTGCCATTCTGAAAACCTCCTTCTAGAAAGATCCTAAAACCCCTTACATCTGACTTAGACCAGCTTACTGAATTCTCCCCTGGGAAAAGAAGCCTAAGGGTAGAAGAGGCTAGAGTGGCAAATCCTTGTCATGAAAATTCTGCTTTAATCCCACCTTCATCCATCTTTTAGGTTTTATCATTTGTACTCTCATAGGGAGTAAGGCAGAGAGCAAAAGATGTCCTTCCCATAACGTCTAATAGAAGCCTCCTCTGTGCCTCCGTGTTAGCTGCTTTAGATATTCTTATCTCCAGGGCAGGCTCAGTGAAAGGCATCACAGGGTTGAACTTAAAACAAGAGGACAGAGCTGGATGGAGACCCAGATCTGCCTGTGTCAGACTGTTCAATTACATTGCAAGGGTCATGCCATCAAGGAACTCACAGGTTCATCTTCCTTCACATTCAGACTGTATGTCTAAAAGTTCATAGAGGAAAGCTTCTTAGCCATTGTCTTTCAAATAAAAATAAGGCTTTTTGGCTCTAGTAGAGTCAAAAAGTAGGATTAAACTAAGTCTAAACTCAAACATGGTATGCAAAAAAAGCATCTTCCCAGAGGAGGTTGGGATGAAGAAGTAGGATGTGGCGCTCACACCCAGTGGGTCCCCTCATCCTAGATTTCTTGAAGTGGCCAGAAGAAGACCAGAATGAGGGGACTGGAGCCAAGGAAGCTCTTGGGACAAAGGTTTCTCCTGGAGGAAAGAGGGCAGCTGAGCTGTGTAAGGACCCAGAGAGAAATGAGGGTCTTACTAGGGTAATGTGAGCACACAACTGCCTGTGGCTTTTAATGCCAAAAGTAGGAAGGAATCTCTCTCACAGGGGTATTTCCTAGATCCTTGAAGCATCTTCTCAGAAGTGTGAAATCTGTGGGATGCAAAAGGTAGCCTGGGAATGAATGTCATATGTACTAGAGGCTTTATTTCCTTCAAGTTACTCCTTGTATTGATCACTGCTGATAAAGTTGAAATAAACACATAGTTACTTTACTAGAGAATTATTTATTTTATAGACAGGCAGTTTTGACTAATTATCTTTTATCTGTCTCTGCTAGTAGGTTTATGCTGGTCTTCTACGGCCTTTTAAACAGTATTGTTTTTTTACCTCCTGGCAGTGGCTAGTATTTCAGACATAGTATCTAGAAGTTATATATAATTTATCCGGGTAAAGAAAACTACACAAACTATTAGTACACTAATAACCAGTGCTTACTGGGCATTTATTATATGCATATCAGCCTTCTGAATGCCTTCTTGGTAACCTCATTTAGTCTTCAGATAACCTCAGTGAAGTGTTCTCCTCTATCCCGATTTTACAGAGAAGGAAATTGATCCACAGAGAGTTAAGTCACTTGCCCAAGGCCACACAGCTGGTAAATGTGAAGCTAGGATAACATCCTGGGAGGAAGTCCTGAGCTGTGATGGTGGACTTCCTGTTTCCTATCTCCAAGTTTCAGAAGTTTTTCCTTAGCGTCTTCCTGGGGGCTTTGGGATCAATACCACACCAGTTGTTTCATTCATATCTTAAGTCATCCTCAGAACGTGGACCTGAGTGCTTTATTATGCAATAACATACAACTCCAGGTAGCAGCCTTGAGGGACTCAACACATTACTTCTGCTTCTTTCAGGGAAAAGTGATGATGAGGAAAATCTTTGCAAGTCAGCCCACGGGGCAGGGAAAGGAACCTCTGAGGACAGCAAGGACCATAAGCGCCCCAAACGTCCCAGAACCATCTTGACAACCCAACAGAGGAGAGCATTCAAGGCCTCGTTTGAAGTATCCTCCAAGCCGTGCAGGAAGGTACAGAGGGGAAGAAGGGAAGAAAGGGGACAAGGCCCCTCTTCTCTGAGTGTACCTGGACTCCTCTGAGGAGTCGATGGGCACCTGGGAGGATCAGGGTGGGGAGTGCTGTTCAGACAGTCTGGGTGGGTGGCCTTGAGCCCCATTGGAGGCCCCAGGGATCCCTGTAGTTGTGGCGGGGGCAGTGGTAGAATCTCCTTTTGCTTTCGGCATGCACCATTCCAACTGGCTACTTCCTCTTACCTTTCATTTCATGGAGAGCAATGGGGAGAATAATAAGGGGTTCCATTTGGGGTACAGGTCAAGATGTTACAATAGAAGAAAAATACAGTGGGTTGTAGCATATTCTTTTTTTTGGTCCAGTTTGTTCTACTTGAGGTGGTGATTTTGGCATTCATCCATGTTGTCCACCCATTTTTGTTGTTGCATGGTATTCCATAGGTATACCATGAGTTGCTTGTCCCGTTACCTGTTGGTGGGCATGTGGGTTGTTTCCAGTTTGGGGCTGTTACAGACAGGGCTGCTGTGAACAGATACGTAAAAAAAAAAAAAATGCAGTGACTTAATGAGATGAGTTCATGTTGCTCTCACATCATAGTCCAGAGGTGAGCAACCCAAGATTGACTGAGAAACTCTGTCTCATCACATGAGTCTAAGGGACTGCTCCAGATGTCACCATTTTTTGCAGCTACCATGGTGGAAAAAGAGGGAGTAGGGTGGGGGGTGGGAGGCAAGCAGTTTCTTTTTAAAGGACATACACATCCTGGGATTTTTTGCATCACTCTCACGTGTTGGCTAGAATTTAATCCCATGATTACAAAGGGACCTGGGAAATGAGTCCATCTGGGTGTTCATATAAATCCCTAAAACTTAGGAATTCAGTTGCTAAGAGGAAGAAAGAGAGAATTCATTTTGGAGATAATTAGTAGTCTGTCACAAATAGCTGCATTTACTTATTAAGTACCCGCCATTTGTTGACTCTGCCCTACCAGGTACTGTCTTTTATGCAACAAAGATAAGAAAAGAAAGGTTCTTGAAATTGAATTGAAATTCATAGAAGAAAGATATTTAAAATTTTTTAGCATTGTTTTTCCTCTCTCCCTCTGTGTAGGAATCAGTTTTTGCTGTGGTAACAAACAAAATCTTAGCAGCTCCAAGAAACATTTATTTCCTACTGCTAGGCTGTGGGTTGGCTGCTGGTTCAGGGTCAGGTCTGCCTCACATGTCTGTCATTAAAGGCTCCAGGCCACAGGCGCAGCAGCCACCTGGGGCACAGGGGTCTCCTGACAATGGCAGAAGGCAAGAGGCTGAGTTCCACTCAGTGGATCTCCGTGGAGATCACTCACTTCACATCCAGTAACAGTCCAGGGGCCACAGCAAGTCACGTGGGTAAGTCCACTGTGAGTGCAGGGGAAGCACATACCCATCCAGGAGTGGGAAGGATGGTTATTTGCTGAACCATAATACATCCTCCCACCACTTCTGACTTTTGAAGTTTCAACTGTAGGATGCTTTCTTTCCCTGACCTCACTGCCCCATAAGTTCCAGAAGAGTGAGCTGGTAGAAAGTGAGCCCCAAAGTAGGCCTGCACAAGGGCCAGGTCCCACCTCCCTCAGTGGTTTGCTTGTTCTGCATGAACTAGACCCCCAGCCTCTGTGTGGCCTGTGGCCCTGCTCCGGGCTGCCAGCAGGGAGGAGCTGTGTGCTGGGACCCTGGGGAGAAAGCGCAAGGGCCAAGATAGAAGGGCAGCCTGCGGCCAGGAGAAGGGAGCGGCCACTTGAGTCTGGGAAATCAGGCGAGGCTTTGTGGGACAGGTGGCTTCTGAGCCGGGCCTCTGAAGGGTGGATAGGGTTTCTGCAGGTGGCCGTGGGCCCCTGCGTACACTGCTGTTTAAGTTGGCTTAGCAGAAGGATGTGCTTTAAAAATCCACTCTAATCATCCCATTTCTCCTAAGCTTGAGCCTGAGTGGCATGACAAAGGTAAGCGCTTCCCCAGGCCTCCAGCTTGCTCTATTTTCTATGTTTACTCAAGGAGCTCCTAAGTCTGATTTCCTCAGAATCTAACCATGAGGGGCCAGTGTGTCTCAGGGCCACTCTTGGGAGATCTGTGCCTCTTCCCTCTTCCCTTCTGGCCCGTCCCTTGCCATGTGCCTGTACAGAGGGCAAATGTTTAAACCCTTCTGTTCGCGAGAGGGACCTCGATTGTCCTGTCTCTTGGTAGCCCCAGGCCACATACCCACTTCAGCCTGGTCTGCCTTGCTCTGTTAGATCCCAGGTGGCTCTTGTCTTATCTCTTTTGAGAGCTCGCTGTAAATATGAATATTCCCGAGACACCCAAAGTGACCTAGAGCTATATGGGACGAAACCAAACATTTAAGTCAGTGAATTAAGGCAGGAGAAGAGAGCAAGCAAGAACCATTTGCTTTTGCAAAGTGATTTTTCACCTCCAGTTCTCCTTAAGTAGGTTATGGCATATACTTGGCATACAGCCGAAACACAAAAATAGATTTTGCTAGTATCTAAGAACTACTTGAAGGGCCAGGTTCCAGAGGATGAGAAACCCAGGAACACTTCTTAAAATACAAACCTAAATGAACGCTGCTTCTTTCCCTCACTTACCTGGGGAAGCACTGTCTCTCCACTGAAGGGAAGCAAATGCTCTGTGTTTGGGATTTTGCTGAGCATTGAATATTCACCAGCTCCTGTGTAGGATGTGGCCTGTTGGGCTCCCCGCGCACTGCACAGCAAGTGTCTGCCTTCTACTCTGACATGCCAATATCTCTATATTTCTAATGTTACATATTTTTAAGGTGAGGGAGACCCTGGCTGCAGAGACAGGGCTGAGCGTCCGTGTGGTTCAGGTGTGGTTCCAGAACCAGAGAGCTAAGGTAATCTGCTTCTTACTTCTGTCTCTGTGTGGCTGGTTTCCTGAAATAATAGTAGAATGTTGTACTTGCCCACAAATTTTCTAGCTTCAATTCATTGGATAGACTCTTGCTCTCAATTCGGGAAGTCTATGATGAGCAGTCATTTCAGCCACAGCATACTTGCAGAAGGGCATTTGTTCTAGTGGGATGCTGTTATTTTCCTTATGATTGTGACTGTCAGTCATTTTCGTGAAGAAATACCTTTCTGTGTCTTGGTAAAAGCAGATGCTTTAATTCCTATTCATTTAACCAGATGCCAGAGTTCCTCTGAAATTTCAGAGGGAAACCAACATAGCACCCATATGACTGGTCTAAGACAACATTATGGCACATGGAATGGATGTCCTAACTCACCTTTCTTAGTGCCCCACGTGTCCCTGTTAAAGCATCATGTTGTCCTCTGGATCCTACCAAGGTGTGCATACCCCTGCCACGGTCTCTCGTTTCTCTTAGACCTTTACTTATCCTCCTACCTGTACACATGCATGTGTTGGGCTTCCCAGGTGGCACAGTGGTAAAGAATCTGCCTGCCAATGCAGGAAACACAGGAGATGTGGACTTGATCCCTGGATTTGGGAAGATTCCTTGAAGGAAGAAATGGTGACCCACTCCAGTACTATTGCCCGGAAAACTCCAAGGACAGAGGAGCCTGGTGGGCTACAGTCCAGGGTGTTGCAAAGGGTTGGATATGACTGAGCCCACACATATACACACACACACATACACACACGTGTTAGTGGCCCATTTCTCTAGACCTCTAATCTTTAGTGGGTGATGGATTTATATCTCATTAGCTAATCGTGATTGGTTAAGATACCATTTCCCTAACTGAATTCCTCAGACTGGGCTTCTGGTGTGTAGTCCATGGTCTTTTCTATGGAAGAATTTCATAGTTCAGTAGGTTTGAAAGAACCTATAGCCTATGTATTCATAAGCAGGGAGCATATTTGAAGTTCTGAGAAATCTTGCAATAAAGAAGTTTTTTTAAAATCTAATGTTCCCTACACACACACGCACACATACACATACACACACACACATACACATACACATACACACACACACACACTCAAAAAAAAACCACCTGAAGGCCCACTTTCCAGAGGATGAGAAACCCAGGAACACTTCTTCAAATATATACCTAAATTTATGCTTATTTTTCTCTTCACTTACCTGGGGGATGAAGGGTTACCTAATGTTGTCCCACACACACACACAAGGATCTCATGGAACCCTAATGTTCCATAGAAGACACTTTGAGAAAGATTAGGTTGATATGTTCCTTCTGGGAAGTTAGTGTGCTTTGGGAGACAAGCTCCTTACCTAAAGGCATGCATGTCCTGGTAGGAGTTTCTGCCACAAGGGCCAGTGGGTGGAATGGCCTCTTGGCTCATTCCAAATCATAGCTGTCAGCAGGCCCTTACTGCACATCTAAGCTGGCCTGCAGACTGCACATCCCTCACACCTCACATTAAACTGTGACGCCATAAGCAGCAGGTTTTATTTGTTGAGGGGGCATCCCTGTTCCTGCTAGGAGCAGCTGCCCTGTGGCTTCCTAGCCAGCTGTCTTTCCATGGCTGCAGTGTAGAAATCCCTCAGCCACCGTGCATCAGGCTCAAGTCACCATTCCTCAAACGTGGATTCTCTCCTGAATAAAAGCTAGGGAAGGGGTCCCTCTGCTTTTCCCCTGAGCCAATTCCCCCTGGTCTACCTGTGAGAACCTGCTGCAGGCCCCCTAACTTCTAATCCTGAGTTCTCTCCTCCCCAGATGAAGAAGCTGGCGCGGCGGCAGCAGCAGCAGCAGCAGGATCAGCAGAACACGCAGAGGCTGAGTTCTGGTAAGCTGGCACCTCCTCCTGGCCAGACCTCTCCTGCCAGGGGCTTGCAACTGCCCCGCCCTAGGAATGGCATCTGGGCTCCCTGAAGCCCAGTCCACACTCATTTGGGAGAAGGGACCTTCCAGGGAGGACCAAACCATGAGAACTGTGAGAGGGCAGAGGGCGCCAGCTGAGGCCCAGAACTGTGGATTGCAGGTGGCACTAACCAGTCCAAAGCCCCCATGCCCAGACCCTGCTGTGGTATCCGGGCCTGTGGCGGGGCCGACCTGCAGAGTCAAAGACATGCCCTGTTTCTCATCTAGCCTAGCCCTCCTTCTTCTAGGCAAATAAGTTTCATAGAAGACACCACAATGACTTACAATCCTTTCCAAAATAATATGAAATAGTAAAAGTGATGATAGTAGAAAAAAAAAACCCTCCTCTCATTCATGCTGACCTGACTCACAGCCACCAACCCCCAAGGTGAGCAGAGGAGTTATTAATATTTCCATCTTACAGATGCACAAACAGAGGCTCTGCAAGATGGATCACAGTCCTAGGTCAGTGAAGGATGGAGTTGGGCCGCAACCTGTCTCTCTAAGGCTCACTTGGTCACGCTGCCTTAGCTGGCCCTTACCTCTGTGTACCTTCATGTGTTGTTTTTTAATAGGGTGATGTGAGGACTGGGGAGAGTGTGAAACAGGACAAGAGCTGTGGGGCCCTTTAAGGAAGTTAAGAGAAAAAAAGCACGAATGACGACATTAAGCAGTGTCATTCTTAAAGGGACATGGCGCCAGCCTCAGCTGCCCAGTAGACTCTCCTGAGTGGTCTGCTTGCACCCTGGAGCAGGGATTCTCGCCCTTTAAGGTGCACCGCAACCACCTGGTATTGGTGTAGATTCTGATCCTTGCGATCATGGTGGGCCTGAAGAGTCTGCATTTTTAATAAATTCTCATTCCTGCCGGCCTGTGGACCACACTTGGAAGGCCGTGGAAAGTGGCATCGGTTGTCTGGCCCCTAAACAGAGCCCCTTACCTTCATGGACCTTGCCTTGCACTTGATGTGGGGCTAGGCTCCTTCAAGAATTTGATTTTTCCAGTCAAGAGTTCTTCCTATTCCTTACCTTTGAGGCCAAATAGTATCTTAATGACAAGAGAGATGTTCTGGTAGATAATGCAAGCAAGAACATGGGCAGCTGGGCAGGGTGGGGCCAAGCTGGTCAGAAGACCTGAATCTGCCGCAGCTCTACGTGCAGTGCTGTTTGGAGATCTGAGACCTGCCTTTCTGTCTCTCTGCACCCTGGGCTTGCGTCCCTAGGGTAGGGTAGCACTGTCTGATAGTCCTGTCACACAACCCTGTGGGCCTCAGAGAGGGCCACAGATCGAACAGGGCTTCAGGAGGAGCCACGCCAGTTGACTCCATACAGGCCAGTGTACTCACAGGGAGGAGAATGCATCATGGCATTATGAGAACAGACTCCTAGTGCTTGGAACTTTGAAGAATTCTAGGGGCAGCTCCTAGGGTGGACTTAAGGTGGAACTAGAGGCTGAGAGTTAGTGCAGCCATGTTCAGAGAACCACAGCGGGATGTGGAAGGGGGAACTGAGTCCTCCTTTTCTGATGGAATTGTGTACACAGCAGAGCAAGTTGCAGACCCAGAGCACACACACACCCTCTCACGGAGTCTTCATATTAGCTCCTTAAGGCCTCCTGGATCAATACGATGAACCCACTTGATGGATAGGATCCTAGTCGGGTAACACTGGAAGGATCTTTGGATGTGTATACTCCGTTGGCTGCCAAGCCTGTGTCTTGCCTTTGTCTTAATGATATGGTTCAAGGAAGCTCTCCAAGTACAACACTCATCCCCCTTCTCTATCCTTCGGCATAGCCACTGGTGGCCCATGGTAGGGCACAAGCTGGGAACCGCTGATGTCACCTCATCCCTTCCCTTCTGTAAATGAGGAAAGTAAGATGATGTCGCCGTGGCCACACAGCGTGTGCGGTCCCCAGCCAGTGGGGCACGTGAAGTTCAGAGTTTGTTCAGAGGCCCTGCCCCACCTTCAGCATGAGATACTGGGCCGCACGTGGAGAATTACTTATCCTCTTCTTTGTCCCACAGCTCAGACAAATGGTGGTGGGAGCGCTGGCATGGAAGGGATCATGAACCCCTACACGGCTCTGCCCACCCCACAGCAGCTCCTGGCCATCGAGCAGAGTGTCTACAGCTCAGATCCCTTCCGACAGGGGCTCACCCCACCCCAGATGCCTGGAGACCACATGCACCCCTATGGTAAGAGGGACTCAAGCCCCGCAGGGACCTCGCTCAGCTTGCTTGCGTGAGTTTTTCATCCCCTCCCAGCTCCTCTCCCTTTGCAGTTCCTAGTTGCTCATTAAAGTTCCAAAGTGGAATAAGTGTCCCATAAAATGCTGCTAGAATCACATAACCTATGGCTCCAGAAGTAAGACCAGTACGCATAACCATGAGTCATGTTTCCATTTTTTCAAAACTTTTTATTTGTTAGAAAAGGAGGTTGTGTTTTCACTGTAGACCTTTTTGTTGGGATTTAACGTCCCACGTCTTCCATTTCCTGCCAGATACCACACTTCCAGGAGTAGGAAATGGCAACCTACTCCAGTCTTCTTGTCTGGAGAATTCCATGAACAGAGGAGCCTGGCAGGCTACAGTCTCTGAGGTCGCAAACAGTCAGACCTGACCGAGCAATTAAGCACAAACATACCACACTTACCTTGCCGTGGCACCCTGTCATGCCACGTACCACACTCGTGCAGTGCATGGGACCCACGTGTGATTCCTGGGTCAGGAAGATCCCCTGGAGAAGGGAATGACTACCCACTCCAGTAGTCTTGCCTGGAGAATTTCATGAAGGGAGGAGCCTGGTGAGCTTCAGTCCCTGGCGTCACAAAGAGTCTGACAGGACTGGGCAGCTAACACTATCACTCTCACCACACTTACAAGTTCATACGCATAATCAGCTGTGATATAGTCAGAGGCCTTAATTATGCAAACTCTTACATAAGAAAGAATACATAGAAAAGCACAAAAAATGTACACTAGCAGGTATCTCATGTAATTCTCATGTAATTCCTAAACCATAAGCTGACCGTAAGTCCCAGTCCCACCGCAGCCAAAATGGGGTTGCTTTAAAGGCAGGGTGTGAAGGCAGCTGAGATTCCCCCACTTTCCTGGCTTGCTTCTGATGCCACTGGACAGCAGCTGGGACCTGGATGCCCTGATGGAGTGGGCAGGCTCTAGAGTTGAAGGCTGAAGTTCAATCTTAGAGTCAAATATAGGCCACTGGGTTTTTATACAGAGAAGGTATATGGCCTATGTAATGCTTTTGCCTGTACTGTGAAATCTGTAATCAGTAACTCTGATAGCTAAAAATAAAGTTTTATTCAGTAGGCCTTCAAAATGTCAGTATCAGAGATACAGGCCCCAGTGCATAGATTTTGTCAACTTCTTTTTTGCCTTCATTATAAAATTATCTATATTGTTGAAACCAGCCCTATCTTTCCCTGTGATGCATTTAGCAAATATTTATTAAGATCCAGCCACTTGCAGGGCCATCATCGACTAACCTCATTCACTCATACACACGTATGTGCGTGCTCAGTGACGGCCATCCTCTTTGCTTCCTGAGAAGACACATCTACGCCTGTCTTCACTCCTCTGCTATGCAAAAACAGGACAAATAGCTCTGGTTTTTTTGCCAATTCATACATTTTCAGAGTCCTAGGGGTCCTGTTACGTAAATTACTCCTGTGATGAATCCTTTAGTACAATGAATAATTAAAGCCACATGACCAGTTTTATAAACAGCAGTTTTCCTCTCTCCCATTTACTTGAAGTGGAGGTAAAATGTCCACACCTCAAGGTTCTGGTCACAGTGGTCCCCCAGCTAGTCCTCAATTTGCTCTACTAGTTTCATTGTCAAAGGTTATGCTAGTTGAGTGCGGACACCTAACCTTCCTTTCCTTTGCAGTACAAATCTGGGGAAACAGCCGGCACTCAGTATGTTTGTGCTGTTTGAAAGGACAAGTATTATCACCAGTGGATTCGTGAGCATCATTCACAGAGTCGATGTTTGCTTTCTGACCCTCCCTCCTACAAGAACCTTTCCTGTGGCCAGAGTCCTCTGGAAGGCCTGTGCCTGCCTCTGCAGCTCGCGGTGCTGGGTCTCGCCCACTCCCCACCGCCAGTGTCTAAACACGCTGCTATTTGCTTATGTGGCCTCGGTTTAGCGCTATGTCAGATCCTAGTTTATATAATTTTCAGTTGTTACACGTTAGACATAGCCCTCTAAGGTCTTTGGTGGGCGGGGATTCTGCCCCCTCCTGCTCGCCTGTCACCCCCAGCACTCCCGCTTCCCAGCAGCAGCCGGTAGAAGGCTTTCCATAGTGGGGACCGGGTGGTGTGCTTAGACCGCGCGGGCCGAATTCAGCTGAATGTCCCGGCACCGTGAGTCCCTCCTTCCAGACCTTCACGGCAGTGTTTCGTCTCCGTTTCAGGTGCTGAGCCCCTCTTCCACGAGCTGGATAGTGAGGACACCTCCCTCAGTAACCTGGGTGACTGTTTCCTAGCAACCTCAGAAGCCGGGCCCCTACAGGCCAGAGTGGGAAACCCCATTGATCATCTGTACTCCATGCAGAATTCTTACTTCACCTCTTGAGTCCTCCCCTTGAATTCTGTGGCTCAGCTCCCGTTCTGGAACAACTGTGTTAACGTGAGGGGTCAACTGGCTTTAGGATGGGGAGGCAGGGCAGAGGTGGGGTGGGTGGGAGTTTTGTTGGGGATGCTGTTGTATAATGATATGGTGTAGCTTGGCATTTCCAAAGACTGAATACATTACGGATTGCATAGCTTAATGTTTCTAATAAGAGTCTTAGTGTTAGGTACGAAAATGTGTTTATCATTAAGGACAGGGACTTTTAATATAGGCATTTTCATGCAAACTAGATACTAGAGACCCCTAACAAACTCCCACCACTTTGGGGGGAAGCTCTTGTCGAGAGGTGCATATGTCCACCCATCCACACACCCACAGACAGACAAACGGATAGATAGATGTGTGCGTGAGTGTGTAACCTTTCCTACTTTATCATCAAAGTTTATTCCTAACTATAACACACCAACTGTACAGCAAAAAGTAACTTTATTTTCAGTGTGAACTATATTTAAGGAAATGCTTGATGCACTTAAGTTATAAAATGAGATAATTTACTTTTATAAACTTTATTTTGAGTTTAAAGAGACTTGTGGCCAGGGCAGAGAGCGCCGCTCCACCGAGGCCCGTAGCTTTGAGTGCTTGAGTTAATTCTGTTTTCGGAGAGTGTTGTTGAGGTCTGGAAAGCAATTACTCTGTGTGGCTGACAGTATTCACTGGTGGATTCTTGCTCTGTTTGAGGTGGAATCAATCACTGGGCTTGTGGGGGGAACAGAACAATTCCTGACCATTAGGAAATTTAAAGCCTAGACTCTTTGGCTTTCTTTGCAGTTTGGACACGTGACTGTTGGGAGGTCACACGACTAGGAAATTGACTAGGAAAGTCAGTTCTGCTCTTGAACTTCACCATCTACAAGTGTGGGATGAGGCTGATAGTATTTACCTACCTCACTGGGGACACTGAGGCTTAATTCAACCCCGGGACACATGAGCAGGGCTGAGACTAATATCTATACTCGCTTAAAATCCAGCCAACCAGCCACTTGGCAAAGGAGGATACTTGGACCTATAGGGCAGGAGCCTGAGAGCAACTCTGCTTGACAAAGTACCCCCGGCAAGCCTGGGCTGTACATACTCCAGAGTAAATTACTCCTGTGATGAATCCTTTAGTACAATGAATAATTAAAGCCACATGACCAGTTTTATAAACAGCAGTTTTCCTCTCTCCCATTTACTTGAAGTGGAGGTAAAATGTCCACACCTCAAGGTTCTGGTCACAGTGGTCCCCCAGCTAGTCCTCAATTTGCTCTACTAGTTTCATTGTCAAAGGTTATGCTAGTTGAGTGCGGACACCTAACGTTCCTTTCCTTTGCAGTACAAATCTGGGGAAACAGCCGGCACTCAGTATGTTTGTGCTGTTTGAAAGGACAAGTATTATCACCAGTGGATTCGTGAGCATCATTCACAGAGTCGATGTTTGCTTTCTGACCCTCCCTCCTACAAGAACCTTTCCTGTGGCCAGAGTCCTCTGGAAGGCCTGTGCCTGCCTCTGCAGCTCGCGGTGCTGGGTCTCGCCCACTCCCCACCGCCAGTGTCTAAACACGCTGCTATTTGCTTATGTGGCCTCGGTTTAGCGCTATGTCAGATCCTAGTTTATATAATTTTCAGTTGTTACACGTTAGACATAGCCCTCTAAGGTCTTTGGTGGGCGGGGATTCTGCCCCCTCCTGCTCGCCTGTCACCCCCAGCACTCCCGCTTCCCAGCAGCAGCCGGTAGAAGGCTTTCCATAGTGGGGACCGGGTGGTGTGCTTAGACCGCGCGGGCCGAATTCAGCTGAATGTCCCGGCACCGTGAGTCCCTCCTTCCAGACCTTCACGGCAGTGTTTCGTCTCCGTTTCAGGTGCTGAGCCCCTCTTCCACGAGCTGGATAGTGAGGACACCTCCCTCAGTAACCTGGGTGACTGTTTCCTAGCAACCTCAGAAGCCGGGCCCCTACAGGCCAGAGTGGGAAACCCCATTGATCATCTGTACTCCATGCAGAATTCTTACTTCACCTCTTGAGTCCTCCCCTTGAATTCTGTGGCTCAGCTCCCGTTCTGGAACAACTGTGTTAACTGAGGGGTCAACTGGCTTTAGGATGGGGAGGCAGGGCAGAGGTGGGGTGGGTGGGAGTTTTGTTGGGGATGCTGTTGTATAATGATATGGTGTAGCTTGGCATTTCCAAAGACTGAATACATTACGGATTGCATAGCTTAATGTTTCTAATAAGAGTCTTAGTGTTAGGTACGAAAATGTGTTTATCATTAAGGACAGGGACTTTTAATATAGGCATTTTCATGCAAACTAGATACTAGAGACCCCTAACAAACTCCCACCACTTTGGGGGGAAGCTCTTGTCGAGAGGTGCATATGTCCACCCATCCACACACCCACAGACAGACAAACGGATAGATAGATGTGTGCGTGAGTGTGTAACCTTTCCTACTTTATCATCAAAGTTTATTCCTAACTATAACACACCAACTGTACAGCAAAAAGTAACTTTATTTTCAGTGTGAACTATATTTAAGGAAATGCTTGATGCACTTAAGTTATAAAATGAGATAATTTACTTTTATAAACTTTATTTTGAGTTTAAAGAGACTTGTGGCCAGGGCAGAGAGCGCCGCTCCACCGAGGCCCGTAGCTTTGAGTGCTTGAGTTAATTCTGTTTTCGGAGAGTGTTGTTGAGGTCTGGAAAGCAATTACTCTGTGTGGCTGACAGTATTCACTGGTGGATTCTTGCTCTGTTTGAGGTGGAATCAATCACTGGGCTTGTGGGGGGAACAGAACAATTCCTGACCATTAGGAAATTTAAAGCCTAGACTCTTTGGCTTTCTTTGCAGTTTGGACACGTGACTGTTGGGAGGTCACACGACTAGGAAATTGACTAGGAAAGTCAGTTCTGCTCTTGAACTTCACCATCTACAAGTGTGGGATGAGGCTGATAGTATTTACCTACCTCACTGGGGACACTGAGGCTTAATTCAACCCCGGGACACATGAGCAGGGCTGAGACTAATATCTATACTCGCTTAAAATCCAGCCAACCAGCCACTTGGCAAAGGAGGATACTTGGACCTATAGGGCAGGAGCCTGAGAGCAACTCTGCTTGACAAAGTACCCCCGGCAAGCCTGGGCTGTACATACTCCAGCAGGGCAGCCCAGGGGGACCAGAGGCTTTCGACGGGGAGGAGGCTGTGACAAATGGGTTGGACAGGTTATTATCATATTTTAGACCAGAGGTTGCAGCCTGCAGGCCTGTATTTTATGGCCTGCCTCCTAAGAAGAGTTTTTCTATTTTTAAAGGGTTGTAAAAAAAAAGGAGGGGAGAGAAGAATATGCAACAGAATGTATGTGAGCTGGAAAGCCTGAAATAGTTACTATCTGTAATATCTGGCTCTTTTCATGAAAAGTGGGCTGACCCGCGGTCCAGATGCTCTTTCTGCTAACAGCCTCTTGGAGCTCATAGAGGCAGAGGAGGTGCTGGCGGAAACCCAGGGCGGCTCCTCGTGGCTCGCTTTCGTGTTGCTGAGTACAGAAAACCCAGCTGCCATTGTATGCAGGGACACTTCCACAGCCTGTCCACCAATTGTGGTGCTAAGACGGGACCCTTCTGTGTTAGGAGGCCTCCTGAGAAACCGGAACAGGTTGATGCGGGAGACAGAGGACTCCTCCGAGAGGGGCCGGGACAGTCTTGGCCTCACTCCTAGGGATGTCATCAGTCAGCGCTTTGGTCGCAGCTACTTGTCCCCATCACTGTCTGCAAGGCCAGAGGGAACACAGCTCCCTATGATAGAGTCACTGTTGTGTGATTTTTGTGCTCTTTTTTATAATTTTTTGCAAACCACCGAGAAACCTAAACCAGTCTGCTGAGTGGAAAATCATGCAGACACTCTATGACTACACAGGCGTCCATGGTGAAGATCAGTTAGAGAAAAGCAGTAGATACTGTGTGAGTGAAGATGAGTAGAGATCCTTATTCCGCTCCTTAATGGCATACCAAGATCAAATTAAAAACCTCTTACAAATGAGCTGGTGTTTATTTAGGGGCAGGGGTGGTTGGTAGGGGACTGGGGGACCTGGATGTTTTATCAGCAGTGGCTGAAGCTGCCCATGCAAGGAAAACCTGACCAAGCGATGGCAGCAGAACAGAAGGGGAAAGCAGCTCTCACCTTCCTGCCGAGATGGACTCAGAGACCTCAGTGCCTACAGACGCCTCTCCAGGAGGAGGTGCTGGGAACATTCCATCCTCCCAGCAAGTTCATTCAAGGCAGGGCAGCCTGTGATATGCATTTGCTTGGATATCAGAGCAGAGTCATGGGCAGGAGAAAGATTGCTCATGCAGGACTGCAGGCAGGTGCCTTGCCAGGATCAGGGTCAGAACAACAGATAGATTCTCCCCAAACCCTCAACAATTTTAAATATGATGTGTGAATGGGCAAAGATTATGCTTATGGAGTAAAGAAGTCAGGAAAGAGTATGGCTAGAAGACCATAACACATGCTCAGAGGAGAGGTGGCATTGTTTTGAATATTCTTTCTACCCACTGCAGTATTCTTGGGCGTCCCCTGTGGCTCAGCTGGTAAAGAATCTGCCTGCAATGCAGGAGACCTGGGTTCGATCCCTGGGTTGGGAAGATCCCCTGGAGAAGGGAAAGTCTACCCACTCCAGTATTCTGACCTGGAGAATTCCATGGACTGTATAGTCCATAGGGTCGCAAAGAGTTGGACATGACTGAGAGACTTTCACCCCCTGCAGTTGTTCAGACCCTCCCACCCCCCGCCCTGGCTCATGCACCCACTGTTAGAAGCTGGCCCTGGTTCTCACTGAGGGTCTAGAAGGAGAAATTGGTGGGCAGATGGTGTCCACCAGGAAAGGTCTATCTCAGACTGGCCTTGACTGGGCTACCCTGGGTTCATCTCCACTTTCCAGACAGAGCTTAGGCATGAGACCTTCACCCCCCATGTTTCCCTGTTTGGCATCCACGCATCCTGCAGCATCAGCCTAGACTTGGCTTCCTCAGAGAAGTCAGCAGGGCTGGTTGCATGCCTGCCTGTGTGGAGGAACTGAACTAATGCTACCTGCTGTGACCACCCCTCCCAATTTTAGAATAGCTCTAACACAAGAGAAATTTCTATTTTTACTCACATAAAAGGCCTGGGAGGGGGTTTGTGTGAGAAGGGCACCTCTTTTCCATCCAAGATTCCACTGGGGATTGGTTGTTTCCTGTTTTCTTTTCTCCCCACTTCCAGCTGAAAGTGAATATGTCTAGATCCAAATCCAGCTTCTCTCCTTACTAACTGAATGGCTTTGGGCAAGTTACTTCCCCCTGCTTAGCCTCTGACCCCTCATCCACAGGACAGGCCCAGTGCTTTTCACTAGCTACTGCAGAGAAGGTGATGAGCTCAAGTGAGAAAGCTGACGCCAAGAGCTGTACTGGGCATGTGTGTTAGCTGCTGTGCCAGAGGCGAGACCCTGCTCTCATGGTTTGGTCACTGATGAAAGGCTCCTGGGAGTCTCAGGCCACATCTGAAGAAGAGACACTGGTTCACTTAGAGGGAGGCTCCTGATCACACCTCAGTGGAACTCCCTTTAATCTCAGTGTGGGCCTCTTCTAGCCTGACTTAACAGTTGTTGGGGAGTGGGTTTGGTTTGGTTTGTGTTTCAGATGCATGCAGATAAAATTCCAATTCCAAAGAGACATCAAGAACTCTGGCCCCCAAGGAGAAGCAGTCAGGTCATAGGTGATTTCTCCAGTCATCTGTCACTTGGGGCTTAGATGTTAGGGCTGAGATGAGAGTGAGAGCCCAGATCCACAGGCTGAGTAGGAGAGTTCTGAGTTGACCCATCATGAGTGAAAAATGGGAACAAGGTGGGAATGAATTTGTCAATTCCAAATTCAAAGACAAAATTTTAACTGAACCTCAAGTAAAATCAAAATGTTTCTCTCCGTCTCTCCCCTCTTCCATCTCCTTACATACAAATACAAATATATTCAGTCCATCCAAGTTGACCTGCAAACTGATATGATTTCGCTAGAATAAAAACCAAATGAATACCTTAGTTTCCTTAATCCTTTTGTTTATTATGTTACAACATTTCAATGACAAAAAGGAGTGACCTATCTTTAGGACTAAAAAAAAAAAAAAAAAAAAAAGACCTTGAGATGTTTATGCTAAAAATATAGTCCCTGTGCACAAGGATGATGTGGAGATTCCCTAACCATGAAGTTTGTGCAATATTTAAAGTTACCTAAATGACCTTAAGCAAGGCTCTGAGCCTTTATTTCTTCATCTGTGAAATGGGGCCTGTCTTACAGGTGGGTCATGGTGAGCATCAAAGGAGATAATTAGGAAAGCTTTTTGTAGACCATGGGCTTTCCTTGATAGCTCATTTAGTCAAGGATCTGCCTGCAATGCAGGCGACCTCAGTTTGATTCCTGGGTCGAGAAGATCCACTGGAGAAGGGATAGGCTACCCACTCCAGTATTCTTGGGCTTCCCTTGTGGGTCAACTGGAAACGAATCTGCCTGCAATGAGGGAGACCTGGGTTCGATCCCTGGGTTGGGAAGATCCCCTGGAGAAGAGAAAGGCTACCCACTCCAGTATTTTGGCCTGGAGAATTCTACGGACTGTATAGTCCAAGGAGTTGGACACAACTGAGCAATTTTCACTCTGTAGACTAAAAATGCTATACGAATAGGAGGGATTCTTAGTATCTTGTCTCAGGAAGCAACCACAGAGGGGCCACTTGGGGGTCATGGTATCCATGGGAGCGGTGCTCCTACTTGGGTGGATGCTCCCAGCAGGATGGCCCTGAAGAAAATCAGCGTGAAGTTATCAGTACAGTGAATGGAGGATCATTAAGACTGTCTTATCTGCTCTCCCAGAAGCTGTGGATTACTTCTCCCACTGCCTGATGGGCCTTCTCCCCTCTAGCAGCAGATTTTGGCCAAAAAAACCCAAAAAACAAAAAACAACTAGGGTGGCCCATCCCCTAGTGGATGGTGAATTAGCTAATCTGCCACTATTTTTAATCTGTTCCATCACCCCATGTGCCTAGAAAGGAAAAGGTGTAACCTGCCCCTGATGTGTGATGGGAATGACCCTCTCTAGATAGTTGTGCAACTGACTGCTCTGGCCCTTTGAACACCTTATTTATTCATGTATTTAATTCATTCAGTAAATATTTACTGAGCATCTAGAATGTGCCAGGCTCTGGGATGTGATATAGAAATAGAGAGGAGCAGAGACATTGGCCCTGCCCTCATGGAGGTTACAACTTAATGGAGGAAATAACCAACAATCATAAATGGTAATAATTTAACTTATACAGTATCAAGAGCCACCAAGAAGACCAAGAACTGTAAGAGGGTAGAAAGCACTGAGGCATGACCTAGTCAGGAAGGTCAGAGAAGGTTCTGTGACCCAGTGACGATGGAGCTGTGACTTTATTCATCTGTCTTTGCACTCTCCCCTGTCAAGTAAGTAGTTCTGCATCTCCTTCCTATAAGGGCATTAATATTTTCACTGCCATGGATGGAAAGAATCTGATGAACTCATGCCCTCCAAGGTGTTTGCTGATAAGGTCTAAAGAAGTTGCTTATATTATCTTTAATGCAAAATGTCTTCAGAATCAAAGGCGTGGACTCTGTCAATCAACACTGTTGATTATTGTGGACATTTGCGCGTTCTGGCCGTCCAGCCTTCTTTCACTCTACTGATAACATCGCTTTGATTTCCTTCAGGGCTTTGACCTTTCTGCCTGGAGTAGACTCTGCGGGATTATAAGTCAGGGTGACTCCAGGCTGCTATAACCAAGAGGCAGGGACATACAGCGTTGGAAGCTTGTTCAGAGTTAGCTCACTTCTGAAGGTGCTCCCAACAAGATGGCCAAACAGTTCCTGCTGAGTGGACCCTGGAGTTGCCCTGCTGCCCATCTGTTGCCAAGACTGGGTTCTAGACACCTTATGATTCTGCGAGCAATCTTCTCTGATCTTCCAATAAAGACCCTTTTTGCTCAAGTTAGCCTGAGTTGGTTTCAGTTGCTTGCAGCCAAAAAGCCCTGACAAAAGCTTTGTTGTTGTTTAGTTGCAAAGTCAAGACCAACACTTTTGTGACTCCAAAGACTACAGCCTCCCTATCTCCTCTGTCCAAGGGATTTCCCAGGCAAGAATATTGGAGTGGCTTCCATTTCTTTCTCCAGGGGATCTTCCTGACCCAGGGATCAAACCTGCGTCTCCTGCATTGGCAGGCAGGTTCTTTACCACTGAGCCACTAGGGAATCCCTGCTTAATATGTGTTTGACGTTCTATAAAGCGTGTGTGTTGTCCTTGCCACAGCCTCTGGGTTAGCCTGGGCAGGTATTCCTTCCTTCCTTTTATTGATAAGAAACATATCGCTCAGAGAAATTAATCCCAAGGTTGTAGTTAGTTAGGATCAGAGTGCAGTTTCTAATTCATTCCTTTTGGCTTTCAGTTTTTTGCCGTTCCCCCAACCCTGACTTCTGAGTGTCAACATACACAAATTTGAAGTACATGCATGCCAGGGACGGTGAGAGGTATAGAGAATTATGATATCTTTCCTCCTACAAGGAGACTAGTTGAGAGTAAAAGATGTCCACACTAAGTCAACATTGTTGTTGTTTCTTAGTCACTAAGTCATGTCTGACTCTTTGCCACCCCGTGGACTGCAGCACGCCAGCCTTCCCTGTCCTTCACTATCCCTAGGAGTTTACTCAAACTCATGTCCATTGAGTCAGTGATGCCATCCAACTATGTCATTCTCCATCGCTCTCTTCTCCTCCTGCCCTCAATCTTTCCCGACATCAGGGTCTTTTCCAATAAGTTGGCTCTTTGCATCAGGTAGATTCAACATAAATGCCTATATACACGAGGGGTCAGGTCATTGGCATAGGTAATATGTGCTTTGGGCATTCTGAAGAGAGTGAGGTTACTGAGAAATGGGGAGGTGAGAAGAGGCTTTATACCAGGAATATGGGGCTTCCACTGAGCCTTCAATGATGGGTAGAATTTAGAAAAGTAGCAAGAGAGAGGACATTCTAACAAGGACCAGAGTAGGTACAGAGGAAAGGATGCTAGACATGTACAAGTACAGATGCACAAAGGCCATTCTGCTTGGAGTGGAGGATTGACTAAGGCACTGGATGAGGTTGATGGTGAAGCTGTTGGCGACAGTAGCGTGTTGCTAGTGATTTCCTAACACAGATCAAAGACATCCTATTTCAAGGTGTAGCTGAGGCTGCTAGTCTTTCCCCTTGATCTGTTCTTTCCTAAAGCAATATCTTCCATTTTTAGCTGGTACAAGTTAACTTGGAATAAAGTCTACATTTCTCAAACTCCAGTGCAACTAGTGTGTTCATTTGACTAAATCTTGACCAATGAGATAAGCAGAAGTATCACGTGACACCTTTGAGGTAATTTCCTTCAAAGACAGCTGGCATGTGCCCTTCCCCTCTTCTTCTGTGTCACTTTCTTCTTCCTGGCCAGGGATGTAATGTGACGGCTGGAACTGAAGCAACCATCTTGAGGTCGTGAGGTGAATTTGGAGGCGACACATGGTAACAAATAAGGTAGAAGGGACCTGAATTCCTGAGGACGCCTGAGAGCCATGCTGCCATTTTAACCCTGAAATATCTATGCCCTAATGCATGTATGAGAGAAAAATAAACTTCTTTCTTTAAGTTACTGTTGTTCTGTATTTCCTTGACTTGTAGTTCAATCTAGTCCTAACCCAGTTAAGAAGCAATCTAGGCCTGGTTTGCTCCTGTCCTATGGATAAAAAGTGAAATGTTCAGACTCCCCAGGTAACGAGAGTCGACTGAGGCAAGGCAGACAGAGGGTAGAAGGATCATTTCGTGATTTTAGAAAATACAGGTGATCTAAAAAGCACCAACTTTGGAGCTGGGTCCTCTTGTGGACATCAATGTGGTTTATCTATTTAATCACTTTTATCACAAATTCCTCTGTCTTCTTAAATAAATTCACCTGGGCATCTCCATGTAGCATTTAGATGTAGATTTACATGGTACGTTTAGAATCCAGGGCATTTACCTGGGTTCTGCAGTGTGGAACTTGTGCAGATTACTTGGCCTCCTGAAGGAGAATGAACAGGCAGCTCTATACACTGTTTCCTCCATGCCCCAGTTTTGGCCACCAGTGCAGCTGTAAAAATCATTTTTATATATTTATATATATCACATATTATATACTATATATTCATATTCACTTTCAAATTTTCACACATATATTATTTACATACACAGATGTAACATTATTTACATACACATATGTATGTACATTGTATATATATACACACATTCATATTGTTGTTCAGTTACTAAATCATATCCGACTGAGACCCCATGGACTGCAGCACACCAGACTCCTCTGTCCTCTGCTATCTCCCAGAGTTTGCTCAAGTTCATGTTCATTGAGTTGCTGATGCTATCTAATCATCTCACCCTCTGCCACCCCCTTCTCCTTTTGCCTTAAATCTGTCCCAGCATCAGGGTCTTTTCCAATGAGTTGGATCTTCCCATCAGGTGGCCAAAGTCCTGGAGCTTCAGCTTCAGCATTGTCCTTCCAATGAATATTCAGGGTTGATTTTCTTTAGGAGTGACTGATTTGATCTCCTTGCAGTCCAACAGACTCTCAAAAGTCTTCTCCAGCACCGCAATTCAAAAGCATCAATTCTTTGGTGCTCAGCTTTCTTTATGATCCAACTCTCACATCTGTACATGGCTACTGGAGAAACCATAACTTTGACTATATGGACCTTTGTCTGCAAAGTGATGCTTCTGCTTTTTAATCCACTTTCCTTCCAGGAAGCAGTGAATGTTAGTCACTCAGTCGTGCCCAACTCTTTGTGACCCCTTAGACTGTAGCCCACTAAGATCCTCTGTCCATGGGGTTTTCCTGGAAAGGATTCTGGAGTGGTTTGCCATTTCCTTCTCCAGGGGATCTTCTTGACTCAGGGATTAAACCCGGGTCTCCTGCACTGCAGGCAGATTCTTTACTGACTGTTCAGTTCAGTTCAGTTGCTCAGTCGTGTCCGACTCTTTGCAACCCCATGAATCGCAGCATGCCAGGCCTCCCTGTCCATCAACAACTCCCGGAGTTCACTCAGACTCACGTCCATCAAGTCCGTGATGCCATCCAGCCATCTCATCCTCTGTCGTCCCCTTCTCGTCCTGCCCCCAAACCCTCCCAGCATCAGAGTCTTTTGCAGTGAGTCAACTCTTCACATGAGGTGGCCAAAGTACTGGAGTTTCAGCTTTAGTTAGCATCATTCCTTCCAAAGAAATCCCAGGGTTGATCTCCTTCAGTATGGACTGGTTGGATCTCCTTGCAGTCCAAGGGACTCTCAAAAGTCTTCTCTAACATCACAGTTCAAATGCATCAATTCTTTGGCATTCAGCCTTCTTCACAGTCCAACTCTCACATCCATATATGACTACTGGAAAAACCATAGCCTTGACTAGACGGACCTTAGTTGGCAAAGTAATGTCTCTGCTTTTGAATATGCTATCTAGGTTGGTGATAACTTTTCTTCCAAAGAGTAAGCGTCTTCTAATTTCATGGCTGCAGTCACCATCTGCAGTGATTTTGGAGCCCCCAAAATAAAGTCTGACACTGTTTCCCCATCTATTTCCCATGCTGCCAGGAAAGTCTAATTTCATGGCTGTGGTCGCCATTGGCAGTGATTTGGGAGCCCAAGAAAAGAAAACCTGTCACTGCTTCCACTTTTTGCATATACATACGTATTTATGAGGGGGTTTGACCAGAAGTCACACTCCCAGCTGATCAGATATTTTGTCAGTCCTAGCCCTAAGCCATAATTTGGGCAAATCCTGAGAACGGTTTTATGTCTGTGTTGGGGGTCTAGGAGATGTGAGAGCTGAAGAAAACCAAAATGCTCTTTTCATTTCCTATGATACGCGGCATGCTTCTTCCAGCATTTTCTATAATCTCAAGGAGAAAGCAGGAAACAGCAGGCTAAGCTATTACTCTAAGGAAGTCTGCTCCTACTCTGAAGCAGGAGAAAGGGCCTGAAGACATCTAAGGCATCAGGTGTGCTCCATCAGACTCTTGAACAGACAGGCCTGGGTGGGGGCCTCCTAATAGGGTGAGGAGGGGATGACGTCATCTGGGAGGCCCAGTGGAGCTGAGTGATCACTTATACCTCATGCCAGTAATGCACTAGTTCAGTCGCTCAGTTGTGTCTGACTCTCCATGACCCCATGCATCGCAGCACGCCAGGCCTCCCTGTCCATCACCAACTCCCGGAGCTCACTCAGACTCACGTCCATCGAGTCCGTGATGCCATCCAGCCATCTCATCCTCAGTCGTCCCCTTCTCCTCCTGCCCCCAATCCCTCCCAGCATCAGAGTCTTTTCCAATGAGTCAACTCTTCGCATGAGGTGGCCAAAGTACTGGAGTTTCAGCTTTAGCATCATTCCTTCCAAAGAAATCCCAGGGTTGATCTCCTTCAGAATGGACTGGTTGGGTCTCCTTGCAGTCCAAGGGACTCTTAAGAGTCTTCTCCAACACTACAGTTCAAAAGCATCAATTCTTCGGCCCTCAGCCTTCTTCACAGTCCAACTCTCACATCCATACATGACCACTGGAAAAACCATAGCCTTAACTAGACGGACCTTAGCGGGCAAAGTAATGTCTCTGCTTTTGAATATACTGTCTAGATTGGTCATAACTTTTCTTCCAAGGAGTAAGCATCTTTTAATTTCAAGGCTGCAGTCACCATCTGCAGTGATTTTGGAGTCCCCCAAAAATAAAGTCTGACACTGTTTCCACTGTTTCCCCATCTATCTCCCATGAAGTGATGGGACCAGATGCCATGATCTTCGTTTTCTGAATGTTGAGCTTTAAGCCAACTTTTTCGCTCTCCTCCTTCACTTTCATCAACAGGCTTTTTAGCTCCTCTTCACTTTCTGCCATAAGGGTGGTGTCATCTGCATATCTGAGGTTATTGATATTTCTTCCGGCAATCTTGATTCCAGCTTGTGTTTCTTCCAGTCCAGCGTTTCTCATGATGTACTCTGCATAGAAGTTAAATAAGCAGGGAGACAATATACAGCCTTGACGTACTCCTTTTCCTATTTGGAACCATGTCCAGTAACGCACTAGGTACTGATTTAGAGGCAAGTTCATTCCCCTTGCCTCATGCTTCTGTGAAGAGAAACATGTTTCCCCCAGAGAAACACCCCTGGCCTCTTTTGTCCTAATTTGCTTTATCCTGAAGGCTTGGATAATGCATCTGATCGATGGTTCGAGGAAAGGAGCTGAGCATGTGTGGACCAGTCCTGCTGAGTTTGCAGGTCTTTGGTGCCTCGGTGGCCTGGACTCAGCACTGGGTGTTCCTGGCTCATCCATGTGGAAGGCCCTGGAACAGAAATGCAATTTAGGGAACAGTTCCATTCAGAGCCATTGTGTTAGGGATCCTGAATGTGGCTATTAATGGATCACCCTTTAGTTAGATTGACCAATAAAGCTGATTTTTTACAAAAGTCTCCACATGGCTGATTCCTTTGTAACATTTGCAAGTTAGTTACAAACTTGGGAAACAAAACCAAGGATGTTATTTATCATTCCCCCAAAGTCCAACAATTAAATACCCATTAAATCTACCATAAAAAGTTCAGCAATTATATGGCGAATCTAAATGTTTATAAGTTTATTCATTCATTCATTCATTCAACGTTTAAGTTAAGGCAAACTTTTTCAGGACCATTGCTGTGTCAGTCACTAGTCTGGTATAGTGAGCATGAATTTTTGTTTGAAATCCTAGCTTTATAAGAAGCATATATGTCTTATTTTCTATATGCAACCTATGTCTAGTTTTGGTCCCTTTTTCCTTAGGCTGGATTCCTCTCTCCAACCGCATGGCCATATTCTAGTCTTGGGCCTTGGACAAGGTCAGTGTAGCTGAAGACTTAAGGCTGAGGAGCCCATCTGGGGTTGGACGTTATTCTGACGTACCCATCGCCATGGTCCATGCCATCTTTCCCTTTTTCACAGCTGTCATGGGCCTGACCCACCTTGCACTCGTTTCTCTTGGGTCTTCTGTTAACATTACTAGGACATCTATGTATTCTCCCACCCTTTTCCGTCTCGTAATCAAGCCAGGGATCCCTTTTTATTGAATAACACTAGAAGAAGCTTTTCTTAATTATGTTTTCAATCAATATATTTCCCCCCCGCCCCCCGCCCCATGTCCTGAATCCTCACTCTTTTTCCTTTGCTTAATCCTCCTGCAATAAAATAAAATACTATTTTAGAGTAACATATTTTCCTGCCTCACTAGGTTCTGGAAATAATTAATCTTTCCCCACAGAGCAGAATCCTGGCTGGTGAGGAAAGATTTGTAAATAGATCATTATGATATAATTGGACTTTTAACAAGGGTATGTGCAGCGTTCCACAGAGGCAAAGTGAGAAGAGGATTAGGAATGACATCATAGTGGAGGTGATATTTAATCGGGGCCTTGAAAGATGCAGAGAATGCCAGGAATACAGGGAAGGACCATCCAGAAAGAGGAAATAATTAGTGTAGAACAGAGTGCAGGAGGAAGATGCCTATTGTGGCTGAACACTGGAGGCAGGGGAAAGGGGTCAGGGAGTGGCTGAGCCAAGGCTGTGAAATTAAATTATGGCTGTGTGGATGGGAAGGACTTCAGATGCCTCCTTAACAGATGGGACTTTATCCACCAGGCATCAGAAAGTATTCAGTTCAACAAACCTTTCCTGAACATTGACGGGAAAGAGGCCCTGCTAAGGGATGCCGTAAAGATAAGGATACAACTTCCATCCTTATAAAGCTTAAAGGTTAGCAAGGAGGCAAAGCATATTAGTAAATATTTTTAGCATATTTATTTAAGAAAATATTTGACTATTTAATGACCTGTATGAGACACATACAGAACAAAACACAGTGAGCAATGTAAAACAGAGGCCTAAGTTTAGATCCCAACAAGTCAAGACTCCAACATGTCAGCCAGCTGGGTCCTACAACCTGCAATAGCCAGATGTTTGGAACGCCTAGGTGATGGATTAAACTTTTCACTTTTCATCCACACATTGACTTATGGAGAAACTGAAACAACTTAGGCAGATAGGCCCTCAGTTCTTTCTTCTCATTTCACAGAGATAGGGAAACCAGTGTAGAAGGCGCATAAGAGTACTGTGAACGCAGACATGCTTTCTTTGTCCTTCTGCCACTTAAAGCCACACGTTTAACACTCCCCTCCCCCAAATCTCTATTATCACTAAAGGGGGATAAAGATTCCTGATTGCTAGATTGGTGTTAGGAGTAGAAGTGTGAGATCAGTAGCCACGTGGAATCTGAGGGCCATTAGTGTAGCGACTCTGGGCAGAGTAATGGCCTGGTGTAGGGGGATGGAAAGGGGGAGTGAAATTGAAGTGGTTCAGTCGTGTCCAACTCTTTGTGACCCCATGGATTGTAGCCTACCTGGCTCCTCCATCCATGGGATTTTCCAGACAAGAGTACTGGAGTGGGTTGCCATTTCCTTCTCCAGGGCATCTTCCCAACCCAGGGATTGAACCCAGGTCTCCCACACTGCAGGCAGATGCTTTAGTGTCTGAGCCACTAGGGAAGCCAGGAGGATGGAAAGGGGAAGAAAGGGTCCTAACAGGGGAATGATCTAGTGGCAAAAGTCACAGGACTTGTTCACTGATATGTCCAACTCTTTGTGACCCCATGGATTGTAGCCTACCTGGCTCCTCCATCCATGGGATTTTCCAGACAAGAGTACTGGAGTGGGTTGCCATTTCCTTCTCCAGGGCATCTTCCCAACCCAGGGATTGAACCCAGGTCTCCCACACTGCAGGCAGATGCTTTAGTGTCTGAGCCACTAGGGAAGCCAGGAGGATGGAAAGGGGAAGAAAGGGTCCTAACAGGGGAATGATCTAGTGGCAAAAGTCACAGGACTTGTTCACTGATTAGACAAGGGAAGAGAGATTAAAGCCTTTTGGGGGCTGAGTGACTGGAAACATGGTGATGCCTTTTGAAGCAAGGAATATCAGGTAAGTCTTGCCACATCCTGTCTTCCCTTGTGGTAGAAGAGTGCCTTTGATGAATGCAAACACAGAACACGGAACTGGGTGCTAACTAGCCTTTGCGGGATGTCAGGCTGGTGTCTGGGAGCCAGCCTGGCCAGGGGAGCAGCTCAGAGGGAGTTTTTCTAGGGAGGCTTCCATGCCCGCCACGAAACCAGGGCTGCTGCTGAGAACTCTGGCAGAGTAGGAAGGCAAAGAGGCTCAGAGATAGGGGTCTTTGAGGGGACTTTCTAAGGGGAATGAAGGTTTCCTCAGGTGCAGGAGGACAGGGAGAGGAGAAAGGATGAATTTGGGATTGACCTTCCTCTAAGGATTGGAACGTTCCATCAACAACCCCTTCTTTGTCCTCAGGTCTTGCCTGACGGCCAGCCTGAGATTTTCTGGGAGATTACCTTTCGGTGCGGGGGTTCCACATGATGTTATCAGGAGACAGGCAAGAGCCTGTTCTGAGTGATCTTAGGTTAATTACCTTGCTTTGCAAAGGCAGGCAGAGACCATGGCTTGGAGTTAAAAGCAGGGCTTTCTAGCCAAGTGAGCAATCATATGGGACAGAGAAATGACTCGAACCAAGGCCTCTGCTAACTGAACATCAGATGGTTAAAGTGAGGCTGCAGTATCCACTCAGAATACAATATGAGCCACTTGTGGAATTTAAGATTTTCCATTAGCCATGTTTAAAAATGGTAAGAAGCAATGGATGATAGGTGATATAAATTTTAATAAGTCCCATATATTCCAAATATTATTTTTCAACATGTCCCACTAATCACATTTCAATTGCTCAATAGTCACATGTGGGCAGTGTCTACTGTACTGAATAGCACACATCTAGACCATTTAGGCCAAAACGTTTTCATATAGCAAGCGAGTGGCAAAAAGGGCACTGCTGTGATTCTAGCCTGAAGTATCTGAAAAAGCAGTGCATTGGCACTTACCCGCATGTGCCTGGCAAAGAGCGCCACAAGCTGAATTCTCTGTTTTGCATCATCTCTTTCTATTGTCTTCTTTGTACCTCCTTTTATCTCATGCCTGCCAGAAAGCAATGCTAAACTATTGAGGGAGCAAGGACTTGGTCGCATTTGCATATCATTTTCAAGCGGACTCATAGCTGTTGAATTTGGATAAATCTGACCACTAGCTAGCATAAGATCTTTCTCACATTTCATTACCAAGGCTAGCTGCCTACAGTTTTTTTTGACTGGCTAATTGCTTGCTCCTGGCCGATTTATGTTCTGGGATTAGGACTACATTTGGATGCAGCTTACTGGTCTATGTCCACTGGCCCTGAATGCAATGACAGTTATTTCCTGTTAGACAATTTCCAAGATGTAAATTTCATTTAATTCAGATGAAAAGATGGAGTTTCCCTGGTGGCTTAGACTGTAAAGAATCTGCCTGCAGTATAGGAGACCCAAGTTCAAACCTGGGTCGGGAAGATCTGCTGGAGAAAGGAATAGCTACCCACTCCAATATTCTTGCCTGGAGAATTCCATGGACAGAGGAGTCTGGTGGGTCCCTGGGGTTGCAAAGAGTTGGACATGGCTGTGAGACTAATGCTTTCACTTTCCAAGGTGTAAACACTTGGTTTTTGCCCTAGGGAAATGGAGAAAAACAAATTTCATTCAGATGTAAAGCCAGCAGAGATGCCTGATCAGTCTCTGGAAGAGACAGTTTCACTGGGTCAGCTGTTCAACAAACATATCTGGACGCCAAATATATGCCTGGCATTACATTTCTGAACCATGGTAGAGCAGTGAATCTTAGAAGCCCCTGTTCTTGTGCAAGAGAGAAACAGGTACATGTAATCCTATTAAACCCAAACTTGACAAGTTGTAGCTCCCTAAAGGTTATTTGAATCTGAAACTAAGTTCAGATTTATGTTAAAATCCATGAGTATTTAGCACCTAGATCTTGATTTCTAATACCATTCTCTAATACAAGGAATTGGAGGTGCTGGGAAAAATGACTGATTCTAGTAGGGCTGAGGCAGGAACTATACAAGATGAGCCTCAATGCTTTCACACACACACACACACACACACACACACACACAATGATGGGGACACATCAGAGGGACACGGGAGTCCATTGCAAGAGTTGACGGTGCTCAAAACTAAGAAAAAATATTAAGGAACAAAATTAATAAAGAAGTATACTGGATTATAACCCAAAGTATAAAATAAATATGAATCCATATTGATGTATAAAAATGATTGAAAAAAAAAACAAATAAATGGAGGAGAAATGATAAATCTTCCATGTGGACAACTTCAAATAATACATGCATATACTCTGCCTTCAAGGAAGGGGGTGTTTAACTTCCCACTCCTCAAGTGTGGGCTGCAGTTAGAAATTTCCTTCCAGTAATGACAGTATGAAAAGAAAGACTAACTTAATGATGTAGAAACTGCAAACACTACCTCAGCCTATGACTGAAGGGAACATAACAGGCACGCACCAGATGGACGGTATATACTTTTGATATGATGTGGTAAGAACACCACTTAATTTCCATGGTCTTTATCCCCCAAGCCATAACCCCAGTCAAGTCATGAGAAAAATATCAGACAAATTCATAAGAGCAACATTCTGCAAAGTACATAGCCAAAATTCTTCAAAACTATCAAGGTGATCATCACAAACAAAGTCAGAGAAATTGTCAGAGCAAGAGGAGACGTGGTAACTACATGTAATATGATACCTTGCATGGGGTTCTGGGACAGAAAAAGTTAGTTAGGTAAAAACTCTGGAAATCTGAATAAATAATGGACTTTTAGTTGGTAATCATGTATCCATATTGGATCATTAATCACAACAAATGTATTGTGTTAATACAAGATATTAATAATAGGGGAAACTGCACTGGGTAAGTGGGAACTCACCAAGCTAGCTTCATAATTTGTCATTAAATCAAGAACTGCTTTAAAACAAAGTTTATTTTTAGACATCGAGAACAGACTTGTGGTTGCCAAGGGGCAGAAGGATTGCGGATTTGGGGTTAGCAGATGCAAGTTACTATGTAGAGAATGGATAAACAACAAATTCCTACTGTATAGCACAAGGAACTCTTTTCAGTATCGTATAATAAACCATAATGGGAAAGAATATGAAAAATAAAATCTATTTGTATACTGAAGCACTTTGTTGTACAGAGAAACATAACATTGTAAATCAACTATAATTCAATAAAATACATTTTAAAAATTAAGTTTATTTTTGAAAAATTCACTGATCAGTCTTGTACTTTGAGTAGATTATTTTAATCCATGGTTGATTTTGTAACACAGCTCCATTTATTGTTCATTGGTCTTTTGAAATCTAGCGATTCTATGAGCTAGACAACTCTTCCCAACGTTGACACATTTCAGTGCACCAAATTCAACATCACATTTGTCAATATCACCACTTATCTCATGAGAAAAGTCTTCCAGGACTGGGGAGCTATTAATCTCAAAAGCACTGGTGAGTGTTCAAGAGTCTAATTTTCTTTCAAATTCTCAGATTCTGTCACTGGCAACAAAAACTGTCAGATTTTCCCCCTTGAATTGACAAATTCCCTTTGCTTATTTTTGAGAAAATGTCGAACAAATCACAATCATAGTTTGTCCAGTCACTTTTTCCATGAAGATGTTATTTTCCAGGAAGAGCGGCTAGTTCAGCTCACAACTTGAATAATCAAATAAGAGCTTTGTGTGGACAAAACATCACCCTTCAGTAAGTAGCTGGAGTTTGTGCGTCCCACAACATCATATCAAATCTTAAAACTATGTGTACTCAGAGGATGACATTTAACAAAATTAACCGTTTTTACTGACTTCTCTGTTACATTCTTAAATTTAAGTGACTTTTTCAAAACTGGGAGCATGTGGAAGTGAAGAATGTGATGACTACTTGTATAGTGTGGGGCGGCTGCGTTACTCCGGTTTAAGGCTTCGGCGGTGTTAACAGCTTCAACAGCACTGAGCAGCTCTGAGCAGACGGATGCTATGAGAGGCTACGTTTCATACCAGATCCCTCTGGCGGCAGTGAGGAGGATGGATTGGAAGGGAAGAGAAACAAGACCTGGTTGCCCCCAACAACTGCTCTGGGCTTGCCAAAACTCTGATCAGGTTGGACCCCCCAACCCCAGGGTGGTGCCTGCTTGTCGATGCTTCTACCCCGGCTACATGGGTCCATAAAGGCAGCCTGTGGGTTCTTGCCCCCTGAGTTTCTGGCCCTCTTTCCCCCAGAGGCGCACTCCAGGGCCTTGGTGGGTCCTGTAGTGCATCAGGAGGCTCTGCCAGCCTTCTCGGGACCCGTCCCCAGACCCAGCTTGGAAGCTCCATCTCTGCACCCATGATAACAGTGGCGTTTATCCCACTGTGGTTCTAGTGGTAAAGAACCTGCCTGCCAACGCAGGAGACATAAGAGACACAGGTTCAGTCCCTGGGTTGGGGACATCCCCTGGAGGAGGGACGATCCCCTGGAGGAGGGCATGGCAACCCACTCCGGTGTTCTTGCCTGGAGAGTCCCATGGACAGAGCAGCCTGGCAGGTTACCGTCCATGGGGTTGCAAAGGGTGCAGGGACTCGACAGAGCAGCTGCCACTTTCGCCTTTTCCCTGGGGGCCTACTGATCTGTAAGAGCCCCGCCCTGCTGAGTCTGCCTGAAGCAACGTGTCGCGCATGCCATGCCAGCAGGGAGGGCTGCTCTTTCCCTCTGTGTGCCCTGGAGCCAGCGTGGTCTTTCTAGAGGCACACCGAACCTCATGGCTACGCCTTTGAGCCTCCACAGCCACGTCGTCTCTCCCTTTGCTGTGCCCTCCAAGTTCTAGTGCCCAGACCCCCACTTCCGCCAGGCTCTGCACTCTCTCCTACTGCCGGGTCTCCCATGGGTTACTTGCCTTATCACATCCCAGTGCCCTGGCCACCACCACCACGCACCTGGCTACCTTACTCATTCCTCAGGTTTCAAGCCAGATATCACATCCCCAGGAGGTCCACTGACCCCCCTCCCTCTATGTCCAGGCCTCTGCCCTTCTTCAGCCTCTCAGAGCCCCCACTGGACTATGTCAGGAGCAACAGAGAATGGGATCTGATCTTCCCTTCACTTTTATATGCCTGGCTCCTAGTTGGTGTCAGGACTTACAGGGACTGTGTGTGCTGTGCTCAGCTGTTTCAGTCCTACCCTTTGGGACCTCCCAGACTGTAGCCCACTGGGCTCCTTCCTCTGTCCATGGGATTCTTCAGGCAAGAATACTGGAGTGGGTTGCCATGCCCTCTTCCAGGTCAGGGATCTTTCCAACCCAGGGATCAAACTCACATCTCCTGCATTGGCAGGCGGATTCTTTACTGCTGAGCTGCTGGGGGAGCTCTTACAGCAGTTAATATTTGCCCAAATGAGAGGGTTTGGCCTGTTTCTGGTCTGGTTCTGCCTTGGCTTCATAAGAACTCAGAGCCTGGCACCCTGTGGTCTCAGATCAGAAAACCGACCTTAGAAACAGATTTCTGTTCTCAGTGGGCTTAAGAGCAGAGGGGAGTGGGTGATGCAGTCAGAGACCCTGAGCTCACAAAACTAGCTCTGGCCCCCCTGTGACCTTGTAAGGCTCCCTATGCCTCAGTGGAATGGGGCTAATGCCGGTTTCTGCACCTGAGGGGGTTGCAAGAATGAAAGAACAACATATATGTAAAGCGCTGGGCGTGTAATGACCAGGTAAGAGAATGTGGCTCTTACCGTCTGATTGTTCTTTCTGCTCTTTTCCCTCCCTGCTGTCTCTCTCTGACCCTTCAGTCTGGTCAGGGCTCCACCCTCTACATCCCACCTTCCTGGGGACTATATCTGATGTGAGTCCCATGGACCCTAGAAGCCTCTGAGCCCTGTCCCAGCTCCTGGCCCTTTGGGTCTGAAGTACGTGTGTTGACCCAGCACGGGTGCTACCTGGTAGGGGGGAGGGACGGCAGGGCTGGTATTCCAGCAGTGTCTGCCTAGGAGCTGGCCTCAGGCTGACCTCCTGAAGGCATGTGGGCTCCTCTGGCTGCTGTGGCCCTGGGAGAGCTGCCGCAATTTTTCTGGCCTCTGCTGTGCAGATGGAAGGGCCGCCTTTCTGTCCTGTGTGTCGAGTGGCCCACCTGCCTGTTACTGTGGCTAAGCTCAGGTGGGATGACATTCCTAAACCTCCAACCTTTCAGACTGGGGAGAGGGGGGTGTTGCTGGGGAGGGTCAGTGAGTGGCACAGGGGAAGGCCTTTCTCCTAAGGTGAACAATGGGTTTGGATTGAAGTCCTCCCGCAGCCCCCAGGGCCGTCTCAATTTCTTGACCTGAGCCCAAGCATGACCTGACTCTGCCCCCGGGGGAAGCAGGTATCTTTGCTCCATCACAGTCTTCATTCATGCTCATTCAGCGATACAGGACGTGCCTGCTCCCGTGAGGCAGGTGAAGCTTATTGTCAACACCCTTTCTGCATCCTTATCTTTGATTGTAGGAGAAAGATTCTGTCTGCCATTCAAGGGGTGCAGACAGCAGTCAGTAGGAGGGGAGGGGTTTATAGTCCTAGAGGCCTCTGGCGGCAAATGATCCAGAAACATGTTTACAGGGAGGTCTAAGACCTTGGGGCCAAGCATTCAGGGGACCAAGGAATATTTGCATAAAGCTTCAGGAGATGATCAGCCACTTTCTAAGCATAGCTGCCCCTGATGGGGCCCAGGGGAAAAAGAATTCCCACTGCTTAACTGATTTGCCTAAGATTCTAATGTTTGGAGCCTGGATTTAGTCTCAGGCTTTCATCTCCACAGACTAGATTGGAGATTGAAGGCTCTAAAATGCAAACCCCTGGAATATAACCCGTACTCCGTCTTTCACCCCTTCCTTGCTTTTCTTCCTTCTGTCAAGTATTTAATGAGCATATATGCTAAGTGCCAGGCACTATAGGGGCTGAGAATATAACGAGGAAAAAAACCCACCATTCTTTTCGTGGAGTTTACTTTGACAGAAGTTCTCAGTGGCCTGGAGAATCCCATGGACAGAGGAGCCTGGCAGGATACAGAAGTCAGACACGCCTTGGCGCTGTCTTTGTTTCTTCTCAGTGCAGGGAGGGAGCCCCTGAGAATTCCATTTGGAAAAGTAAAAGTACTTTCCAACAAAACTTCACATTTGCATTTCACAATTTTCATTTACCTTATTCAGAATGCTAAATTATTATTATTTTTTTTTTTACTAAATTATGTTTTAATTGTCGAATAGTGAAAAGCTTTTTCGTTGTGATTTTCATTTGCATTTTTCTGCTATTAATGTGCTGAAGCATAATTTTCACAGGTGTGCCAGCCATTCCTGTGTCGTCTGTGAAGTGCCTGGGTGAGTTTCTGATCCTTTCTTAAAATTGTTTTGCACTGATATGTAGAGTGTTGTTAGCAATCTGGATAAAATTTGTTGCAAAATATTCTTCCAATTTCATGGGTTCCTTCTCACTCTCAATTCTGTAGATGAAAAGAAAGCATTTACTATTTTACAACTTTACTGAGGTATAACTGAAGACCAAAACCCACACATATTTAATGCATACCATTTTGATACACCACCATAGCATCATGAGAATCAAAGTAGTAAACATATCTATCACCTCCAAAAGTTTCTTTATGCACCTGTGTGTGTGTGTGTGTATATTTAAGAACAGTCAACACGAGATTTATCATCTTAAAATGCTTTTTGGTGTACCACATTGTCTTGTTAACTAGAGGTATTGTTGAACTTGTTCATCTTGTATAGCTTTAGCTTTGTATCCACTGAACAACTCCTTAATCTCCACAGCCCCTCCCCTGGTAACCATCTTTCTGTTTTACACTTTGATACTTTTGACTGTTTTAGATAACTCATATATAAGTGGGGTCATGTAGTATTTGTCCTTCGGTGACTGGCTTATTTTACTGAGCATAATATCCTCCAGATTTACCTACATTGTTGAAAACTGTAGCCTCTCCTCAATTTTTAAGACTGAATAATATTTTATGTATTGATTTGGCTGCATCAGATCTCACCTGTGACATGCAGGATCTTTTGTTGCAGCACAGCAACTCTCTAACTATGGCGCGTGTGCTTAGGTACTCCGAGGAACATGGGATCTTTGTTCCCTGACCAGGGGTTGAACCTGAGTCACTTGCACTGAAAGGTGGATTCTTAACTACTGGACCACCAGGCGAGTCCCAAGACTGAATAATATTCCGCTGTATATGTACATCACCTTTTCTTTATTGATTTGTTGGTGGACATTTGCATTGTTTCCATAGTTTGGCAATTGTGAATAATGCTTCAATGAACGTGGGAGTGCAGATATTTCCTGAAGATCCCAATTTTAATTATTTTGGATATTTACTCAGAAGTGGGGCTGCTGAGTCATACGGGTAATTCTATTTTTAAGTTTTTGAGGAATTTCATAAGTGTTCTGCATAGTGGCTGTGCCATTCGGCATTTCCACCAAGAGTCCGGGAGAAACCGAATCAGAACTCAAGATGGCTCTCCTGCGGTCTCAGTTAACATGATTCCTTTTTGTTCGTGAATGTGTTCATTCTCACGCTTTTCTGCCAGCTCAGCAGTAAAGAATCCACCTGGAATACAGGAACCACAGGAGACGAGGGTTTGATCCCTCAGTCAGGAAGATCCTTTGGAGGAGGGTATGGCAATCCACTCTGATATTCTTGCCTGGAGAATACTATGAGCAGAGGAGCCTGGTGGGCTGCAGTCTATAGGGTCGCAAAGAGTCAGACACTATTAAAGTGACTTTAGCATGTGTGCATGCATGTTCATTCCCACCTTCCAGACGCTATCCCTTGTCAAAATGCTGGCCTTGTCTCACTTTTCAGAGTAGAGCCATCCTTATAAAATACCAACCACATTTTAGTTTTTCAGACTTCCAGTGGTGAACAAGTCTCTCGCATTACTTTTGTTCATAAAGGGCACAAAATGGAAACTGTTGATGTGCTTTTTAAAATTTGAAATATTGTGGACATATAACATTAAATGAGTGTCAGGGGTACAACATAATGATTCAGTATTTGTAGATGGTGCAGAATGGTCTCCGCAGTAAGTCTCGCTAACCTCCTGGACCACCAGGGGACTATACTAACTATAATCACCACACATAGTTACAGTTTTTTTTATTGAGATGAAGACTTTTAAGATCTACTCTCTTAGCAGCTTTCAAATATGCAACATAGTATTATTAACTATAGTCGACATGCTGTACATCACATCCCTCTCCCTTAATGATTTTATAGCTAGAAGTCTCTACCTTTGGACAGCCTTCACCCATTTCTCCCACCCCTACTCCCTGCTTTTGACAACCACTGATATGTTCTCTATCTATGAGCTTGGTTTGTGGTTATGTTTGTTGCTTAATTCCACATATTAATGAGATCATATGTTTTTCTCCATCTGACTTATTTCACTTAGCATAATGCCCTCCAGGTCCATCCATGTTGTCACACATGTCATGCAAGTTTTTATGGGATGTGACAAAGGGAGAATTAATTTCAAGTGAGAGGATGGTATTTCAATTGCATCTTCAATGATGACTCTCAATAAGCAAAGATTAGCTAGTGCATTTTAAACAGAGGAAGCAAACTCCTTGGACAAAGGCAGGGAGAACTATGAATGTAAGGTGAGGAGAAGGTTGAAGGCTGAGTATGGTTCTGGGTTGTGATGCAGTGAGAGGAGCACGGGGTTTACAGTCAGACTGATATTGACATTGGCAGGTGCAGTGAACGTAGGCCTTGGCTCTTCACACTGAAATGGAAATAGCAATACTTCATTTATAGTGTTGTTGTGGGTATTTAGGGAAGTTCACATACTAAGCAAGGCACTTAAAAAGCACAAACACCATCTACAGTGTAAACTCTTTTCTTAAAAAAGGAGGAAACAAACATCCAGAGAGGTTGTAACTTGCTTCTGCTGCTAAGTCGCTTCAATCGTGTTTGACTCTGTGCGACCCCATAGACGGCAGCCCACCAGGCTCCCCGGTCCCTGGGATTCTCCACAAGAACACTGGATTGGGTTGCCATTTCCTTCTCCAATGCATGAAAGTGAAAAGTGAAAGTGAAGTCACTCATTCGTGTCTGACTCTTCGAGACCCCATGGACTGCAGCCTTCCAGGCTCCTCCATCTACGGGATTCTCCAGGCAAGAGCACTGGAGTGGGTGTANTTGCCATTTCCTTCTCCAATGCATGAAAGTGAAAAGTGAAAGTGAAGTCACTCATTCGTGTCTGACTCTTCGAGACCCCATGGACTGCAGCCTTCCAGGCTCCTCCATCTACGGGATTCTCCAGGCAAGAGCACTGGAGTGGGTGTAATTTGCTAAAACCACATAACTGGTTAGAGGCAAAACTTCTTTTCACTATATTTTTACTGTTAACTCACAACCCCTCACACCATTTCCTTCTTCAGAAAAGTTGTACTCACTTTTATTAACTCATGTGGTGATCATCTACATATATAACTGCTCAAAGAGTTGTTGACAAATGGATGGTTAATTGACTTGATGTTTGGCCCAGCCACCTGTATTACAGGCAGGACTTTGGGGATTTTTCTTAACTGTCTCCTATTTACACCTGTTGTAAATTCCTTTTAACTGAGAGAAACTGGACTGGATTCTTGTATGCAATGTTAGCATTAGATGGAATAATGACTTTTCTTAGAAAAACTATAGAATATCCAGAAAAGTGTGCTTGGAAGCATGACATGAGCTCCATGTTTGGAAGGTACATGAGAGTAGGGTATCTCATTTTGGCAGGAAAGCAGCAGTAGGAACTGGAATCAGATTGCAAGCACTTGCATCAGTTCCTGTTGCTTCTGTAACACTTGATCACAGGGACATCCCTGGCGGTCCAGTGCTTAAGAATTGCCTTGCAATGCAGGAGACACAGGTTCAATCCCTGGTCATGGAACTAAGATTCCACAAGCTGCAGGGCAAACATGTGCCACAACTAGAGAACCTGTGTGCCACAGTGAAAGATCCCATATGACACGCTGAAGATCCTGAGTGCCCCAAGTAAGACCTGATGCAGCCAAGTAAATAAATTTACACATTAAAAAAAAAAAAAAAACAAACCCAAACAACTGATCACAAACTTAGTGGCTTAAAACTATGCAAGTTTATTCTCTAGCAGTTCTGGCAGTCAGAAGTCTGCACTGAGTCTTCTAGGACTAAAATTAAGGTGTCAGCAGGGATGGTTTCTCCCAGGCGGCTCCAGGAGACAGAATGCCTCATTCCACCTTTTAGAGGCTGCAGTCACTCCTTGGTACTCCTTGGCTTATCACGTCACACCAGTCCGTGAATTCCATTGTCACGTCTCTTACTTAGATAGTCAAGTTTCCCTTTGGTCCCTTATAAGTAAATACCTTGTGATAACAGTTAGGATCCACCTGGTTACACAGGATAATTTCCCCATCTCAAGATCATGAACTTAAACAAAGGCTCTTTTGCCATATATGGCAACATTTCTAGGTTCCAGGTATTTAGGATGAGGCTGTATTGGGGGCCACTCTTCAGCCTGCTATACCCTCCAAAGTGCCTCTTATCTGGGTGCATCATCCTCTCCTGGGCACAAGAGGTTATCACGAAGTCTCCCCTTTGCAGGTTTATAGCCCTTGACAGTGTTCACATGGATCATCTCATTCCATCCTTTCGACAGCCTTCATACACGAGAAAAGATGCTCAGGGAAGTTACATTGCTCGCTCACTGTCACATCATGAAGTCAGGAATCTTGTAACTGAGTCCAGGGACCTTTCTTTTATATTTTATTCAGCAAATAGGTTACAGTGGGGGACCCCTCCCCTCATCAGATCTGTGACATGACAGGCCCAGTGTTCAAATGTTGGGTGTTCTCAGAACTAAGAAAAATCACACATCCTCGGATCTCAGCTCTTTAGGAAGATTAAGAGAAAGGGATTATTAGATTCCTCCATTCTCCTACTTTTACAAATAGGAGATTAGTTTTCTCTAACATTCTCAAGATCTGTGGCCTTCCTGTATGTACACGATCTTAAGCAGAGGGAGTCCAGTTGCAGAATTAGAACACAAATTGCTTAGGAACTTAATTTTCTAAACAACAACAAAAAAATGTTTCTAAAATTAAGAATACTCAGGCAGAGCAGAGCATGGGAGGAGGGAGCTGGTCACCAACCCAGGTGACTGCTTGCTTGCTCCCACCAGGCAGTCTGTGAAGCCCTCAGAAATGCATCTCAAGACCAGCCACATGGGGAATAAAGGGGAAACATTTACCCACTGGCTCCTGTCTATCATTGGTCCAAGTTTTGCTCTTGGGATATTAACTCTCTTGCATTTCTGGGTTATGTGGGTGGGAGCTCCAGGGAGGTGTCCAGCATCAACAGAGAAGGAGGTAGAAGGTGAGGGGTGAGGGTTGGAGGTAAGGACCATCCAGTCAGACTTACGAGAAGCTGGTTGCAGCGGTCAGGGGAGAGGGTTTGAAGACAGACTAAAGGAGATGTCTCACAGAGGGCATTGAGCACACATCTCAGGAAATGCTTTTATTGCACCCAAGACACCGTTGCTGTTGCCATTTCGTTGCTAAGTCATGTCCAACTCTTTCGTGACCCCATGAACTATAGCCCACCAGGCTCCTCTGTTCATGGGATTTCCCAGGCAAGAATACTGGAGGGGGCTGCCATTTCCTTCTCCCCAGGACACAATACACCTGGATTAAAAGGCTGGGATATTTTCTTTTAACCAGTTCTTTTAACACTCCATAAGGCAATGGCACCCCACTCCAGTGCTCTTGCCTGGAAAATCCCATGGATGGAGGAGCCTGGTGGGCTGCCGTCTATGGGGTCGCATAGAGTCGGACACGACGGAAGCGACTTAGCAGCAGCAGCAGCAGCAGCAGGGCTCTGAGAAAAGAGACACAACTAAATGTTGCTATTTTTGTATTTTTCTTCCCACTAGTGGTTGCTGTAACTAAATCAGACTCCTTAAGGAAGTCCTTGCCTCTGTTGTCCAGTGAATAGATCTGTTCTATTAAGTGGCTACACCTGGTGCAGTGGCAGCTGACTTGAGTTGGCTTCAAGCTGGGTTCATATTAGCACGCTTCTTTCTTGATGAGGCCCTGATCCCCACCTTCCCATTCCAGTATACCGTGCCCTGGGCCTCTGGGTCGTGTCTGATGGACAGTTGTGAGCACCCCACCCCCACCCCATCTGGTAGGTTGCTGGGATCCATCCAGACCCCTCCCTCTCAGAGCACACTCTGCTCTCAGGACACTATCCCGTGCCAGCCTCTCATGATGGAGAATGATGTGCCCAGCATGGCCCTCTTCTCCAGGTGCACACACATGACATTCCTTGCCACCTCTGTGCCACTCTACAAATGTGCTGCCCCTCCGTCTGAAAAGCTCTTCCCACAGTCTCTGCCGTATTTCATGATCCACCTGCAGACTCGTACTTTTCATGATGCTGCCCTGCTTGAACCTCATCCTGCAATGTTCTTCATTTTCTCTGAATACCAGCCATATTTGATAGATGCTCAGTCTCCATTTCAGAGAAGACAATGGCACCCCACTCCAGTACGCTTACCTGGAAAATCCCATGGACGAGGGAGCCTGGTAGGCTGCAGTCCATGGGGTCGTGAAGAGTCGGACACGACTGAGCAACTTCACTTTCACCTTTCACTTTCATGCACTGGAGAGGGAAATAGCAACCCCCTCCAGTGTTCTTGCCTGGAGAATCCCAGGGACATGGCAGCCCAGTGGGTTGCCGTCTATGGGGTCGCACAGAGTCAGACACGACTGAAGCGACTTAGCAGCAGCACCAGCAGCAGCGGTCTCCATTTATGCCCTGTCTGGGCTGTGCTTAGTCACTCAGCTGTGTCCGACTCTTTGTGACCCCATGGACTGTAGCTTGCCAGGCGCCTCTGTCCATGGGGTTTCTCCAAGAATACTGGAGTGGGTTTCTATGCCCTCCTCCAGGGGATCTTCCCAACCCAGGGATTGAACCCAGGTCTCCAGTACTGCAGGCAGATTCTTTACCATCTGAGCCACCAGGGAAGCCTAAGGAACTATCGACTCAGTTTGTGTGCTCATTAACCTGCTGTCCCTTTTAAAAGAGAGAAACCCGGTTTGTAGTATATGCCAGTTCCCACAAGGTGAATACGTCCATCATGGCCTATTTCAAGCTTTCAACAGCTTAGCAACCAGCTAGCAAAGTCCTGAGTATCTTACCATGTGTTTGTGGCAGAGGACATCGCTGATTCAGTTCTCTGATGGTGCTGATCGCCCTAATTCTAGTTGCTGTACTTAGCAAACTGCACTGTAGGTTTTGAGTACTGATATAGTTTCTTGCTGCACAGCAGAGCATAAAGCAATAAACCTGGTTCTGGAATTAGGTGATATGGGTTCATAATCCTGGTTCCGGCACTTGCTGGCTGTATAATCTTACCCAATCTACTTGTCTCTCTATGTCTCAGTTTTCCAGTCTATAAAATGGTTATATTTGTTTTCTATTGCTATACAGCAAATCACCACAAATTTAGCGGCTTACAACAGCACTAATTTATTAGCTCAAAGTTCTGTCCATCAGAAGTCTGAACACAGCATGATTGATTTCTCTGCTCAGAGTCTCACCAAGATGAAATCAAGGGGGTGGGGTGGGCTGTGTGCTCATCAAGAAGCTCAACTAAGGAAGAATCTGATTCCAGACTTATTCACACTTTTGGCAGAATCCTGTTCATTGGGCTGAGGTTCTTGCCTTCCTGCTATTGACAAGAAGTTGCTCTCAACTCCTGAACACTGCTCACACTCTCTCCCCCAGTGACCTCTTCCATCTTCAAAGCCAGCAGTGAAGAATCGCCTTTACAGCAAATCTTACTCTCTGAATCTCCTCAGGAGCTGCTCAATCTCTTTTTAAGGTTTCACCTGACTACATCCGACACATTCATAATAATCAAAGTCCACTGATCAGAACCCTTGATTTTTGTTTTAGTTTGTCTTTTTTTTTTTTTTAATGCTTGGTATAAGTTTATTTGAGTCTGAGAGCACATTTGGGTTTACAGACTTTCACTAAAGGCAATTTGACTATGCAGGATAAAATGGTTTCATTCTGTGGTTTCAGATGCCTGTTTGGTTCTGCAAAAATGAAACAACAGCTAAGTTTTAAACAGTGGGAAATTGCTGGCACTGAGTTTTTTCTGTCTGTTGGCACCATTAAACACTGATGTTGGAAAATAGTCTATTTTACATTTTCCAGAGCAATTTTTTGAATTGAACATATTTTAAAATAAAAATTTTATATAGTCAAGGTTAGCAACATGAAGATAGTTATCCTTATATAGGTATCATTTTTTGTGTGTGTGATGAGAGAACCTCAAATCTGCCCTCTTATCATATTTCCAGTATTCAATACAGTATTATTAACTATAGTCATTATACCTGCACATAGACCTCTGGACTTGTGCACATATGCACATTTAGTTCTTGTGAAAGTATTTTTATGCATGGTTAGTTGTTCAAATTAATCTTTTTGTAAGAAGATAAATTGTGGAAACTTCTGTATTTCCACCTGGTTGACATCACTCTTTCTCCTGACTCGGGACTTTGACTCTATCTACAAATTCCTTTTGTCATATCAGTTCAGTTCAGTCACTCAGTCGTGTCCGACTCTTTGCAACCCCATGAATCGCAGCACGCCAGGCCTCCCTGTTCATCACCATCTCCCGGAGTTCACTCAGACTCATGTCCATCAGGTCCGTGATGCCATCCAGCCATCTCATCCTTGGTCATCCCCTTTTCCTCCTGCCCCCAATCCCTCTCAGCATCAGAGTCTTCTCCAATGAGTCAACTCTTCTCATGAGGCAGCCAAGGTACTGGAGTTTCAGCTTTAGCATCATTCCTTCCGAATAAATCCCAGGGCTGATCTTCAGAATGGACTGGTTGGATCTCCTTGCAGTCCATGGGATTCTCAAGAGTCTTCTCCAACACCACAGTTCAAAAGCATCAATTCTTCAGTGCTCAGCCTTCTTCACAATCCAACTCTCACATCCATATATGACCACAGGAAAAACC
>SJYX01021176.1:50149-76218 GCA_006410675.1 Oreotragus oreotragus | reverse complement strand
TTGCATTTATTTTCCATGGGGATGGTCTTGATCCCTGTCTCCCATACAATGTCACGAACCTCATTCCATAGTTCATCAGGTACTCTATCTATCAGATCTAGGCCCTTAAATCTATTTCTCACTTCCACTGTATAATCATAAGGGATTTGATTTAGGTCATACCTGAATGGTCTAGCGGTTTTCCCTACTTTCTTCAATTTAACTCTGAATTTGGTAATAAGGAGTTCATGATCTGAGCCACAGTCAGCTCCTGGTCTTGTTTTTGTTGACTGTATAGAGCTTCTCCATCTTTGGCTGCATAGAATATAATCAATCTGATTTTGGTGTTGACCATCTGGTGATGTTCATGTGTAGAGTCTTCTCTTGTGTTGTTGGAAGAGGATGTTTGCTATGACCAGTGCATTTTCTTGGCAAAACTCTGTTAGTCTTTGCCCTGCTTCATTCCGCATTCCAAGGCCAAATTTGCCTGTTATTCCAGGTGTTTTATAGCTTAATCACAGAAGTGACATCTCATCAAATTTGCAGGTTCCACCATCATTTAACAGGAGGACATTCTATAAGGACAGGAGCAATTGGAATTCTGTTAGAATTCTGCCTTCTGAAATGGGATCAATAATAGTATCTTCTTCAAAGAATTGTGAATTATATACAAAAAGCATTCAGAATAGTAATTGCTCAAAAAATGTTAGTCTAAAATACATTAACAAATATGAGATTTTTTTCAAAAAAAGTTTCTTGGATTATTTGTCTTGCCTTCAGAGCCAAGTATTAATATCGCTGGGAACTCAGTAGATGTTTATTGAGTGACTGTATAAACCTGTATCATACAAATGTAAAAAAATAATATTTCACCAATGTAAACAACTTGAAGGTCATCTGGTCCAACATCTGCATTTTAAATGTAGTAAAATTGAGCCTAGGTTGGTGAAGTCATGGCACAAAACCACAGACTGGGGGCAGAATGTCCACTAGGTAACAAATCTCATGATTCTCTCTTTCCCTGTATTCTATTGCACTGCAGACATTGACCTAGAATTAGTCTCTTAGCTATTTTATCCAGTAAGACTCTCAAGTGCTTTAGGCAAGGGTTTCTACTTTAGTGTATCCCAATAGTACCCAGAGTAGTGTTAGGCAAACAAGGGGTGGGTGGACTGAATTATCCTCTAGGTGATATCACAAGAGGAATCTGGCTATGTAATCAGTTATGACACCAAAGATCAACTCTGCCTTTCCCTACTTACCTGCATAATTCTCAGTATGATCATTTGTAGTGAAGCAGAGGACTTTAAGAGCAGATAAGCCTTTAGACACTTTCCAGGAGAGGGATGCCCAGGTTATGTTTTTGCACAACATCAAGTCCAGAGATACTAATAAGAATTATTCTTAAAGATTACTGGTCATTCACACCTCCTTTTTTACCAAGTCTCTTCCTTGGTTTATTTTATTTCGTAATACTTTTCATCACTTTTCATATACTATACTTTACAATTTTTCATTTTGCTTTCAGTGTCTCCCTCATTAAAACGTAAGTTCCTTATGGGAAAGCAAATCAATGTGTTTTGTTTCCTGCTTAATCCCTAGCTCCTGGAACACTGCCTTAAAGTAGATGTACAATAAATAATTATTGAATGGATAATGAAATGGGTGTGGGAAAACTTGGCTTGAGAATAGACTAGAATCTTTCCTTCAGAATCTTTCATAGCCTTTATTATGAGAAATCTGTCAAGATTCTCTGAGACAGGATCTGGTGTATGGCAGCATTCCCCATGAATGATCACTAACATATCAAGGCGGAATGCAGTGCGTGAAGCACTCAAATTTTCTATGTTATTTTTCCAATGAGGAAACTGAGACGCAGGAGAATGAGAGACTCCCCCAGTGTTCCAAACTCATTCTTTGGACTGGAACCTCAAATCCGCTGACATGCAGACCACTGCCCTCTCCACTTCTCTCTTCCTGAGGGTTCATTAAACTAATTTATCTGCCAGATAATAGCTAATGTTTTAAAAGACTACCTTGGTCCAAAAATCTCTTATCAGGTGGAAGCATGAAACTTGATAGAACAGTTCTCAACTATAAGGAAGCCCAAAAGATACTTAAATGGGCATATAGATCAAATCTCAGTATTAAGAAAAGAAATACTATTAGTCGTCTAAATTCCTTTCCCCATAATGATATTTAATTATGATTATAGTCACCTGAAATTGAATTTTCAGGAATTCAAAAAGAATATATCAAGGACGTAAACTTCCCAATGAATCTGAAAATAAGAGAAAATGTATTGAGCACAGGAAGTACAAATAAAGGGAGCTCTCTTCCTCTCTGCTTCTGTCTCTTTCTCTCTCCCTGTCTGTCTGTCTGTATCTGTGTCTGCCTGTCTGTCTATCTCTGTTTCTGTATCTCTCTGTCTCTGTCAGACACACTTATTTCACTCTTTTTGCGTGAAGATTCTGGAGCTCTTGTTCAGAACTCTTTGGAAGGAAAGAGCGATGGTGGTTGAAGGATCACACCGCATGATGCAGTAGAAACAGACCTGACCCTGCAAGCGGGAAGATGGGGCTTCCTCCTCTCTCTGCCATTAACCAGCTGTGAGCTTCCTGGCAAATCATTTCCTTGGGTCTCAATGGACAGTGGAAAAAGGTTATCTTAGTGCTATGAATAGTCAGCAAGAGCTGGTGAATGCTTTTCTATCCTCTCTTGCAATAGTCATTTTAGGTACTAAACTTAGCCTCTAAGGTTAAGCTTAGCCTATAAGACAATAGCTCTCATGAGAATCACTTGGCGTGCTTGGCTTCCAGGCCACATTTCCAGGAATCTCTATTTAAGAGCTCTGGGATAGGGCCCAAGAATCTGCAGTTTTAGCAAATATTCCTAGAGATTCTGAAGAAGCTAGACTGAATGCCATACTTTTGGAGGTGTTATTTTAAAGCTGTGGAATTTCTGTTCAAGTTGATCAGAAAAAGCACCTGTATTTTCAAGATCAGGCTACCATGTTTACATATTTATTGCATCCTCATTAGGAACACTATTATAGGGGGAAGATTAAAGCCAGGGAAAATGAAAAGATGATAGTAAAAGTGGCTAACAAAAGAGGTTAATGTCCCCATAATGTCCTCCAGTTCCCATAGCTGAGCAGTACCCATGGGTTCATTGAGGGTTCTGGTTAGGCTCAGATAGAGATAGAGGGGAAAGGAGAAATGGTTTGGTGTGACCCAATGGTATCAACCAGGCTACATTGAGTCTTGACAGCTCTCTGCTAACATTGGTATAACTTATTATTCTCACTTTTCAAAGGAGAAAAATAAGACCAGTGATTTGTCCAAAGTCACATACCCACTAAACAATAGAAGCTAGGTAAACAAAGCCTTTGTACTGTTCATCATATACCACTTGGCCCTTATGTTAAAGAATGCCCATGAACATATGTATGGATGTTTCTGCAGCCGGGGATAGATGAAGTAGAGAGAAAAACAGAATAAATTGATTGAAAGGAGAGAAATAATGGAGGGAGAGAGGTAGAAAATGCACAGAAAGAAAAGTAGTGTTCACAGTGAAGAGTGTCATAAAATTACAATATTTCTAGTTGGGGCCGGGACAAAGGCACTTGGAATATTTGAAAAGGAGGTGACAGTGACTTTGGGACTTGAAACCCTGTTTAGAGTACTCCCAACTATCCTGACTCAGGTAGCAAATCCTGAGGTCCGGAGTGGATTATACCAAGTAATATAAAGGATAAATGATGGATAGAATTCAAAGCACAGACTGCCAGAGATGTTTGCATTTTAACAGGGAAGGAAATATTAAACCAAAGGAATGCATGTCTAATTGTGGAATTTCAGATCATCATGGACAATTAAGAGTAAGTAAAGTGGCCTCCCTACTGCATCTAAAAGAAAAATATCCCATGACAGAGGCTTCCTGTTCTGCTTCTGCCTACCATAGAGGAGAATGAGGCTTTATCCAAGCACAGGTTAGACACTTTTCTGAAGAAAAGTTGATTTGTGGGCAACATCCTGAACCTTAGAGATGAATGAATTGTTGGGTTGAAAGAAGGTTGACCTCAGGCTATTGTCTTCTGATTGATGACCCATTTCTTTCCCCCACTTCTATTCCTGTGTTCCCATAGCATGCAGAGTCCTTCTTCCTGTTCAGAGTAACCCCAGGCTGGCCACTGAGTGAGCACCACATCTTATACAGCCACCTGCAACTCCTTTAGGTGGCTAGTCACCTGGCAATCAGAGAGGTTCTCTGTTATCAGGGCACCTGGCCCTGACCTATACAAGCTTCCTTCACTTAGTCCAACCACTCTGCAAATCCTTTGAAGTCTGGGGTCAATGACTCCAGCAAATGGTATCCATGCTTCTTGAAGAGATGTCTCTAGGGAGTGAGGCTTTCACCCTCTGTCATCTGAGAGGAGAAAGTTTACTGTGTTTGAGCCAGTCAACTGCCCAAGACCAATCCCAGAGGATGCTGCCTAATGCTGCCTCTTCCAGATGCCACTGAGGGATTTCAGGGTCAGCTTTTTTTTTTCCTTCCTATTTTCACTCATATATCCATTGACAAATGGTTATTGAACATCTAGTGTTTGCCAGCCACTGCACTATACACTGTGAGTCCTCAAAGAGCCCACAGGCTAGTGGGGGATGATAGATAAATGAGCAGACAGTGATAATCAGTGTGCCAAAGGCAGAGACGGAAGAAAAGCAGGATGCTGTGGGGACCCATGGGGGTAGGGGTGTGCCATAGACTAGGGAACACATGTGTCACAGACCAGGGCTTCGGAGACAACATGCTGGAGGAAGTGTCAGCTAAACTGCATCCTGCAGGACCATCAGAAGGTAGTGAGACAAAGGGAGGAAGTGTGGGGATAAGAGTCTTCCAGACAGAGGGACCAGCATGAGCAAAGGTCCAGAGGCCAGAGAAAGGTTGCAAGGTGAAGAGCTCTGTAGTGGTCCAGCAGCAAGAACGGAGTACGGAGTGTTGGAGAGAAAGGTTTTAGAGATGAGGTAAGGGAGGAGAGATAAGAAGGGCTAGCCCACAAAGGACCTCATAAGCTTTGTTCAAAGGTTGACTACTATTCTGCGGGCGATCCAAGGTGTTTCAAAGACTCACTTGCTTCTTTGTCCGCTAAGTCATAACCAGTGAGTGTGAAGGGCACCTCCGTGGCCACTGTCATCACCAGATCTGCTGTGGGCATGGCAACTGTCTGGTGGCTTCCAAGAACCTTCCCGGCCATCACCTCACACCATTCTCCCAGGGGCCCCAGGAACATTCTCCATTTTAGCCCCATTTCATATATTTTCCTACTGAAACTCAATCAAGTTTGATAGACTTGATCAAGTTACATAGGTAGGTAGTAAATGGTAAAGACAGGGCATAAATGCAGGATAATGGTAAACAGCAATAGAATAGGTTAATGAAGAAAGGTAATATAAAGGGGCAGAGCTCCACAGAGCTGATGAATTGTCAGTCTGAGGACAGCTCACCCCTATGGTGCCTTCAAAGAGCCTGGAGAAGTTCTAGGAATGTGTTCAAGTGGTCATGGACTTTTGTAAAATTCGCACGATTAAGACACTTAAATGGAATCAGTTAAGACCTTCTCTTCTACTCTGCCTTTCTTTCCATCCCATCTCCCAGGGCTGAGTGATGCTACAAGAGCAGCTTTGAGATTGGGTTAAGGGACCGGAGAGTAGGCATAATAGTTATTTTGAGATTAGTGTTTTCACTGTGTACAGTGAAGTTGGTACAGAAAAGGCTCCCACAAATGCACCCACCACCTACATTCCAGTTCATTGATGAAACAAAGATGCAGGGTCAGAGGTCACATCACACCTGGCACCAGAGGTGTGTAGATTGAGGGAGAGAAAGAAGGCTTGAAATATATGGAGCAAAGAACCAGTCTGAAAAATTCTTCCAAACATCAAATCGGGAGTGGAGTGTTTGACTTTTGTCAATGACTAATTAAAATGGAACTTTTCCCAGGTCAGGAATATACTAAAGGATGGAATACACACAGTTATGAATATATCCACACCCACTCTACTTACATAGGTAGAATGTGTGACTGTGTACTGAGAATTAGATAATAATGCATTTATCAGAATTCCTGATTCCTGTGTTTGCAGGAACAAACTCTAGCTGTAGCATAATGTTGAGTAAAACTCTGTATGTTTATATGTTTTATGCATCCCACCTATTAATAGTAACAAACAAATTTTAATTAACCATGCTCAAAGAAAGATGAAATTATCTTTCTATTCTCTTTAGTAGAAGACGCTATAAGAATACGTATGCATACAAAATAGTATATAGCTAAAAAGGTAGGGAAAATATAAAAATGTTATCAGGCAGTTAATTCATGAAACTGAGTTTATTTCTGGATTTTTGCAATGTCTGTTGTACTGACCAGCTTTTAAGCTTTTATAGTTTATTATTTCTTTTTTTCATTCTATATAAATATTTATCTTCCTATCAAATTTGAATTATAATTTTGTGTTCCTTCTTTTAAAAAGTCCCTCCCTTCCTTCCACCTCTCCTAAATTGTATAAACTTACTCTTAGACAACCCAATCTGCTCTGGCCACCTGTATTGTGTAAATACAGTTATGGACCTGGGAAGTTATGGACCTGGGAAGTTGAAGCTTTTGCTGAGGAGGTGTTGTGTGAGCTGGGCTTTGATGAAGGATGAGATTTTCTGTTAAGTGTTCTAAACAGTTATGTACCAATGAGTTTACCAATGAGCACATTATGTAGAATCAGAAGAGGATCCTACAGCAGGAAGAGGATTCTAAACAGACATCAGGGTCCACTATAGCCAGAGGGACTTAGTGAGTCTTTTGTCCGTGAGCCATGTGAATGTTGAGGCTTTCCTCATGCAGAGAATTGAAGCCAACGCCTGTAATCTTTGTCAGTAGGAGGTTCAGTTCTGCCTTAAGTGGGAAAGGCAGTCTAAGGCTCAATAAACCAATGTTGTATGGTTCCAAACCTTGTAGAAGACTCTGTTTCCCTCTATGATGACCGAATCTTTTCTGGTCTAGCCCTTCTCTATCAAGCTTTCAGTCCTATGGTCCGGCCACAAGGCTTGCTCTGCACCACACATTACAGTGTGTTCTATGTTCTGAGGGACCCACAAATATTGATGCCAAATAGAGCCACACCACCTTCTCCATCCAATGTCACCTCCAGAATTGATCTGCGTCCTATAGAAGCCTATCAGGATTTTGGCGCTGGAAGTCAGGAAAGAAAATGCTCTGATGACTGCAATGTTAATAAGGAACCCACCTAAATATGATTTGTCCCTCACAAAGGCCACTCTGTCCTTGATCGGCTGCATGGGAATCCTGTTTCAGCTCTGGGTCTGGCCACCCTGGCTTGGCTTCTGTCTCACCGTGTGGAGCAGGCCAGGCCCGCCTGATAGCATCACTCCGGCACAGTGGCGCTTTGTGTACATTCAGGGGTCCGGTTACCTGGGGCAGGCGTGACGCAGGCTCAGTGCTGGAGGCCAGGAGGGAGGCAATGACTAAGTAAAAACAAGCATGAAAGGGGAGTGTTTTGGAAACCCAAAAGGAAGCTTTCTTCTCCCCGGTATCCTCAAGGTGCTCCCAAGGAGGCTGGTTGTTCACTGCCATCAAATTCAACCAAAGAAAGGAATTTGGGCAAGATGTTTCGACCATCAGCTGCCGTGGTGTGTGTGTTCCTGCCCGCAGCGGGATGTGTGCCAGCTTGCTGATTCAGACACTTCTCCTTAGTCCCTGGAGCCTTCTTGGTGTGACAAATCACAGACGAACTGCTTTCCAAACTAGGGTTGGGTTGCCCGCGACTTCTTCATCTGAAGCCAGCAGCCGTGTATTTCCCTTTGAGCACAAGTCAGACAGTTCTTCAAGCTGCTGCTTCAGAGAAATGCAGTCTAAGAACACTTTTCATAAATCTTTTCACTCAGCCCAGGGCTTATTCCAATGAGATCGAATTGGTTTAACAGCTTGTTTGGGGAGAGCCAAAGTCCTTCCTGGGAATGAGGTCCATTCTGCTAACCTTGGGTGAGAAGCTGCAGAGATATACAACTGCGAGAACATCGAATGCAGGCTGTGGGGACTCAGAAAACAAACTTCTGGTTACCAGAGGGGAAGGGCAGGGGCCAACTGGAAGTCTGGGCTTCACATATACACACTACTGTATTTAGAATGGGGCTTCCCCGATAGCTCAGCTGGTAAAGAATCCGCCTGCAATGCAGGAGACCTGGGTTTGATCCTTGGGTTGGGAAGATCCTCTGGAGAAGGGAAAGGCTACCCACTCCAGTATTCTGGCCTGGAGAATTCCATGGACTGTATAGTCCATGGGGTTGCAAAGAGTCAGACATGACTGAGCCACTTTCATTCACTCACTCATATTTAGAATAGATAACCAAAAGATTTCCCAGGTGGCCCTAGTGGTAAAGAACGTGCCTTCCATGGCAAGAGACGTAGGAGATGCAGCTTTGATCCAGGGATCAGGAAGATCCCCCGGAGGAAGGTACAGCAACAGCAACCCCCTCCAGTATTCTTGGCTGGAGAATCCCATGGACAGAGGATCCTGCTGGTCTATGGTCCATAGGGTCGCAAAGAGTTGGACACCACTGAACCGACTTAGCATGGTACAACCAAAAACCTACTCTTTAAGTCTATGTCTCCCTTTCTGCCCTACACATAGGCTCAGTGGTGCTATCTTTCTAGATCTCATTTATATGCATTAATATATGATATTTGTCTTTTTCTTTTTGACATTTCACTCTGTATAATAGGCTCTAGGTTCATCCACCTCATTAGAACTGACCCAGATGCTTTTCTTTTTATAGCTGAGTAATATTCCACTGGGTATATGTACCACAATGTTCTTATCCATTCATCTGCCAATGGACTCAGTGGGAGAGAGGGTGGGATGATATGAGATAATAGTATTGAAGCATATACATTTCCATATGTAAAATAGATAACCACTGTGAGTTTGACGTATGATGCAGGACACCCAAACCTGGAGGGCTGGGTGGGGAGGGAGCTGGAAGGGGTTTCATGATGGAGGGGACACATGTATGATTCCTGTTAATGTATGACAAAACTCATCACAATATTGCAAAGGAATTATCCTTCAATTAAAATAAATTTTTAAATTAAAAATAAATAAAAATTTTAAAAAAATAGAATAGATAACCAAAAAGGACCTACTATATAGCATAGGGAATTCCACTCAATATTATGTAATAACATAAATGGAAAAAGAATTTGAAAAAAGAGTAGATATATGTAAAAATAAAAATAACAGCTTTATAGAACACATGTGAAGTCAGAATAAAGAGCACTGGTATATTCATGCAATATGCTTTGTACACTAACAAAGGTTGTCATGCTCTCTTGGAATGCAAAAATTAAATAAGTAAAAAATTTTAAAAGTAGAAAATAAAAGACTGTCATTACCCCACTAAAAAAAAATGGTGTAGGCTGCAGTCTCAGCTATCATTTCCCTCAGACTCCAGGCCCTGCCCCTTTTTGGCACCACTCCCCCTGAGCCCATGTCCTTCTGTTGCCCAGAGTATTCTGTGATCCCTCTGCCACCTTCTGGGCCTCACCTGGGTCTGCTTGTCACAGTCCCCTTCACCAACAGTTTCTAATGCATTTCCCTTCCATATGAGACATGTAAATGTCCCACATCCCAGAGTTTTGAGGTCCAGAAAAGAAGCAGCAAATATAATAAATGTAATGCTAAATATAAAAATATAATGCAAGGTGTTATTTGAGTTTCCTGGGATTGCTGAAATAAATGACCACAAACTTAGTGAAGAAGTGAAAGTGAAAGTCACTCAGTCATGTCCGATTATTTGTGACCCCATGAACTATATAGGCCATGGAATTCTCCAGGCCAGAATGCTGGCATGGGGAGCCATTCTCTTCTCCAGGAGATCTTACCAACTCAGGGATCGAACCCAGGTCTCCCACATTGCAGGTAGATTCTTTACCAGCTGAGCCATCGGGGAAGCCCCTACAAACTTGGTAGATTACAACAAAACACTGTTCTCTCACAATTCTCTCATAGTTCTGAAGGGCAACAGTCCAAAGCCAAGGTGCTGACCAGGGCTCACATTTGGAAAGCTGCAGGGGAGGGTTCTTTGCTTCTTCCAGCATCCTGTGGCATTCCTCGGCGTGTGGCCGTGTCACTCCCTCTCTGCCTCTGTTTTCACCTGGCCTTCTCTTCTCTTCTCTCTGTGTGTTTTCTCCCCTTATCTCTCTCACAGGGACACTGGTTCTGTTCACAGGTTCTGGGGTTAGGATGTGAAAATACATTTTGTGGGGCCAGGATTCAACTGGTGCAAAAAGCAGATTACCCTCTAATGGTTTATCAACACTGTGCCATATTTGTATTTTTTAAAAGGAACTTCACTGTTTTAATTCAAAAGAATCCCAAATACATGGTAGACATTTCACACATCCTCATAGGCAGGCCTGCTCAGAATTTTAGGAGTAGACGTTTTTGCTTGGTTGATTATTTCCTTCTGATCACACCAGTGCTCTGCCTTACAAAAGGCTCTAGGGGAGATGGACTTCAGGGTTGCCTGAGAGTAAGAGAATGTGGCTCCTGAACCAAGTTGGGAGTAGCCAGTGGGAACCTTGCCTCCCTGAGTTGCTTTGGAAGAAGCATCGTCATCTTCCAAGGAGCTGGAAGAGGCCACTGGGGCTATTCCAGGGCTCTGCACAAGAAAGCCACTGGAACGAGGAGGGCCCATTTGCAGCTGTGCTCTTGGAAAATCACTGCCCACACAAAACAGATGGCTATATTCCAGCTGGTCCTGGAAGGAGTGAGGAAGAAAAAGAGAGATCCTTTTTTCCCCCTAACTCTCAAGACTTGGTCTTTCCAAGACGGAGCTGGCCTAGCCTTCACATGTCTACAATTTCTAAAGGAACCAGACTTTGGGAGGCTCTCTTGCCCCTTTGGAAATGTGTACAGAATGCAGTTCAAGGATGCAGAGAATGTACTGTTTTTCCTGCTTCCTGGGTTGCCTTTCCCCCAGGCATCCATGTGGCACTAGAGTGACCATCCTACCAAGAACAGCATCCTCTCACCACCCTTCCTCTTTCCTGTTCACTTTCCCTTCTAGCATTCACTATCACCTTGAGGATAAGACTTTGTCTGGAGCATTAGACATTTGGGAAATACTTTTGACTCTATAAACAAACTATGTCCTGACAATAATGAGTACGTACTGTGTGATTCTATTCTGTAAATTTCTAGAAAATGAAAATACTGTGTGCTGATGGGAATTCCCTTCTAGCATTCACTATCACCTTGAGGATAAGACTTTGTCTGGAGCATTAGACATTTGGGAAATACTTTTGACTCTATAAACAAACTATGTCCTGACAATAATGAGTACGTACTGTGTGATTCTATTCTGTAAATTTCTAGAAAATGAAAATACTGTGTGCTGATGGGAGGAAGAGATTACAAAGTAGTGTGAAGAGGAAACTTTGAAGGTGTTGGATGTGTTCATTGTCTTAATGGCGGTGCTTGTTTCATGACTATGCACTTGTCAAACTTGGCAAATTGTTTTCTTTAAATATTTACAATTTATTGCATGCCAATCATATCTCAGGAAGACTGCTTAAAAAAAGAATGAAAATGAGATATAGAAAAAAGTGAACTGTGGAACTGGAAGTGATTCATAAAGCCATTTATTTGACATGGCCACCTGCCATCAGGTAGGCAAAGTTTCATCGTCATCTTTATTTTCTTGTAGAGGCTTGAGATTACAGTAGTTTAGGATATGAGGAAATAAAGCTTGATTCTTGTGATTTCCAGTTCAAGGATCTTTCTACTAAGCAGTGAATCAGTGCATCACTTTCTGTTTGGTTTAATCCAACCTAACTTTCCATCTTTATTATCAAGTGGTTTTCCACTGGGGGTGATATAAAGAAGACTGGAGGGGTAGTGGGAAACGTGTGTAGACATGTTCTTCAGACAGGAACACACGCACAGCTCAAATCAGAGCTGCTGAGTTAAGAGTGCTGAGAGCAATTCTCAAGTACTGTGAAATGAAACGTTGTTTTTGTGTTTCAGTTGCTAAGTTGTGTCCAACTCTTTGTGAGCCCATGGACTGCAGCAAACCAGGCTCCCCTGTCCTTCACTATCTCCCGGAGTTTGTTCAAGTTCTTGTCTATTGAGTCAGTGATGCTATTTAACCCTTTTGTCCTCTGCTACCCTCTTCTCCTTCTGCCTTCAATCTTTCCCAGCATCAGGGTCTTTTCCGATGAGTCAGCTCTTTGCATCAGGTGGCCAAAGTGTTGGCGCTTCAGCTTCAGCATCAGTCCTTCCAATGAATATTCAGGATTGATTTCCTTTAGGATTGACTGTTTTGATCTCCTTGCAGTCCAAGGGACCCGTGAGAGTCTTCTCTGTGATGTGTTGTTACTACGATAATAATATCAGCTGCTGGTGTGTGTGTAGGGGTGGAGTAGGGTAAATGAATGCATGTTGAAAGGAGGCTGTATAGTGAACAGAGTAGTCAAATGTTTTCACAGTAAGCTAGTAATTTTATTGACTCTTCTCTGCCTGTCTTATCTTTGTAAGAATCAAATTTTTCTCCCAGCAGCCTTATTCCCCAAGCTCTTTGGAAATTAAGATTTCATTTCTTCTCCCATTCCCTCTGGGGCCAGTCCTCATGCCCACTGATCCTTACCAGAAGGGATAACCTGTGGGGGAAGCAGCTAGCATGTGTTTCCCTCTTCCCTCACCAGAGCCGCCCATGAGCAAATGCATGTTTATTTCTCTCCTAATTCAAGAATCACTCTATGAAACTGCTCCTTAGTTGGGCTTCAGAAACTAAAGATTAAAAAAAAACAAAAACACAGAGACCTGATGGAAGGCTTGGATAGGTGCCCTAGTTGGGGGGGGGGGGGGGTGGTGGTGCAAACAAACAAACAAAGAATTGATGCTCTTTGCCCTGTAGAGAGGGGATCCTAGTGGAGGTGATCTGCCCTAGGGCTGGGCAGATGCATGGCAGGGTACTGGATGTGGCCTTGACTTAGTGGGTGGGATGGAAATGGGATGGGTGGGCAGCCACCAGACATTAGCAACTTCCATGGACATTCTTGGATCCTGATTTCCTTATTTTTAAAGTCTCTAAACTTGCAGCTCTGTCTTCCTGTGACTCGAGACATCCCCTTCATCAATCTTAGAAATAAAAGCAGAGAAGTAATACTCTAATTTTTGTTCTTTCTTCTGTGCTCAGTAAAGCAGTAGTGACATTTACAGTGCAGATTTGAGTTAAAGTGAGGTGCATTGCCGAGAGTGTGGACTCACTTACCAGACAAACTCAGCTGAAAATCTTGAATTGACCTCTTCCCGGGGACAAGTGCTTAACTCTTTTTAGACTTGTGTTCCACACCCTTTCCACAAGGTCTTCCCTTGTGGCTCAGCTGGTAAAGAATCTGTCTGCAATGCGGGAGACCTGGGTTCGATCCCTAGGTTAAGAAGATCCCCTGGAGAAGGGAAAGGCTACCCACACCAGTATTCTGGCCTGGAGAATTCCACGGACTGTATAGTCGATGGGGTCACAAAGAGTTGGACATGACTGAGATTTTCACTTCTACATCTAGGAAATCGGAATAGTGATGCTTCCTTATTAGCTTGTTGAGAGGATTAAATGAGATAAGTGATAATAGCTAGTATTTATTGTACTAACTGAGGTACTTGGTTAAATGCTTTTCATGGGTTTTTCATTTAACCTTGTGAATTAAAGTTTTATGGGTAAGGGAGAAAGATCAGCATAATGCCTAGTTTTATCTGGATTCAAACCCCCTACTTACAACCATGATGCGACAGCATCCTCACTGACTTCTCATTGGAAATTTGCTGTAAACATACATTAGATTTCTTTTTCGTCTTTGTAGGCCTCTGAGTGACATTTTATTTTTATAACTCTTTCCATAAAAGGAAAATAAAGAGTTTTCTTTGACTGCAAAAATAACACAGGCATAATATTTATGCTTTTTTTTGTTTAAAAAAACTCAAATCTAAAAGGCCAAAAGAAGAAAATGGTATTATTTAGGACCTGTCTACTGAAGAAAACCACTGTAAACATTTTGTTGTATGCTCTTCCGTACTGTTATGTATATTTTAATATTATATACATGAAGATACACGTCTAAATGAAGATGCATGATTTTTCCTGAAATAGCATCACCTTGCTGTCCTGGTTTTGTAACTAGCTTCCCCTGGCCCAACAATGACATATTATGAATAAGTTTAAATGTCAATTGTTCATTTAGCAAATTTTATTGAATATTGTGTGTTGTAATAAATCATAAAACTAAACAAATTAAAATAATACTTCTTGTGGAATGTGCATTGTGTTGTGCCAGACAACTAACAGCAAAATGAAAAGCAAATGATATAGTATCTAAAAAGATGATATGTGTGATCAAAGAAAAAAATACAGCAGCATTTGGATCACATATTTAACCAGAGACCTTATTGAGAAGATGGCATCTGAGCACAGACTTGAAGGAGGTGAGAGATTTAGACAGTGGTTGTCTGAGCATGCTGCTCAGAGAAACCAACCAGTGGCAGCAGTAAGAGAAGGGAGAAGGTGATTGATTTCTATACACGTTTGATGTGTAACCAGTAAGGTTTTCTGACATATTGAATGGGGAGACATGAGAAAAATAGGGGAGTCATGGAAGACTCCAGGGCTTTGGTGTGAGCAAATGGAAGTTTGGAGAAACATCAGCTGCAAGGAGGGAAGGCTGAGGATGGAATAGTTAGGGGAAAGATCAGTGGTCAGTTTCAGACACAGTGAATCTGTGATGTCTACTGGGTGTCCAGATGAAGATGTTGGATATACACTCTGCAATCCAAGAGTGAGAGTGAGGCTAGTGGAGAGATAGAAGTTATCCTCATATACATGGTACTCAAAGTGATGCACCTGCCAGAGGAGGTGCACCAGAGGAATGAATGATTAATCACCAGAGGAGAGAAAGTAAGAAGAGAAGAGGATGGAGGGTTGAATCCTCGGGGGATTCCAGTGTTGAGAGGTGGAGGAGAGAAGGAAGAACAGCTAAAAGAGCCCAAGAAAGAGGAAGCAATGAAGTAGAAGGAAAGCCAGGAGACTGTTGCGTTCTGGAAGGTCAGAAAGGTTTTTAAGTGTTTAAAGGAAGAAGGAGGAAATCGACTGTGTTGTATGATGCTGTTGAATCAAGTCACACGAGGACTGAGAGCTGACCACGTGCCTACAGCCGCAATGAGTGCCGAGGGTGAAGGAGCCTCCAAGAGAGTCTCTGGTTCTTATTTTATGCAACAGATTATAGCCCATTACTGTTGTTTTATTTACTTATTTACGGCTGTGCTGGTGTTCATTGCAGAGAGCAGACTTCTCACTGGGGACGGCTTCTCTTGTTAAGCAGCATGGGCTTTAGATTGAGGGCTTCAGCAGTTGTGGCCCATGGGCTTAGCTGCCCCAAGGCAAGTGTGATCTTCCCAGACCAGGAAGTGAACCTGTGTCTCCTGCTTTGGCAGGGGAATTCTTAACCACTGGACCATCAGGGAAATCCCCACTACTATCATTCTTAATTTTAATGTTCAGATTCGGCCATTGGGAGCCCCTTCCACCTGTCCCTGTGTCCTTTTCACAAATCCACACTATTCTTGGAACTCATATTTGTTTTCTAACGGACATTTCAAATTGTGACCTATCATTAGTGCACTTATGGAATATCCTTGTATCTTAGGCCGCTTGTTAAACTTGCTCTTATTTCAGAACATATACTGACTATTTTCTTTTAATTTTCTCCCATGCATGCTTTTTGTTAGTATCGTCTATTTCATTCCCTTATAGTGAGCATCTGTGTTTTTTTTTTTTTAAATGAAAGTTGCTTTCTTGTTTTTGATTATCATGCTTACTGAAAATATGTCAAATGAAACTAGAAAATAAAATTTGAAAAGTCATGTGAAAGCTCACCAGACTGAAATAACGTACTAATTAACTTCTAGTGGAACGCATTTACTTCTCTTCGTATCGCATGTAACTATGTCTGGTGTGGTGCATACATCCATAGCTTTGCTTAAATGCGATCATAGTCACACCAAACAGATGTTCTGTAATCTACTGGTCCTCGACTCAATAGCATAGAACATGTATTTTTAACATAGGTTACTGCAGAACAGAACTAGCTTTGCAAGTAGAAAGATAACGATAGTGGTTTCCTCATGCGGGTGCTATATGTTCTCATTTTATTCATCCAATAAATAATTATTGAGCACATAGTTTGTGGCAGCCTCTCTGATACCCTCTCCCTGGTTTTATGTTAGATGTGAGGGAGTGTTTGGATAATCATTATTGATATTCCTTAATGTTTCAGTTCTGCTGTCCTTCTAGACAGGTAGCAGGATCACACGACCCTCTAGAGTCTGGACGTGGTCATTGGAAGTGATCAGATGTCATTTCCAGGCCAAAGCCTTGTGACCAGTGCAAGACTTGTCACCTTTTCTCCCTGGCATGGGTCCCTGGAAGCATGTGTTAATATAAAACTTCTACCAGCCTGGTTCCACAAATGAACCAAGTCCCTTGCCAAGCCCACTGAAGAAGAAGTACACTCTGTAACATCAAGTCGTTGGGATACTGTGATTGTTACTGCAGCCTACCCTCTCCTAGGCTGCAGTAACAATTAACCACAATATCCTAGGGACTTGATGTTACAGAATCCCTCCGAGCATCAGAGTCTTTTCCAATGAGTCAACTTTTTGGATAAGGTGGCCAAAGTACTGGAGTTTCATCTTTAGCATCATTCCTTCCAAAGAAATCCCAGGACTGATCTCCTTTAGGATGGACTGGTTGGATCTCCTTGCAGTCCAAGGGACTTTCATGAAACTTCTCCAACACCACAGTTCAAAAGCATCAGTTCGGCACTCAGCTTTCTTCACAATCCAACTCTCACATCCATACATGACCACAGGAAAAACCATAGCCTTGACTAGATGGACTTTTGTTGAAAAGTAATGTCTCTGCTTTTGAATATGCTATCTAGGTTGGTCATAACTTTCCTCCCAAGGAGTAAGCATCTTTTAATTTCATGGCTGCAGTCACCGTCTGCAGTGATTTTGGAGCCCCCCCCAAATAAAGTCAGCCACTGTTTCCCCATCTATTTCCCATGAAGTGATGGGACCAGATGCCATGATCTTAGTTTTCTGAATGTTGAGCTTTAAGCCAACTTTTTCACTCTCCTCTTTCACTTTCATCAAGAGGCTTTTTAGTTCCTCTTCACTTTCTGCCATAAAGGTGGTGTCATCCGCATATCTGAGGTTATTGATATTTCTCCCAGCAATCTTGATTCCAGCTTGTGCTTCTTCCAGCCCAGCGTTTCTCATGATGTACTCTGCATATAAGTTAAATAAGCAGGGTGAAAATATACAGCNGTTATTGATATTTCTCCTGGCAGTCTTGATTCTAGCTTGTGCTTCTTCCAGTCCAGCATTTCTCATGATGTACTCTGCATAGAAGTTAAATAAGCAGGGTGACAATATACAGCCTTGACATACTCCTTTCCCAATTTGGAATCAGTCCGTTGTCACATGTCCACTACTCACTGTTGCTTCTTGACATGCATACAGATTTCTCAGGAGGCAGATAAGGTAGTCTGGTATTCTTATCGCTTTAGGAATTTTCCACAGTTTCTTGTGATCCACACAATCAAAGGCTGTGGTGTTGTCAATAAAGCAGATGTAGTTGTTTTTCAGAACTCTCTTGCTTTTTATATGATCCAAGGGATGTTGGCAATTTGATCTCTGGTTCCTCTCCCATTTCTAAATCCAGCTTGAACATCTGGAAGCTCTTGGTTCATGTACTGTTAAAGCCTCGCTTGGAGAATTTTGAGCCTTTGTTGTTGTTTGAAATGAGGAAAATTGTGTAGTAGTTTGAGCATTCTTTGGCATTGCTTTTCTTTGTGATTGGAATGAAAACTGACCTTTCCTGTCCTGAGGCCACTGCTGAGTTTTCCAAATTTGCTGGCTTATCATGTGCAGAACTTTAGCATTATCATCTTTTAGGACTTGAAATAGCTAAGCTGGAGTTCCAACACCTGCACTAGCTTTGTTGGTATTCATGCCTTCTAAGGCCAACTTGACTTTAGATGCCAGGATGTCTGTTGCTAGGTGAGTGATCACACCATCGTGGTTATCTCAGTCATTAAGATCTTTTTTGTATAGATCTTCCATGTATTCTTGCCAACTTCTCTTAATATCTTCTGCTTCTTTTAGGTCCATCTCGTTTCTGTCCTTTATTGTTCCGATCTTTGTATGAAATTTTCCTGGTATCTCTAATTTTCTGAAAGAGATCTCCAATCTTTACTGTTCTATTGATTTCCTTCCCATTTAGGTCTCGACAGAGCAATGATTAGAGTTCCCTCTTTCAATCATAGTTTTAAACTCTCTCTTTTTATTTAATTTCTTAAAATTAGTACTTTATTCAGTTTATCTTATTTGTATTCAGCGTCCTCAGGCACTGTCTTTTATGTCCTCAGTTTCTGCTTAGTTCTCTGTCATTATCATCTATGATTTTTAGATTGGAATATCTAATAGACCATTCTCAGAAACATGTGTGGCAAGAAGTGGATTTAAGAACTACTAGCCATGAAATTAAAAGACGCTTACTCCTTGGAAGGAAAGTTATGACCAACCTAGATGGCACGTTCAAAAGCAGAGACATTACTTTGCCAACAAAGGTCCGTCTAGTCAAGGCTATGGTTTTTCCAGTGGTCATGTATGGATGTGAGAGTTGGACTGCGAAGAAAGCTGAGCACTGAAGAATTATGCTTTTGAACTGTGGTGTTGGAAAAGACTTTTTTTTTTTTTTAAATAATTGTATTTATTTATTTTTGACTGTGCTGGGTCTTATTGCCATGTGAGCTTTTCTCTAGCGGCTGTGAGTGGGGGCTACTCTAGCTGCCATGTGCGGGCTTCTCACTGCATGGCTCCTCTTGTGGAGCACAGCCTCTTGGGCATTCAGGATTCAGCAGTTGTAGCTCCGGGCCCTAAAGCACAGGCTCAACAGTTGTGTCTCATGGGCTTAGTTGCTCCACGGCATGTGGGATCTTCCCAGATCAGGGATCAAACCCATGTCTTCTGCATTGTCAGGCGGATTCTTTACCACTGAGCCACCAGGGAAGCCCTGGAAAAGACTCTTGACAAGAGTCCCTTGGACTGTAAGGAGATCCAACCAGTCCATTCTGAAGGAGATCAGTCCTGGATATTCTTTGGAAGGACTGATGCTAAAACTGAAATTCCCGTACTTTGGCCACCTCATGTGAAGAGTTGACTCATTGGAAAAACTCTGATGCTGGGAGGGATTGAGGCAGGAGGAGAAGGGGATGACAGAGGATGAGATGGTTGGATTGCATCACCGACTCGATGGATGTGAGTTTGAGTGAACTCCTGGAGTTGGTGATGGACAGAGAGGCCTGGCGTGCTTCAATTCATGGGGTTGCAAAGAGTCGGACACGACTGAGCGACTGAACTGAACTGAAGTGGATATTCTTACCTTGATTCTTCCCCTATTTCTTTGCCATCTCATTTGTCCAGCATCTGTTTGTGCTCTCTTGAAGGGTGCACGAACCTAGTTAGTCTTCCTTCTGGTGTCTGCACCTTGGTGGGTGAGATTGGTCTAGAGGTTTGTGCCTTTATCCTCTCTTGATCTGTGCTTTGATTGCTGTTAACTGTGACCAGAGCCTGCCTGGAACATTCAAGGCTGTTTCCCCATTGTTCTGTGGTTGTTATTGCCCTCTCTCTGGTGGGGCCTGCTCCCTGTGTGCTGGAATAGAACCTCCAGATCTGAATGTTAGCTGTGATTCTGATCTGTGGTGCTAGGCAGGTGGGATTAGAGCACACCCACTGGGAGAAAAGTCACTGAGTATTACTCCTCTAGGAATGTTCACCTTAGGTTGTGCTCTGGTGTCCCCTCTTATCCCTTGGACTGTAAGGAGATCCAACCAGTCCATTCTGAAGGAGATCAGTCCTGGATATTCTTTGGAAGGACTGATGCTAAAACTGAAATTCCCGTACTTTGGCCACCTCATGTGAAGAGTTGACTCATTGGAAAAACTCTGATGCTGGGAGGGATTGAGGCAGGAGGAGAAGGGGATGACAGAGGATGAGATGGTTGGATTGCATCACCGACTCGATGGATGTGAGTTTGAGTGAACTCCTGGAGTTGGTGATGGACAGAGAGGCCTGGCGTGCTTCAATTCATGGGGTTGCAAAGAGTCGGACACGACTGAGCGACTGAACTGAACTGAAGTGGATATTCTTACCTTGATTCTTCCCCTATTTCTTTGCCATCTCATTTGTCCAGCATCTGTTTGTGCTCTCTTGAAGGGTGCACGAACCTAGTTAGTCTTCCTTCTGGTGTCTGCACCTTGGTGGGTGAGATTGGTCTAGAGGTTTGTGCCTTTATCCTCTCTTGATCTGTGCTTTGATTGCTGTTAACTGTGACCAGAGCCTGCCTGGAACATTCAAGGCTGTTTCCCCATTGTTCTGTGGTTGTTATTGCCCTCTCTCTGGTGGGGCCTGCTCCCTGTGTGCTGGAATAGAACCTCCAGATCTGAATGTTAGCTGTGATTCTGATCTGTGGTGCTAGGCAGGTGGGATTAGAGCACACCCACTGGGAGAAAAGTCACTGAGTATTACTCCTCTAGGAATGTTCACCTTAGGTTGTGCTCTGGTGTCCCCTCTTACGCGTTTCAAGCTCTCATGTTATGTAGTTTTTGCACTACTCTTGGCCAACCTTAACTTTGGGTGTGATGGCACATGACCCTAGTGTCTCTCAGATGTTGTTTTCACAAGATCACCAGCATAGATTCAATGAAGTCAGGTCCTGGGATTGCATTGAGCATGGAGCTGGACCCGCTGTGGTGCTGCGGGGCAGCTCAGGCTGTGTCCTGGCCCAGCCCCCTTGTGTAGGAGCCCACAAAGTCTACAGCTGCTAAAGCTCCACCTGCCATGACTGGGAGAGTCCTGGTAGTTGATTCAGATGCTCTGTAGGGGCTGAGGTTGCAAAGCTGGTCGTGGGTGTAAGACCATGGCTTGTGTTGCTGCAAGGAGTGGTTTCAGCTTTTCTTCTTTATCCCTGAGTTTCACCTGTGCATTCAGCTCCATCTGTGCATGTGGCCAACTCACAGGTGTCTGCTCCTGAGGCTGCCCCAGAGCACAGGAGTCTGCTGATTTTGGAGGAGGTCGATGGGGGAGGCCGTGGCTGGGGGCTCAAAAGACCTACGTGTGTGGAGTTCTTCGTAGTCCTTGGCAAGCAGGAGCTGGCACAAAAAACAAGGGATGCAATGGGCTTCTTTGGGCATCTCTCACCAATGGCACTCTGCTCTCTGGTGGTTCAGGCTTCCACCACAAGCATCCCGGTTGCAGAGCTCCTCCATTACTCCCATCCCTTCAGGATGTTTCCTCACAGCCAACTGCAGTCCTCTGCCTCAGTCGGCTCTCCAAACCCCACATTTCAGCACGCAGCTCTTTTCGTCATTGGTGGACGTATATACCTCTAAGGCTGGGTGGGCAGGGCTGGGGTCAGTACCCCGTGTGCTGGTCTCACTCTGTCCTGCTGCCACATGCTGGTTGCCGTGTTCTCTTCACACAGAGAATGAGGCTCTCCTTCTGTCCAAACTGAGCTCCCCCAGAGAGGGGCTTCCCAGGATATGGGTACCTCTCCTCATTTTCCTCTCCCCGCAGGGTTGCAGGCCTCAACCCACTTTTCTCCTCTTCCTTTTCCTTCTTCTTTCTTTTGTCCTACCTGGCTCAGCAGGAATCTTTCTTGTCCTTTCAGATTTCCATGGGCCTCTGCTAGTATCAGCTGGGCCTTGTGAGAATTGTTCCATTTCTCATTCATTTGTGGAGAGAGAGATGATCTCCACAATCTGCCTAAACCTTGGCATCTTGATCCTTGATCGTAGCTATGGTCATCAGTTTCCTCTAAATGTTTAAAGATATTTTCTGAGAATAGCAGGTAAAATTGCTTCTTAATTGGTATCTTTCAGCTATGTCTCCACAAGACACCCAGGATTTGATGCCGAAGAATCAAACAGTGTTTGAATATGTATTCCCAATAGGAAACCTAGGCATATATCAAATATTTCACCACAGAAAGTTAGATTTAATGAAAGACTGGGAATGTATGAAGGTATATGAAAGACAAAGAGGATTTTTATATGGACATAAAGAAGTGGAGACAGTTACACATTATGCTAAGAGTACTACAAAAAGAAATGAGCAACATGAGTCAGATTGGGGAAAACATCAGCTTCAGTCGTCAACATCTGCCGAGAAGTGTAAGTGTTTAAGAACTGATTTCCATCCTTTTTTGAAACATACATGTTCCCTAAAAGGAAACATGGAAAATCTGGAAGGTAATCTAGACTCTACTGCAAATACTCATTCGGACAATTCTGAATGTAGGCGTCGACTAAACATACATTCAAGCATGTCTGAACACCTACAATATAACAGTGAGTGGGAAAACTCACAGTCTAATCAATTTGAGGGATCCGTGAGCAGGGGGTCATTCTTCTTCCCCCAAAAGATATTTTCTCACCATTCCAAGATGTATAATGATGTTCATGGAAGAGACACAATCCAACCATCCTTGTTTAATACATATTGTGATATGGTTAATACACAACAACTTTCCATGTGTAATAAAATGAGTCAGACCTTTAGTAACAACTACAGCTCCAATAATTACAAGAGTATTTATGGTGGAGTGAGAAGATATTCTGGCAGTGAAACTGGGTACACCATTGAAGGAGACTCAAAATTCATGAAACATCAGGGACCTGAATTTTCAAACGAGGATTCTAAAAGTAATAAATGTAGAAATACCTTTTTCCAAATGTCAAGTTTTTCTCTAGATAAGAGTACTTGTACTGAAGAGAGGATTTGTACTGAATATGGTAAGGTTTCTAATCAGTCTTCAGAACTTATTCAACAGCACACTGTTGAGAATCCACAGAAAGAAAACCAGTGTAAGATATGTGGGAAAGTGTTTAGTAAGTCATGCCATCTAAGTAGACATAACAAAATTCATACAGGAAGGAAACCTTTCAAATGTACAGAATGTAGCAAAGTGTTTAACCTTCACTCACTTCTTACTAAACATCAGAGAATTCACACTGGAGAGAGACCTTTCAAATGTACAGAATGTGGCAAAGCCTTTACTTACAACTCACATCTTACTCAACATCTGCGAATTCATACTGGAGAGAAACCTTATAAATGCACACAATGTAGCAAAACCTTTATGCGTTACTCACATCTAACCTATCATCAGCAAATTCATACTGGAGAGAGACCTTATAGATGCACAGAATGTAGCAAAGCCTTTATCTGTTACTCACAGCTAACCTATCATCAGCGAGTTCATACCGGAGAGAAGCCTTATAAATGTAAAGAATGTAACAAAGCTTTTCATCGTCTCTCACTTCTTACTGGACATCAGCGAATTCATTCTGGGGAGAGACCTTATAAATGTAAAGACTGTAACAAAGCCTTTATTCAGTGCTCAAATCTTACTCGACATCAGCAAATTCATACTGGACAGAAGCCTTATAAATGTAAAGAATGTAACAAAGCCTTTCATCAGTACTCAGTTCTTACTACACATCAGCGAATTCATTCTGGGGAGAGACCTTATAAATGTAAAGAATGTAGCAAAGCCTTTATTCAGTGTGCACATCTTACTCAACATCAGCGAATTCATACTGGAGAGAGACCTTATAAATGTACAGAATGTGGCAAAGTGGGAGAGACCTTATAAATGTAAAGACTGTAACAAAGCCTTTATTCAGTGCTCAAATCTTACTCGACATCAGCAAATTCATACTGGACAGAAGCCTTATAAATGTAAAGAATGTAACAAAGCCTTTCATCAGTACTCAGTTCTTACTACACATCAGCGAATTCATTCTGGGGAGAGACCTTATAAATGTAAAGAATGTAGCAAAGCCTTTATTCAGTGTGCACATCTTACTCAACATCAGCGAATTCATACTGGAGAGAGACCTTATAAATGTACAGAATGTGGCAAAGCCTTTAGTCATAGTAGTAATCTCACTAAACATCTGAGAACACACACTTGAGAGAAACCCTAGTAATGGAACAAGTGATGGAAGAGGTTTGCCCTAAACATGCATCAAAAAACACAAGAGTTTATACAAGAAACCTATGGAAATGATGTAACAAATGTGTAGAAAGATATTTAATCAAAAGTTAAATCAAAATAAATATCAGAGATTGCATCAGTTCAGTTCAGTCGCTCAGTCATGTCCACTCTTTGCAACCCCATGAATCACAGCACGCCAGGCCTCCCTGTTCATCACCAACTCCGGGAGTTCACTCAGACTCGTGCATCGAGTTGGTGTTGCCATTCAGCCATCTCATCCTCTATCATCCCCTTCTCCTGTCCCCAATCCCTCCCAGCATCAGGGTCATTTCCAATGAGTTGACTCTTTGCATAAGGTGGCCACAGTATTGGAATTTCAGGTTCAGCATCAGTCCTTCCAAAGAACACCCAAGACTGATCTCCTTTAGGATGGACTGGTTGGATCTCCTTGCAGTCCAAGGAACTCTCAAGAGTCTTCTCCAACACCACAGTTCAGAAGCATCAATTCTTCTGCACTCAGCATTCTTCACAGTCCAACTCTCACATCCATACATGACCACTGGAAAAACCATAGCCTTGACTAGACAGACCTTTGCTGGCAAAGTAATATCTCTGCTTTCACTAGAAGGCGTTTCATCAATTTTGTTTTCAGACGTTTCTCTGAAGGAGAATGACTGTACTGATTACTCCATAGTTAAAACACATAGAAAATTGATATATTGGCATGAATCGTGAGAGGAAGGTTGATGGTTAGAAAGTTACAGTTCTTAACAATGTATGTATGCTTGTTAATAATGACATGATTTGAGTCACTAGAAGGCGTTTCATCAATTTTGTTTTCAGACGTTTCTCTGAAGGAGAATGACTGTACTGATTACTCCATAGTTAAAACACATAGAAAATTGATATATTGGCATGAATCGTGAGAGGAAGGTTGATGGTTAGAAAGTTACAGTTCTTAACAATGTATGTATGCTTGTTAATAATGACATGATTTGAGATTATTTGAAGTGAATAACTCAGCACTCATAATCCATACTATGTTTCTAGTGTGTTTGCAAAGATAGATTTTTGATGGTTTATTAAAGATTAGCCTTTTTATATTGTGTTGCAACCATTTCTATCTATTTTCCTTTAGAAGATGAAGGATACCATAATGTAAAATAGACAATGACCATCTAAATGGAGGTGTTGGTCATTGATGTGAAATATCTGGAGGTTGCCATGATGTAAGTGATCATTTAATCTTTCTGTGTTATAAAATAAGACAGAAGTTGGTTGTATGGTTTCAACAGTAATATCCTTGATTTGTAAAAACAACACAATGACAGTTCACTGCAATATTAATGTATCTTTATAATATGAACACAGTTCAGTTCAGTCGCTCAGTTGTGTCCGACTCTTTGCGACCCCATGAATCGCAGCACCCCAGGCCTCCCTGTTCATCACCATCTCCCAGAGTTCACTCAGACTCAGGTCCATTGAGTCCGTGATGCCATCCAGCCATCTCATCCTTGGTCGTCCCCTTCTCCTCCTGCCCCCAATCACTCCCAGCATCAGAGTCTTTTCCAATGAGTTAACTCTTCGTGTGAGTTGGAATGCTAAAGTAGGAAGTCAAGAACACCTGGGATAACAGGCAAATTTGACCTTGGAATGCGGAATGAAGCAGAGCAAAGACTAATAGAATTTTGCCAAGAAAATGCACTGGTCATAGCAAACACCCTCTTCCAACAACACAAGAGAAGACTCTACACATGGACATCACCAGATGGTCAACACCGAAATCGGATTGATTATGTTCTATGCAGCCAAAGATGGAGAAGCTCTATACAGTCAACAAAAACAAGACCAGGAGCTGACTGTGGCTCAGATCATGAACTCCTTATTACCAAATTCAGACT
>SJYX01021176.1:7001-33924 GCA_006410675.1 Oreotragus oreotragus | reverse complement strand
TCTCTTGCTTTTTCCATGATCCAGCGGATGTTGGCAATTTGATCTCTGGTTCCTCTGCCTGTTCTAAAACCAGCTTGAACATCAGGGAGTTCACGGTTCACATATTGCTGAAGCCTGGCTTGGAGAATTTTGAGCATTACTTTACTAGCGTGTGAGATGAGTGCAATTGTGCGGTAGTTTGAGCATTCTTTGGCATTGCTTTTCTTTGAAATTGGAATGAAAACTGACCTTTTCCAGTCCTGTGGCCACTGCTGAGTTTTCCAAATTTGCTGGCATATTGAGTGCAGCACTTTCACAGCATCATCTTCCAGGATTTGAAACAGCTCAACGGGAATTCCATCACCTCCACTAGCTTTGTTCTTAGTGATGCTTTCTAAGGCCCACTTGACTTCACATTCCAAGATGTCTGGCTCTAGATGAGTGATCACATCCTCATGATTATCTGGGTCGTGAAGATCTTTTCTGTACAGTTCTTCTGTGTATTCTTGCCACCTCTTCTTAATATCTTCTGCTTCTGTTAGGTCCATACCATTTCTATCCTCATATTCTAAATAGTTAAAATGATTGTTGCTACTGAGGATGCTATCATATTTGATCTGTAAAATTCATAAAACACTTGAACTTCAAAAGTAAGTATAAATGCTTACCTTACTATTGTATTTCATTACTATTCAAAATGGTCATTTATGGAGCAGAATTTTGAACATCACTAGTTAAAAGAAGCTTGTTAACAATACTCTGAAAAAAATTAAGCTTGTTAAAATAAATGGCACATTTCTCCCACTCAACAACTCTTGGGTCAGAGTATGCTTTTTAAAAATATTATCTGTTTCCTTGATAGACAATTCATCCTGTGTCATACAAATACAGCACTCAAAAATAAATATGCCCATGTGGTTCTGATTATTTTATCATTTCTTTTCCAGATCAGAATAGTTTCTGAAATGGTGTTTGGGTCATTTCTCATCTTTTTGGGGGTTAGGATTATGGTAGAAAATATTGCTGTGTAAAAGTCATATTATAGTATAACACCAGTTCATTCCTGCTCCCAGATCTGAAATAATGAGATGAATCGCATGCATGGATTTCCTTCAGTAAACTCTTTCCCTTTGGTAAAATCTGCCTAGTCACGATCCTCCCTCTGGAGATATGGGTTGTCTTCTGACCTTATGACCATTGTTAATTCCTTCTTTCCTTGGTAACGGTAACTATACATTTGGTTTTCTGATCTTTATTATTGTCAAAGAAATTCTTTAACAGCCTATATATGCTCATGCAAAGATCATTAAAACACCCTGGTTCCATCAGAGCTTGGGTCTTGTGTCTTTCTTTCTTTCTGTCTCTCTCCCTCAGGCTAATTCTCTGGAGCGTGGAAACCTGCCGAGCTTACTTTCTCTCCCAGGCTTTCAAGACCTCGAGAAGACGCCCTGTGCCTTTGTGTGTGGTACAATCCCTGTGTCAAGGGCTTCATTGGTTCTCTGCATAAACCAGGGAATATCAGCCTCTTCTCTCTTTTGCTTTCTTAGCATTAACTCCAGACCACCAGGTTCCAGTCGGAACACTAGGCTTAAGATCAGGGAAGGCATATGTGAACTGAAATTTGCATACAACACATTTTTTAAATGTTTATTTATTTGGCTGCACTGGGTCTTCTTGTGGCAGGTAAGATCTTCAGTCATCCTTGTAATTTTCAGCTTTTTTGGTTGTGACGTGTAGTCTTAGCTGCAGCATGTGGGATCGAGTTTCCTGATCAGGGAAAGAACCAGAGCTCCGTGTGTTGGGAGGTCAGGGTCTTAGTCACTGGGTCATCATGAAGTCCCTGAACTAACATTTTTTAATGATAGATTCAGATCATAGTTTCCATAAAAGTGCCAAAATACCCATGCAGTGATAATGAATTCATCCATGTACTTCTTACCCCATGAATCATGTTGACTGGTTTAGGTGTTTCTGTGAGATTGCCATGCTATGATTTTTTTTTTTCACTTGAACAAGTGTCTTGGAAAGAAAAATGCAGGATGTGCCTAAACTATCACAATTAATGGAGTAACTTCCTGTCTTCTTACTTTCTTTCTACTTTGGAAAATGAACACTCACGTGTGTTTAGCAGAGATACTGGGTTTTGGGAGTGGTGGTTTTCATCCCAAGCCCAGGTCTGATCTTTTCCAGTACACTCCATGCTCACATCACAGAGTCTCATCATAGTTTTGTATTTTCCAAAATGTTTACAAGAATCTTATTAGTCCTAATCTATGCTCAACTGTATTAAAATTTAAAATACAGCTCAGTGCAAATAAAGAGTATCATCCTCTAACATGATGTACATTTTAATCCATTCAAAATTACCTGAGTTTAGTGACATGAAAAATTTTCTCTCTTCCTCTTAATGAGCATATAGCCCCATTTGAGTGTATGTCTGTACTCCGTGGAGATGAATTTGAGTACGCTCTGGGAGTTGGTGATGGACTGGGAGGCCTGGCATGCTTTGGGCCATGGGATCACGAAGAGCCGGATACGACTGAGCAACTGAACTGAACTGTATATGTGAAAATATTAACATGACTTGATCAATTTTTTCTTCTTCTTTTCTTTTTGCTTTGTTTTTCTAAAGAACTTCTGGAGAAGGGATTGACTAACCATTCCAGTGTTCCTGCTTGGGAATTTCTTGGACAGAGGAATCTGGCAAGTTAGAGTCCATGGGGTCACAAAGAATGGGACATGACTGAGTGACTAAAACGTTTCTTGTCTTTAGTATTCTTTACAGTTACAGAAACTTTTATCAACTTTTCTTAGAGTTGTCTCTGTGAATCTGTCTGTGTTTTATTAAAGTCTAAAGTACATAAACTGAAGTAAAGTTTTAGCTTTGCTATTTAATGGCTATTTGTTAAAATATGTGCCAAAAAAGTACAAGAGCGACATTACTGATTTTTAGTTATTTCCCTTGCACTTTCAAGACGCTGATAAAAACAATCAGAAAGATACGGAGTATATACTAAATAGTTAAAATGATTCTTTCTGCCAAGGTTGTGATTACCCAGAGTGAAGAGCAGATAAAACCAAGGAGGGTCTTAGAATGCACAAACTAAAAAACCAGACCCGTATTGTCTCATGTCTGGAAATTCTTTTCCAACTCGCACCCAGACCATGATATTTTTGGTGCCTTGTTCAGAGACTTGGAGTCTCTTGTCCCCCTTCCTCTTTTCTGCTTTCTCATAGGGACCTTCTGCCAACAGGCAACTGCTCTGGTGGCAACTTAGGAACTCTGGCCAGGGTTACCCTCTGGTGTGTTCCAAACGCCCCACTGCTCACTGCACCCAAAGTAACTGCCTCTTGAATGGGTGAGGGCCTCTCCTTTGTCTTTTTTGCAACTGAGTATTATGCCAAGGAATATTCTGTGGGCACAGATCAGACACATAAAAGCCATTAGGGCACCTGCCACAGAAAGACACCCATGTGAGGATAAGGGGCACACAGAACAGATCAGGGCACAAGGGCATCTACCCGCAGCATGACAACTTCCGTCCACCATGTCAGGCACATAGTGGTTGAAGCAAAACAGAGACCATTGTTCTCAGGCCACCGCCTCCTGGATATATTGTAAGGTGGATTCCTCAGCCTTCTTCCCTGTCATTTTCACGTCTTTCCCTTTTTGTCCAGATTGATTTACAGGAGCCTGGGTGTTGCCTCTGAGGCATCCCAAGAGTGCCTTCCACGTTTCAGGGAATCACCAAATGATGAGTCACCTGGTTGCTCCCAGGAATCTCTGTCTTTCTCTGCCCGTGTCACTTGGTGGCTTAGCTCCATGGTTCTCAGAGGTCTCCTCTCACAGCTGGATGTGACTGTTGGGCCGCTCGGCCATTCTGTGGCCTCAGTCGCATGGAGAGATCACTGGGGGAAACGGGATGCCTTTCTGTCAGCCAGTGACTCTCAGCACTCCCATTCTATGGTACATAGGCTATGAGTGGGTTCTGTTACATCCCAGGAGGCTCTTTCATACTCAACCCTTGGCTACATTCTCAGAAACTAGAAACTTTTGACCCTCCAAAAGGCCTGGCTCCAATACAAACGGGGGACCCTCCAAAAATGGCCTCTGAGTGGCAGATTAGGTTTTTCCAAAAGAAGAAAAAGGACTGAGAATTTCCTTACGTCTGTTGCCTCCCTGTCTCCTGTCCCTCTCTGTCTCTCTCCATTAGATTTCCTAGATGATCCCTACTCGACCTTTCATATCCACATGATCCCTAGGAAAGGATTCTGAGGTTCTCTTTGGTCCAGGTCTTTCTTCTATATTCAAAAGCCTGAAGTATCAAAAAATGTCCTAACATTCTAAAGAATCCTCTTCTAAGGAAGCTTATCTCTCAGGTGAGAGGGAACCAAGCTTCCCCCACTCCTGAACATCCTAAAGAATTCCCTTCTGAGTACTCCTGTTTCTCAGGGCTGGGAAGGACCAAGCTTCCCCCAGTCCTGCAAATTCCCTTAACCCTTCAGATTCTTCTGATGGGACAGAGATCTCACTTCCCACCAGAGGGACAGTCCAAAATTTTTATGAGCTGAAATGCCCCTGATATCAGTCAATTTGAGCATTATTTGGTCTATATTTTAGCTATAAAACTAAGACTACAGAAAGGAAAGATAACTTTTTGACACAGGATGGCCCTGATATTCTTTAGACTCTGGAGAAAACTGGTTAAAATGAAATTTTCTTTCCCTTGGAAACTGCAAAACCGGTTCATTTTGCATATGTACTTTAAAGCAACTAGCTTGGAGAAGGAAATGGCAACCCACTCCAGTATTTTTGCCTGGAGAATCCCAGGGGTGAGGGAGCCCGGTGGGCTACCGTCTATGGGGTCGCACAGAGTCAGACACGACTGAAGTGACTTAGCAGCAGCAGCAGCTTGTTAAGAGGCCTGCCTAGGGAAAAGCTTGTAGTTAACCTTGTCCATGTCCTTGAATGTCACTGCCCACTTTGCCTGAGACCTGACTCAGCCTTGGGCAAATCAGAACTTCAAGCCAAACAAAGAAACAAAAAAAGGGTCAAAGAGATGTTTTAAATCTTAAGCAGGAAACTATGAAATGTCTGTTTGTCTGTCTGGATTTATGTATGTCTTAGTGTGCTTTATATATATATATAATATTGCTAAAGTTCTAAATGAGTTATATTTTAATTGGCCTAAAGGGTTTCCCTGGTGGCTCAGAGGTTAAAGCGTCTGCCCGGAATACGGGAGACTTGGGTTCACTCCCTGTGTCGGAAAGATCCCCTGGAGAAGGAAATGGCAACCCACTCCAGTATTCTTGTCTGGGGAATCCCATGGATGGAGGAGCCTGGTGGGCTACAGTCCATGGGGTTGCAAAGAGTTGGACATGACTTCACTCAAAGGAAGGTAAGTGCTGACAAATCACACAATTCTAACTCCACGAGAAATTTACCTAAATGAATTTCAGATTCATGTGAACTGGGAAATATTCAATATTAAATATCGAGCATTAATGTTTGTTTGCTAATCTAATGTAGATACATGTCTAAGAGTCATTAAGCACAGTATTTTCATTGGGCCTAGGTTTATTATTACCTACATATTGTTATATTTTTATATCTGTTACAAGTTTCTCAACCAGGAAAGTACCTCTAGGAAAGGGGGAAAAAAAAAAAAAACTTCAAAGAAAATGTAAAAGAGATATCTTCTGGATTTATGTATGTCTTAGTGTGCTTTATATATATATATATAATATTGCTAAAGTTCTAAATGAGTTATATTTTAATTGGCCTAAAGGGTTTCCCTGGTGGCTCAGAGAAACTCTTTTAAGAATAATTATACTTTAGAAATGTCTCAAACATTCTCTAGATTTTGGTAACCTGACTTTCTAGGGCTGTGCCAAACTAAGTGATGGAAGTTTATTGAGTAGCTTGGTCATTTCCAAGTAAGATTCTGAAACATTCATTACTGAGGACTAACTTTCTTCTTACAGAGGAACTAGAGATTTGGGACTATTCATGAATAATGCTTGATGCCATCCTGAGAATGGCATCTAGAATTTTTTTTTTTTTTAAGAAATTATCACTGTTATTTATGTTCACCAATCCACAGAATGCTTAAGTTCTTGGCTGCTTAAGGAAAGTAGTGTATTTTCAGTAAAGAAGGTATGAGGAAAGAAATTACATTTTTTTTTTTTTTTAAAAAGTGAAAAGTGAAAGTGAAGTCGCTCAGTCGTGCCCGACTCTCTGCGACCCCGTGGACTGTAGCCCACCAGGCTCCTCCGTCCATGGGATTCTCTAGGCAAGAATACTGGAGTGGGGTGCCATTTCCTTCTCCAAGAAATTACATTTTATAAAGAGAAAAGGAAATAGGTCTGACCTACAGGTGGCTGTTTCAGCATGGGAGAACAAAGTAATGGGTACAGAAAGTGATAACGTTTTATGGAAAGTGGACGCCAAGGGAAGAGTTTTGTTCATAAATACATGTTTTCTTGCTATTTCAAGATTTATGGAAAAGATTTTTCTGAGGTTAATCGATAAACAAGTTTTGTTTGCTATCTGATGAAAAAGGAAAATGGCTGTCTGAGGAGGCTTTACAAATAGCTGTGAAAAGAAGAGAAGCCAAAAGCAAAGGAGAAAGGGAAAGATACACCCATTTGAATGCAGAGTTCCAAAGCATAGCATGGAGAGATAAGAAAGCCTTCTTCAGTTATCATTGCAAAGAAATAGTGGGAAACAATAGAATGAGAAAGACTAAAGATCTCTTCAAGAAAATTAGAGATACCAACCAGTCCATTCTAAAGGAGATCAGTCCTGGGTGTTCATTGGAAGGACTGATGCTAAAGCTGAAACTCCAATACTTTGGCCACCTCATGCGAAGAGTTGACTCATTGGAAAAGACTCTGATGCTGGGAGGGATTGGGGGCAGGAGGAGAAGAGGACGACAGAGGATGAGATGGCTGCATGGCATCACTGACTCGATGGAGGTGAGTTTGAGTGAACTCCGGGAGTTGGTGATGGACAGGGAGGCCTGGCGTGCTTCAATTCATGGGCTCACAAAGAGTCGGACAGGACTGAGCAACTGAACTGAACTGAAGCTGGTACCAGATTCGAATTTAGGTCTAATCTCTATGTTAACAGAACAAAGTTTTCTTAGAATGCAGCTTTCAATAAAAGATTATGAATTTCTTTGACTTTATATTCATTTTAAAACCCTTTTGTTACGTTGGTAAAGTAAATAAGCATTACTTGAGATTATGGTACATGTAGACAAAGCTCATTCTTCTTCTACAAAAGTAACCCCTCATGGTTAGACTTTTGCCATCCTGATGTCCTTAAAACATGGCCATAGTCTGCTTCTAAATCGGGGAGTTAAAAATGGGTAAACAGTAGCTGTAAATCAAAGATTCAGGGCTACGGGAAATCCAAGATGGCTGCATGGCTTTTCCTGGCTCCCTGATGAACCTCATTTCTGTTTGATGGGCTAAAGCCTTCCCTGGCTACAGGGTTAATGCCCTCATAATGAAAAAATTGTTTCACTGAATATTAAGTTTTGTTCATTGATAAATGAAGTTTCTAGTTAGTTAAAGTCTAGTGTTTACTCAGCCTCACTTCTGAGATAGTTCCTTCTTATGTTATATTTCTAAAAGATTTAAGTTATTAAAAAGGACACTTTAAGCTTGTTTTGAAAGGTAATCTCAGGAAGCAATCTTCTGATAAAGAGTAGATGCTCCATGATATACAACCAGGAGATTAACACCTGGCTATAGTCATTTAACAAATGAAGTCAGATGACCTGTGGTATACTGGGCTCTGCTTAATGAAAGTGCTTGACATATCATTTTTACTTACGACCTGACTAATACCTGCTAGCTATAGCTATATTATTTTCTATGTCACTTGTTTCAGAAGATTGTTTCTTAGGTTACTAAATGTGTGACTGAGCCTGTGATAAAATGTTGATATGCAGCATCATATGCTATCAATGATTGTAATAATGTAACTCTAGATATGTGAAGAAGCAACAAGAGGGAATATTTTCCGGGACCTAGAAGCTGCAAGATAGGTATGGTCCAGAGATTTTGCTACTCACAAGGCCTGCTCTAGAAGTAGCACATTGAGTGGCCTGTGAATGGAACTTTCCCTAAACGTGGGAATGAGCCTTCCCAGTGCCACACAATGGACAAGAAATGCCCCCAAAGCATGGTCAAATATGTGGCTATGAAGGGACCCTGCTGACTGAACTCTGCCAGCTGTCTCTACAAAGATGACATCATGACCACTGCAAGCTCCTGACTTTCAACACCCCCCGAAAGGAGTTCAGAGTAGAGATTAGAAACAAAGAATTCTGTGCTCTGGGAAAAACCCAGAACTGGCTTTCTGAAGGTCAGATATTTTCATGTAAAGATTTTATGAGCCCAAATTCTTTCTGCTGCTTGTGCTTAGAGAAACACTAACATCACGAACCAATGTCTGGTCCTGGTTTTCCTGGCTAGCCCCTAATCTTTGGGCCATGTACCTTTAACTTTCTTATAAAGCTTGTTTCTTCTAAAATACCACGAATTTCTAAGTGGTCATGCAAGAATATTCCCTAACACCTAAACAATGGTGAAACAAGTCACCTTATCGTTCAGTGGACTCTCATCTCCCTCCATAAATGCACCCTGACAGAGTAGGCAAAGGGAACCCAGAGGCCCATGGCACCCCTGCTCAGCCTGAAGAAGCCAAAGCGGTCATTGCTCCATTTTCCTTGAAACTGGATTCCCAAATGTGTGAGAAGGGAAATGGGTAGATAGTTAGACATGAGCAAGGTATCAACAAGGGCCAATTCTTTGGCCCTAAAAATAAGTAGAGGGAGGTATGCAGTGACCCAGGGACAAAAGACGATAAAACCAAGGAGGGTCTTGGAATGCAGGAACGGAAAAACAAGAACCATTAGCATTTTTCCCTCTCCCATGTTGTAAATGTTGAAGGATTTCAGGTCCTCCTCAGCAGTATAAATGCTCTCCCCTCCTACCCCATAAAGAGAAATTATTTTTCTTACTCTTCCCCCAACCAGTATAGGTGCCTCATCCATTCAGCAAATGATCTGCAAGACCCTATCCCACTCCTTGGACCATGGCTATGAAAGTGGACTGAGGACCCCTGTTCAACATTCATTCTCCCTTGAGCTGGCCAACTGTTCTAACAACGTCCCCCATTCGAATAAACTTTATTTCCCTCTCATTTTGTCTCATGTCTGGAAATTGTTTCCCAACACAAGCCGAGACCACAAGAAAGGTTACTATCCTATTAGACCTGTTAAAATCTGTAAAACAGTTAGAGTTCCAACTTAAGTATGAATTCTTACCTTACTATTCTGTTTCATTGTGGTTCAAAATCGTCATTCATCGAGCAGAATTTTCAACATTACTAAGTCAAATAACCTTGCTAAAAATGTGGCACTTTGGCCCCACATCAGAACTCTTGGCTCAGAATACGCTTAAAAAAAAGTTTCCTGTTTCTTTGATAAACAATTTATCCTATGTCACACGAGTAGAACACTGAAGAATAAATATGCTAATGTTGCCCTGATTATTTTATAATTGCTCTTTCAGGTGAGAATAGTTTCCCTAATGGCTTGAAGATCATAACTCATCCTTTTTTGTTCATATTAGAAATTGGGTAGAAAGGATTACTGTGTAAAAAAATATATTTTGTAATACAAGCCAAGCCACTAAATCACAACCAGTTCTCTGAACTTGCCGTTTTCATCTTGGGTCACATTAGGAAGTCTTCGCACAGCCACATTGCATCTGTACTTTGTATTTCAGGGACAGCTGACGTTCCAGGATGTGGCCATAGACTTCACTCAAGAAGAGTGGGAATGCCTGGACCTCGGTCAGAGGGAATTGTACAGGGACGTGATGTTACAGAACTATGGGAACCTGGCCTCCTTGGGTGAGGATAACTGCCTCCAGATCCCTTATCTACCCACTGGATTTTAGTTCCATCATGTCAAGAATGTCTTCTGAAATTTTCTGCTTCTCACAGTAGTTTCAGATCTCTGCTTTCTAGGGGAAAATGGGTATTTGTGAGTTTAGAAAGAAAGGCTTCATGATGATTCATTATGCTGGTGACATTTTTCTTCCTTGATGTACTCTGCCTCCTTCCTTCTAGGTTAGTGGTAATTGTGTAAGTTAAATAGTTGCACCCTCTCTTAATTTCACATTGACACTACTTACTTTTGCCTTAGTTCTACTTGACCAGAATCTCAGGATCTGATTGTTAGGTGTTCATTAGTATTGTATAGCAGCTTTGAATAAAGTATTTCAGGAAATCATTTTCTAGAACAAAATGCGTTCTCATCTCACCGGAATACATCTTGGATTCGATACTGATGAATCTCTTAACACAAATACTCCTTTCTGTGATGAACAGGCCTTGTGTCTACGCTGGACCTGGTTGCCTTTCTGGAGCAATTGAAGGATCCCAGGAATATAAGGAGAATGGAGACAGCAGTCATTTTCCCAGGTAGGTATGAATGGATGGAGATGATGACTCAGATGAGAGGTCCGAGGAGCAGGGAGGAACTCATCTTTTGTCACATGTTTTTGGAAGATTTGCTTCAACAGAAATGGTTTTCAAAAACCTGGGTTTGTATCTGCTACTGTCATAGAAATGTATCACCTGCCCCATTCTCTCTCTGAAATCATTCGTGAATTTATCTCCATTGATTACTTTTCTCCATCACAGTGTGAACCAAAAGTCTCCTCTTGGCTTGTAACAAACTACATTCATTCGTTGCTCTTTGATTTCTTGGAGGTCCTAGGAATACTCTGCCCGTTTCTCAGTAACTGTGAGAGAGTCCTTTTAAAGTTTCCTTCTACCTCTAGACAGAAATGTGTGAGTGGAGTGGTAGACAAACTCCCAAACTGCTAGGAATACTGGGGACGGGTTTTTGTTCTCTGATTTATAATTTCCTATCCACTGGGAATGTCACATAGGACCTTCTAAATAAATTCAAATTCAAGTAATTTTTCACTGCAGAAAGCAAAACCTGGTGAAAATGAAACAATGCATATTTCAGGTTGACTTCAAAGTTTCTCTTTTCTTTATATGATCTCATATTAAATATCTTTAGTATATTTGCCCCAATCCTAACATGCTAAAATACTTTATTGTGTTCTATTACCTCATAAAATTTTAAAATAAATTGACATAAAATCTTAGCACATTTTTCCCTATATTATTAATGGTTGATTCAAACTATAACAATTTTTAAATTATATAAAGAAGTGTTTATTAAAGCTTCTAATTGGAATATAGCTGTTTTCCAATTTTGTACTCCTATACAGCAAAGAGAGTTAATTATAAATATCAGTCAGTTCAGTTTAGTCGCTCACTCAAGTCTGAGTTTGTGATCCATGGTCTGCAGCAACCAGGCTTCCCTGTCCATCACCAACTCCCAGAGCCTGCTCAAACTCATGTCCATCGAGTCGGTGATGCCACGCAACCGTCTCATCCTCTGTCGTCCCCTTCTCCTCTCATCTGCAGTCTTTCCCAGCATCAGGGTCTTTCTCAGTGCATCAGTTCTTCGCATCAGGGGGCCAGAGTATCGGAGCTTCAGCTTCACCATGTCCTTCCAATGAATACTGAGGACTGATTTCCTTTAGGATGGAGTGGTGTGATCTTGCAGTCCAAGGTACTCTCAAGAGTCTTCTCCAACACCACAGCTCAAAAGCATCAATTCTTCAGCACTCAGCTTTTTCATGTTCCAACTCTCACATCCATACATGACTACTAGAAAAACCATAGCTTTGACTAGATGGACCTTTGTCAGCAAAGTAATGTTTCTGCTTTTTAATATGCTGCCTAGGTTGGTCATAGCTTTTCTTCCAAGGAGCAAGTGTCTTTTACTTTCATGGCTGTAGTCACCATCTGCAGTGATTTTGGAACCCAAGACTTAAAGTCTCACTGTTTCTACTGTTTCTCCCCTTGTTTGCCATGAAATGATCTGACCGGTGCCACGATCTTTGTTTTTTGAATGTTGAGTTTCAACCGGCTTTTTCACCCTCTTCTTTCAGTTTCATCAAGAGACTCCTCAGTTCCTCTTTGCTTTCTGCTATAAGGGTGGTGTCATCTGTGTATCTGAGATTATGGGTGTTTCTCCCTGAAATCTTGATTCCAATTTGTGCTTCATCCAACCTGGTATGTCGCATGAAGTGCTGTGCATATAAGTTAAATAAGCAGGGTGACAATATGATGTACTCCTTTCCCAATTTGGAATCAGTCCATTGTCACATGTCCAATTCTCACTGTTGCTTCTTGACATGCATACAGATTTCTCAGCAGACAGGTAAGGTAGTCTGGTGTTCCCATCTTTTTAAGAATTTTCCACAGTTTCTTGTGATCTACACATTCAAAGGCTGCGGTGTTGTCAGTAAAGCAGATGTAGTTGTTTTTCCAGAACTCTCTTGCTTTTTATATGATTCAAGGGATGTTAGCAATTTGATCTTTGGTTCCTCTGCCGTTCCTAAATCCAGCTTAAACATCTGGAAGCTCTCGGTTCACATACTGTTAAAGCCTCGCTTGGAGAATTTTGAGCCTTTGCTATTGTTTGAAATGAGGGAAACTGTGTAGTAGTTTGAGTGTTCTTTGGCATTGCCTTTCTTTGTGATTGGAAGGAAAACTGAGCTTTTCCTGTCCTGAAAACACTGCTGAGTTTTCCAAATTTGCTGGCTTATCGAGTGCAGAACCTTAGCATTATCATCTTTTAGGACTTGAAATAGCTCAGCTGGAGTTCAGTCAGCTTTGTTGGTCGTCATGCCTTCTAAGGCTGACTTGACTTTGGATGCCGGGATGTCTGTTACTAGGTGAGTGATCACACCATCGTGGTTATCACAGTCATTAAGATCTTTTTTGTATAGTTCTTCCATGTATTCTTGCCAACTTCTCTTAATAACTTCTACTTCTTTTAGGTCCATCCCATTTCTGTCCTTTATTGTTCCCATCTTTGCATGACACATTCCTGGTACCTCTAATTTTCTTAAAGAGATCTCTACTCTTTACCATTCTATTGATTTCTCTCCCATTCAGGTCTCCACAGAGCAATGAATAGAATTCCCTCTTTCAATCATAGTTTTAAAGTCTCTCTTCTTATTTAATTTCTTAAAACTAGTACTATATTAAGTTTATCTTGTTTGTATTTAGCTTCCTCAGACACCGTCTTATGTGTCCTCAGTTTATGATTAGTTCTCTGTCACTATCATCTATGATTTTTAGATTGAAACATCTTAATAGACCATTCTCAGAAACGTGTGGCAAGAAGTGCATTAAAGAATTACTAGGCACCTAGGATTTGTGAAAGTGTTTGGTGTCTCCACTTAAGATGACTGAAAGCAAGAAGTAATCATTAGATTGCCTATCACCTCTTAATTCAGTTGTCCTTGGAGGTTTTTATCTTGTATCTTCCTCTATAACCTATTTCTTTGCCATCTCATTTTGTCCAGCATTCTGTTTGTGGTCTCTGTTTTGGAGGGTGCAGAAACCTAGTTAATCTTCCTGCTGGTATCTGCACCTTGGTGGGTGAGGTTGGTCCAGAGGATTGTGCCCTTATCCTCTCTTGATCTGTGCTCTGATTGCTGTTAACTGTGACCAGAGCCTGCCCTGGATATTCAGGGCTGTTTCCCCCTTGTTCTGTGGTTGTTACTGCCCTCTCTCTGGTGGGGTGGACCTTCTAAATAAATTTCAAGTTCAAGTAATTTTTCACTGCAGAAAGCAAAACCTGGTGAAAATGAAACAATGCACATCTCAGGTTGACTGGAAAGTTCCTCTTTTCCTTATATGATCTCATATTAAATATCTTTAGTGTATTTTCCCCAATCCTAACATGCTAAAATACTTTATTGTGTTCTATTACCTCATAGAATTTTAAAATAAATTGACATAAAATCTTAGCACATTTTCCACTACATTATTAATGGTTGATTCAGAGTGTGACAGTTTTTAGATTATATAAAGAAATCTTTATTAAAAGTTGTAATTGGAATATAGCTTTTTCCAGTTTTGTACTCCTGTACAGCAAAGAGAATCAGTTATGCATATCAGTCAGTTCAGTTCAGTCTCTCAGTCGAGTCTGAGTCTGCAATCCAGACCAGGCTTCCCTGTCCATCACCAACTCCCAGAGCCTGCTCAGACTCATGCCCATCGAGTCAGTGATGCCATGCAACCATCTCATCCTCTGTCATTCCCTTCTCCTCATCTTCAGTCTTTCCCAGGATTAGGGTCTTTCTCAGTGGGTCAGTTCTTCGCATCAGGTGGCCAAAGTATCGGAACTTCAGCTTCACCGTGTCCTTCCAGTGAATATTGAGGACTGATTTCCTTTAGGATGGAGTGGTGTGATCTTCTTGCAGTCCAAGGAACTCTCTCAAGAGTCTCCTCCAACACCACAGTTCAAAAGCATCAGTTCTTCAGCACTCAGCTTTCTTCATGGCCCAACTATCACATCCATACATGACTACTGGAAAAACCATAGCTTTGACTAAATGGACCTTTGTTAGCAAAGTAATGTTTCCGGTTTTTAATATGCTGCCTAGGTTGGTCATCGCTTTTCTTCAAGGAGCAAGCATCTTTTACTTTCATGGTGGTAGTCACCATCTGCAGTGATTTTGAAACCCCCAAAAATAAAGTCTCTCACTGTTTCCACTCATTCTCCCACTGTTTGCCATGAAACAATCTGACCGGTGCCATGATCTTTGTTTTTTGAAGGTTGAGTTGGAAGCCAGCTTTTTCAGCCTCTTCCAGTTTGATCAAGAGTCTCCTCAGTTCCTCTTCACTTTCTGCTATAAGGGTGGTGTCATCTATATATCTGAGATTATGGATATTTCTCCCTGAAATGATTCCAGCTTGTGCTTCATCCAACCTGGTATGTCACATGATGTACTGTGCATATAAGTTAAATAAGCAAGGTGACAGTATACAGCCTTGACATACTCCTTTCCCAATGTGGAGTCAGTCCATTGTCACATGTCCATTTCTCACTGTTGCTTGTTGACATGCATACAGATATCTCAGGAGGCAGGTAAGGTAGTCTGCTGTTCCCATCTCTTTAAGAATTTTCCACAGTTTCTTGTTGTCCACACAATCAAAGGCTGTGGTGTTGTCAATAAAGCAGATGTCGTTGTTTCTCCAGAACTCTCTTGCTCTTTATATGATCCAAGGAATGTTGGCAATTTGCTCTCTGGTTCCTGTGCTGTTTCTAAATCCAGCTTGAACATCTGGAAGCTCTCAGTTCACATGCTGTTACAGCCTCACTTGGAGAATTTTGAGCCTTTGCTGTTGTTTAAAATGAGGGAAATTGTGTAGTAGTTTGAGTTTTCTTTGGGATTGCCTTTCTTTGTGATTGGAATGAAAACTGACCTTTTCCCTTCCTGAGGCCACTGCTGAGTTTTCCAAATTTGCTGGCTTATTGAGTGCAGATCTTTAGCATTATCATCCTTTAGGACTTGAAATAGCTAAGCTGGAGTTCCATCACCTGCACTAGCTTTGTTGGTCGTCATGCCTTCTAAGGCTGACTTGACTTTGGATGCCAGGATGTCTGTTACTAGGTGAATGATCACACCATCGTGGTAATCTCCGTCATTAAGATCTTTTTTGTATAGTTCTTCCATGTATTCTTGCCAACTTCTCTTAATATCTTCTGCTTCTTTTAGATCCATCCCATTTCTGTCCTTTATTGTTCCCATCTTTGCATGAAATATTCCTGGTACCTCTAATTTTCTTAAAGAGATCTCTAGTCTTTACCGTCCTATTGATTTCCTTCCCGTTTAGGTCTCCACAGAGCAATGAGTAGAGTTCCAAGCTCTTTCAATCATAGTTTGAAACTCTCTCTTCTTATTTAATTTCTTAAAACTAGTACTTTATTAAATATATCTTATTTGTGTTCAGCTTCCTCTTATGTGTCCCTAGTTTCTGACTAGATCTCTGTCACTATCATTTATGATTCTTAGATTGAAACATCTTAATAGACCATTCTCAGAAACGTGTGGCAAGAAGTGGATTTAAGAATTACTAGGCACATAGGATTTGTGAAAGTGTTTGGTGTCTCCACTTAAGATGACTAAAAGCAAGAAGTAATGATTAGATTGTCTATCACCTATTAATTCAGTGGTCCTTGGAGGTTTTTATCTTGTGTCTTCCACTATACCTATTTCTTTGCCATCTCATTTTGTCCTGCTTTCTGTTTGTGGTCTCTGTTTTGAAGGCAGCAGCAACCTAGTTAGTCTTCCTTCTGGTATCTGCACCTTGGTGGGTGAGGTTGGTTCAGAGGTTTGTGCCCTTATCCTCTCTTGATCTGTGCTCTGATTGCTCTTAACTGTGACCAGCGCCTGCCCTGGATATTCAGGGCTGTTTCCCCCTTGTTCTGTGGTTGTTACTGCCCTCTCTCTGGTGGGGCCTGCTCCCTGCATGGTAGAATAGAGCCCCCAGATCTGAGCCTTTGCTGTGATTCTGATCTGTGGTGCGAGGCAGGTGGGACTGGAGCACACCCACTGGGAGAGAAGTCACTGAGTATTACTCCTCTGGGGATGTTCACCTCAGGGTGTGCTCTGGTGTCCCCTCTCATGTGTTCTGCAAGTTCTCATGTTATGTAGTGTTGGCACTGCTCTTGGCTCACCTTAACCATGGGAGTGATGGCACATGGCCCCGGTGTCTCTCAGATGTTGTTTTCGCAAGGTCACCAGCATAGATTCAGTGAAGTCAGGTCCTGGGATTGCATTGAGTGTGGAGCTGGACCCGCTGTGGTGCTGCGGGGCAGCTCAGGCTCTGTCCTGGCCCGCCCCCTTGTGTAGGAGCCCACAAAGTCTACAGCTGCTAAAGCTATACCTGCCATGAATGAGAGAGCCCTGGTTGTTGATTCAGATGCTCTGTAGGGGCTGAGGTTACAAAGCTGGTCATGGGTGTAAGACTGTGGCTTGTGTTGCTAAGGAGAGGTTTCAGCTTTTCTTCTTTATCCCTGGGTTTCACCTGTGCTTTCTGCTCCATCTGTGCATATGGTCAACTCACAGGTATCTTCTCCTGAGGCTGCCCCAGAGCACAGGATTCTGCTGACTGTGGAGGATGTCGATGGCGGAGGCTGTGGCTGGGGGCTCAGAAGACCTACGTGGGTAGAATTCTTCGTAGTCCTTGGGTAGCAGGGGCGGGCACAAGGGACAAGAGATGCAATGGGGTTCCTTTTTGGGCATCACTCACCAATGGTGCTCTGCTCTATGATGGTTCAGGCTTCACCACAAGCATCCCGTTTGCAGAGCTCCTGCCTCACTCCAATCCCTTCAGGATGTTTCCTCACAGCCAACTGCAGTCCTCTGCCTCGGTAGGCTCTCCAAACTCCACGTTTCAGCACCCAGCTCTTGTCTGCATTGCTGGACATGCCTCTAAGGCTGGGTGGGCAGGGCTGGGGTCAGTACCCTGTGTGCAGGTCTGCCTCTGTCCTGCTGCCACACCCTGGTTGCCATGTTCTCTTCACACAGAGAATGAGGCTCTCCTTCTGTCCACACTGAGCTCCCCCAGTGAGGGGCTTCCTCGGGTATGCAGACCTCCCCTCACATTCATCTCCCGCAGGGCTGCAGGCCCCGCCCGCTTCCTCTCCTCTTCCTTTTCCTCTTCTGTCTTTTGCCCTGTTATGCAGAGCAGGAATCCTTCTTGTCCTTTCAGATTTCCAAGGGCCTCTGCTAGTGTTCAGCTGGGCTCTGTGAGAATTGTTCCATTTCTCATTCATTTGTGGAGAGAGTTATGATCTCCACATCTGCCTAAGCCTCTGGCATCTTGATCCTTCCATCCCTATTTTATTTTTAAACTAGCTATGGTCATCAGTTTTCTCTAAATCTTTAAATATACTCACTGAGAATAGCAGGGGAAATTACTTGTTTTTTGGTATCTTTCAGCTGTGTCTCCACAAGACACCCAGAATTTGATGCCAAAGAATCCAGCATTAGAAGATGTATTCCCAAAAGGAAACCTAGGAATATATCAAATATTTCACCTCAGAAACTTAAATTTAATGAAAGATCGGGAATATACAAGGGTAAATGAAAGACAGAGAGGATGTTTATATGGATATAAAGAAATGGAGACATTTACACATAATGCTTACATTACTGGCAAAAGAAATGAGCAACGTGAGTCAAATTGGGAAAAGCACCAACTTCAGTCTTCAAGATCTGCCGAGAAGTGTAAGTGTTTAAGAAAAGATTTCCATCCTTTTTTGAAACATACGTGTTCTCTAAAAGAAAATGTGGAAAATCTGGACAGTAATCTAGTCTCTACTGCAAATACTCATTCTAAACGAAGGCTTCAACTAAACATACCTTCAAGCGTGTCTGAACACCTACAATTTAACAATGAGTGTGAAAACTCACAATCAAATCAATTTGAGGGATCCATGAGCAGGGTGTCATTCGTCTTCCCCCAACAGATATTTTCTATCCATTCCAAGTTGTATAATGTTGGGAATGGAAGAGATGCAATCCAACCATCATTGTTCAATACATATTGTGATATGGTTAATACACAACAACTTTCCATGCATAATAAAATGAGTCAGACCTTAAGTAAGAGCTCCAGCTCCAATAATTACAAGAATATTTATGGTGGACTGAGAAGATATTCAGGCAATGAAACTGGGTATACAGTTGAAGGAGACTCAAACCTTATGAAACATCAGGGACCTGAATCTTCAAACAAGGATTCTAAAAGTAATCAATGTAGAAATACCTTTGATCAAATGTCAGGTTTTTCTCTAGATAAGAGTACTTGTACTGGAGAGAGGACCTGTAGTGAATATACTAAGGTTTCTAATCACTGTTCAGAACTTACTCAACAGGACACTGTTCAGAATCCACAGAAAGAAAAGAAGCGTAAGATACGTGAGAAAGTATTTAGTAAGTCATCCAGTCTAAGTAGACATAGGAAAATTCATACAGGAAGGAAACCTTACAAATGTACAGAATGTAGCAAAGCATTTAACTGTCACTCACTTCTTACTCAACATCAGCGAATTCATGCTAGAGAGAAACCTTATAAATGTACAGAATGTAGCAAAGCCTTTACTTACAACTCAGATCTTATTGAACATCAGCGAATTCATACTGGAGAGAAACCTTATATATGTAAAGAATGTAACAAAGCCTTTCGTCGTTCCTCATTTCTTAGTCGACATCAGCGAATTCACACTGGAGAGAAACCTTACAAATGTACAGTATGTGGCAAAGCCTTTACTGACAACTCATATCTTATTCAACATCGGCGAATTCATACAGGAGATAAACCTTATAAATGTACAGAATGTAGCAAAGCCTTTATTTGTTCCTCATACCTAACTTATCATCAGCGAATGCATACTGGAGAGAAGCCTTATATATGTAAAGAATGTAACAAAGCCTTTCATCATTGTGCAGGTCTTACTCGACATCAGCGAATCCATACTGGGGAAAGACCATACAAATGTAAAGACTGTGACAAAGCCTTTATTAGGAGGTCAGCCCTTACTCAACATCACCGAATTCATACCGGGGATAGACGTTATAAATGTACAGAATGTGGCAAGGCCTTTATGACATGTTCTCATCTTCATTATCATCAGCGCACGCATACTGGAGAGAGACCATATAAATGTACTGAATGTGGCAAAGCCTTTAATCACAACTCAAGTCTTACACAACATCGGCGAATACATACTGGAGAGAAACCTTATGAATGTACTGAATGTGGTAAAGCCTTTGGTCGGAGTGCTTATCTCACTAAACATCTGAGAACACACACTAGAGAGAAACTCTAGTAATGGAACAAGTGATGGAAGAGGTTTGCCCTAAACATGGATCAGAAAACACAAGAGCTTTTACAAAAACAAACAACGGAAATGATGTAACCAATATATGTTTAATCAAGTATTTAATCAAAAGTTAAATTGAAATAAATATCAGAGATTGCATAATAGAAGGCATTTCATCAATCTTGTTTTCAGAAGTTTCTCTGAAGTAGAATGACTGTAGGGAGTACTCCATAGTTAAAACACATAGAAAATGGACATATTAGCATGAATCGTGAGATGAAGGTTGATGGTTAGAAAGTTACAATTCTTAGCAATGTATGTTTGAAAGTGAAAGTGAAGTCGCTCAGTCGTGTCCAACTCTTTGCGACCCCATAGACTGTAGCCTACCAGACTCCTGTGTCTATGGGATTTTCCAGACAATAGTACTGGACTGGATTGCCATTTGTATGCTTGTTTATAATGACATGATTTGAGATTCTTTGACATGAATATAATTCAACACTCAGTCCATACTAAGCTTTCTACTGTGTTTGGAAACGTAGATTTTTTATAGTTTATTAAAGATTAGCCTTTTTATATTGTGTTGCAACCATTTCTATCTATTCTCCATTAGAAGATGAAGGATACCATAATGTAAAATGAACAATGACCATCTAAATGGAGGTGATTGGCATTGATGTGAAATATCTAGAAGTTGCCATGATGTAAGTGATCATTTAATCTTTCCATGTATTAAAGTAAGATAGAAGTTGGTTCTAAAGTTTCAATAGTAATATCCTTGATTTGTAAGAAAAACACAATGACAGTTCACTGCAATATTGATGTATCTTTATAATATCAGCACAAGTCATGATTATTACTTGACAATGTTGAAATGAAGACAGCTTCTGTGATAACCCAGAAACATATTAGAAACTCTTCCTGGAAAAGGTACGGAATTAGTGTATACCATGCTTCCTAAGTGCTTCCTAGGCTTTGTTTGGTAAGCTGTAAAAGTCACAAATCTCATATCCCTCTATCAAAAAATGAATATTGTTGACAGTTTCCCTAAACTGCTCCATACTGTTGCTGCCTCAGCATCTGTCTGGGCAGCAGGCAGCCTGCAGTTCCTTGAACTCACACCAGCCAGTCCTGTGAGCACCTGCTCTAGATGACCACCTTCCTTGAGATCAACAGTCTTGATGAACCCCAGCGTCTACTTTACAAGCCCCCCTTCAATGACACCCTCACAGTGCTCACTGGATTCTTTGTTTTGGTTTGAATGGATTAGTTCACACTCAGCCTAGGGAACCCAGAGCACCTCACCCAGCGTAACTTCTAAAGACTAAACTGCAAGAATTGGTGTTTTCTCTGCCTGATTCTAGCTTTGACCTCTCTCAGAAATTCCTGCCCTAAATCCTCCCCTACAGAGAGGTCTTAGGTGTGTTGAGTGTGAGGCTTTGAGCTCAGGATTCCTGAATGTTGGTTTGGGGGAAGAAACATCAGAAAAAAATGGGATTGCCTGATGACTCCCATTAACGGCCACACTGTAGACCTGCAGATTGATGACTTCTTGGAGTGGGGACCTGACCACCAGGGATTTGTATTCATTGAAATGGTTCAGAAAGAATCTTTGGCCAAGTGGATTCCATCTGGTTTCCCATCAGGATCTCATGACCAGTGTCAGGAAATGACCTCACTGATGCCCTCCCAACAGAGGTCCTGTGAGAGCATCACTGGGGTGTCTAGGAAGTGCTCCAGGGGAATCTAAGGGGAGGCCCAGATTAAGGACATGCCTCCTGATCCATCTGTGAGAGCTGAGCCCTGGCTTCATCCGCGGAGAGGCAACAGGGTTGGTCTAGCTGGATTTGGACAGGGAAGTCAGTTGGCTCACATCATCTGTGTGGGCAGAGTGTTAGGAGCTCTCTATGAGGAGAGAACAATCAAGAAATTAGTTCACAGGCTGGTCTCCAGGTAGGAACTGATTGTTTCTGAATCTCTCCTAAGACGGAGGACAGGAGAGGTTGGTCTTCTCAGCTTTTCAAGGTCCTTCTGTCTGTAGGAGCAGTGGTTGCAGGTTAAAGAGTTGTGTTGATGCCCTCAAAGTATTTTCTCAAAACTCAGAAGTGCGTTTGCAGCGTAACATCCCCAGAGAAGACAGAGCAGGAGGAAGAGGAGGAGGAAATGGCAGCTTCTCAGGTAAATGTCCTGTCCTGGGTCTCGGGCTGCGTCTGCTTTTTCTCCTGAAATGCCCAAATAAGAATCCGCAAGCCTTTAGCTCTCTGCTCCTAATTTTCCTTCCCGGGCATCTCATCACCTTATTTTTTCCCATTTCTTCTTATCATAGTGAAGACCAGCCCTTTGGACTGCTTCCTTGTCTCCCAGGGCCTTTGCTCCACTGTCTGCATCCTCGCTTTCTATGGCACATGATGAATTCTCAGTGTGAATCAGCGACTTTCAACTGTTGAAACTATTCTTTTTGTGAGATCAGCCTGGGGAGTCACTCCTATCCTCACTCCCACGGGGATGTGGTTTGGCGTTGGGATTTTAGGGACATTGCAAAATGCAGTGATGACTTAGCACCTGGATGCAGTGCTGCTGCTGCTGCTGCTGCTAAGTCGCTTCAGTCGTGTCCCACTCTGTGTGACCCCATAGACAGCAGCCCACCAGGCTCTCCCGTCCCCGGGATTCTCCAGGCAAGAACACTGGAGTGGGTTGCCATTTTCTTCTCCAATGCATGAAACTGAAAAATGAAAGTGAAATCACCCAGTCAAGTCCAACTCTTAGCGACCCCATGGACTAAAGCCTACCAGCTCCTCCATCCATGGGGTTTTCCAGGCAAGAGGACTGGAGTGGGGTGCCATTGCCTTCTCTGCCTGGATGCAATATAGATAAGTAAAACAGAGTTTGAAAATGCCATTATACATAGAACCAACTCTCCTCTGTCCATGGGATTTTCCAGGCAAGAATTTTGCAGTAGGTTCCCATTCCTCATCCCTGGGATTCTCTCCACCCCGAGACTGAAGCTACCTCTCCAGCATTGGCAGGCAAATTCTTTACCACTGAGCCAGCTGGGAAGCCTAGTGACTCAACTCAGGGGTCCAGAGTTTTTCAGAAATTTTTCAGAAATGAAAAATAGGAGATGCTGTCCTTTGCATTGCTGAGACTTACTAGTTAAATGCATTATTAGGATACTAAACAGGGGAAATATATGTGAAATGAAATTTGCATAAAATTGACATTTTTAAATGTTAGATTCAAGTTATAATTTCATTGTTAATTCCAGAGTGCCCAGGCAGTGATTGTACATCTTTCATGTGATTCATTTACACCATGACATCTGATGCCCACTGGTTCTGGAGACATCTCTCTGACATCATGAGACTGTGAAGTTCAAACTTCTTCTCTCTCTCTAAACAGGTTGTGGAAAAAAGGAATAAGGAATGTGTGGAAATGCTCATAGTTAATGGAGAAACTCCCCATCTTCTTGGTTTCTCTTTGCTTCTGAGAATGAACACTCATTGTGTTGATTATAGACAGTGGGTTTTTGGGGTAGGCGAATTGCTCACTCAAGCCCAGGTGTGATGTTTCCAGAACACTCCAGGCCCAAATCACAGGCACAGTCTTTTTACCACGTATTTGTATTTTTTCAAAATATTTACAACAATCATAATGGTGCTAATCTGTTTTCCACTGTGTTGAAAGATAAAGCTCAAAACAAATAATACAGTTTTTCAAGAAAGAAAAGCTTCAGAACCAATAGTCCTAATTTATCTTATACTGCTGTGTATGTTTCCACCCTAGATGTATCTAAAATGTACAAAGAATATCATCCACATGTAGATGTATATATATTAACACTTTAAAAATGATCTTGATTTTATTGACATGAATAGCTTTAATATTCTTAGTAAGTATAATCTCATTTTAATGTATCCCTGTGTGCAGAAAAATGTTGAAATTACTTGATGATTTTTCTTGTCTTGGTATTCTCCCAAGTTATACAAAATTCGTTTGAAAATACACTGATTTATTTGTTTGGCTCGGCTGTGTCTTAGTTGTAGCAGCCAGGATCTTGGAGCCATGTGGGAGATTTTGTTGATGCTGGAAAACTTTAGCTGTGCGGTGTGGGATCTATTTCTCTAAGCAGATATTGAACCCATCCCCCTGCCTTGGGAGCTGAGTCTTAGTCATGGACTGTCAGGGAATGTTTCACAGTAGGAGTCCTGTTTGCCCTTTCCTGTCTATCTCGAGCCCTCTGTTCCTTTTCAGTTGCTGTCAGGAGCTAGAAGAGTGACAAGCCACTCCCAGGACTGAGATAATAGAGATGGGATTCTTGCCTAGGATTTCCTTCATTAGCTTTCCCATTTGGTGAAAAGGATTATTTAAGACCCTCTTTTGATATGGATCCTGGAGAAGGAAATGGCAACCCACTCCACTATTCTTGCCTGGAGAATCCCATGGACTGAGGAGCCTACTGGGTTACAGTCCACAGGATTGCAAAGAGTCAGACAGGACTGAGTGACTTCACTTTCACTTTCACTTTGACATGGAGAGAAACTGAAGAGGAACTAAAAAGCCTCTTGATGAAATTCAAAGAGGACAGTAAAAAAGTTGGCTTAAAACTCAGCATTCAGAAAAATAAGACCATGGCTTCTGGTTCCATCACTTCATGGCAAATAGATGGGGAAAGAGTGGAAACAGTGTCAGACTATTTTGGGGGGGTTCCAAAATCACTGCAGATGGTGATTGCAGTCATGAAATTAAAAGACGCTTACTCCTTGGAAGAAAAGTTATGACCAACCCAGATAGCATTTTAAAAAGCAAGAACACTACTTTGCCAACAAAGATCCGTCTAGTCAAGGCTACGGTTTTTCCAGTTGTCGTATGTGGATGTGAGAGTTGGGACTGTGAAGAAAGCTGAGTGCCAAAGAATTGATGCTTTTGAACTGTGGTGTTGGAGAATGTTCTTGAGAATCCCTTGGACTGCAAGGAGGTCCAACCAGTCCATCCTAAAGGAGATCAGTCCTGGGTGTTCATTGGAAGGATTGATGCTAAAGCTGAAACTCCAATACTTCGGCCACCTCATGTGAAGAGTTGACTCATTGGAAAAGACCCTGATGCTGGGAGGGATTGGGGGCAGGAGGAGAAGGGAATGACAGATGATATGGCTGGATGGCATCACTCGATGGACATGAGTTTAAGTGAACTCCAAGAGTTGGTGATGGACAGGGAGGCCTGGCGTGCTGCGGTTCATGGGGTCGCAAAGAGTCAGACACGACTGAGCGACTGAACTGAACTGAAGGAATGTTTGCTATATATTTGCAGAAAGGTGGAACAACAACATTATTGATTATAAATTGTTTCTGTTGCACATCCAAGACACTATAAAAACTATTGGAAAGATATATAGTATATAGTAGATAGTTAAAATGATTGTTGCCCCTGAGGATGCTCTCTTATTAGGACCGTAAAATTTGTAAAACTTGAAATTCAAAAGTAAGTATGAATGCTTATATTACTTATTATTACAAGTACTTATTATAAGTACTTATCGTACTTCATTACTGTTCAAAATGGTCATTAATGGAGCAGAATTTTTAACATTACTAGTTTTAAAAAGCTTGTTAAAAGTACTAAGAAAAAAATAAGCTTGTTAAAATAAATGGCACATTTGTCCCACTCAAGAACTCTTGGATCAGAGTATGCTTTTTAAAAATATTACCTGTTTCCTTGATTGACAATTCATCCTGTGTCATACAAATACAACACTCAAAATAAATATGCCAGGAATTCCTTGGTGGCCTAGTGGTTAGGACTTTGTGCTTTCACTGCGGGGTCCGAGATTCATTCCCTGGTCAGGAAAATAAGATCCCACAAGCCAGGTGGTGTGGCCCTCCCCTCCCCAAAAAAATGCCAATGTTGTTCTGATTATTTTATCATTTCTCTTCCAGATCAGAATATTTTCTGAAATGGTTTGTGGGTCACATCTTGTCATTTGTTGGGTTAGGAATTCAGTAGAAAATATTGCTGTGTAAAAAGTATACACCAAACACTCCTATATCTAAACCAGTTCTGTGAGCTTGTTTTTGTCATCTTGGAGCACATCAGGAAGTCTTCTCACAGCCACATGTCATCTGTACTTTGTATTTCTGGGACCGCTGATGTTCCAGGTTGTGACCATAGATTTCACTCAAGAGGAGTGGGTTGCCTGGACCTCAGTCAATGAGAAGTGTACAGGTACATGATGTTAGAAAACTATAGGAACTTGGCCACTTTGGTTGAGGAAAACCTCCTTCCAGAATCTCTTATCTACTCTCAGGGTTTTGGTTCCTGCATTTCTAGAATGTCTCTTGGAATCTTCTGCTTCTTTTAATAGCATTTCAGATCCCTGCTTTATATGGGAAAATGGGAAATTGTGATTTAGAAAGAAGACTTCATGATGATTTAAATTTTTTTCTTCCTTGATGTAATCTGCCTACTTCTCAGTTCAGTTCATTTCAGTGGCTCAGTCGTGTCCGACTCTTTGCGACCCCATGAATCGCAGCACGCCAGGCCTCCCTGTCCATCACCAACTCCCGGAGTTCACTCAGACTCACATCCATTGAGTCCGTGATGCCATCCAGCCATCTCATCCTCGGTCGTCCCCTTCTCCTCCTGCCCCCAAACCCTCCCAGCATCACAGTTTTTTCCAATGAGTCAACTCTTCGCATGAGGTGGCGAAAATACTAGAGCTTCAGCTTTAGCATCATTCCTTCCAAAGAAATCCCAGGGCTGATCTCCTTCAGAATGGACTGGTTGGATCTCCTTGCAGTCCAAGGGACTCGCAAGAGGCTTCTCCAACACCACAGTTCAAAAGCATCAATTCTTCGGCGCTCAGCCTTTTTCACAGTCCAACTCTCACATCCATATGTGACCACAGGAAAAACCATAGCCTTGACTAGATGGACCTCAGTCGGCAAAGTAATGTCTCTGCTTTTGAATATACTATCTAGGTTGGTCATAACTTTTCTTCCAAGGAGTAAGCATTTTCTAATTTCATGGTTGCAGTCACCATCTGCAGTGATTTTGGAGCCCAAAAAAATAAACTCTGACACTGTTTCCACTGTTTCCCCATCTATTTCCCAGGAAGTGATGGGACCAGATGCCATGATCTTCGTTTTCTG
>SJYX01021172.1:0-18401 GCA_006410675.1 Oreotragus oreotragus | reverse complement strand
TGAAGTTTCTTTGCTCCTGGTGTGTAACAAAGGTGTTATTTAGCCTATTCATGAAATCACTTAATACAGCCCAGAAGTTACAAAATCCTAATATCCTAGTTCTAGGCGCCTGGACCAGTTTGAATCAATGGAGGAGGCATTTAGCATCCATGTGGCCTTGTGTCCCCCGAGGCCTCTGAGCCTCAGGTTCTCACCTGTGTGTAGAGCAGGGATTATAACTCTGCCACTTTCTTCACACTCATTACAGGGATCAGATAAGAGAGCAGATGCTTAAATGTTTTGAGACTATAGAGTGTTTTACAGTATAAAAGTGGGATCATTTTTCCAACTCACAGAATGGTGAAAATAATAGCAAATGAAACAACTGACAAAGGGTTAATTTCCAAAATATACAAGCTGCCCATACAAGGCTTCCCTAGTGACTCAGACGGTAAAGAATCTGCCTGCAATGAGGGAGAACCCTGCAATGTGCAAGACCCAGGTTCAGTCCCTGGTTCAGGAAGATCTGGAGAAGGAAATGGCAACCCACTTCAGTATTCTTGCCTGGAGATTCCCATGGACAGAGGAGCCTGGTGGGCTACAGTCCNAGGCTTCCCTAGTGACTCAGACGGTAAAGAATCTGCCTGCAATGAGGGAGAACCCTGCAATGTGCAAGACCCAGGTTCAGTCCCTGGTTCAGGAAGATCTGGAGAAGGAAATGGCAACCCACTTCAGTATTCTTGCCTGGAGATTCCCATGGACAGAGGAGCCTGGTGGGCTACAGTCCATGGGGTCGCAAAGAGTTGGACACAACTGAGATGCTAACACTACCACACTTCCCAGAAAAACAACCCAATCAAAAAGTGGGGAAAAGGCATAAGCATATATTTATTCAAATAAGACATACAGATGGTTAACAAACACATGAAAAGATGCTCAACATCTCTCATTGTTAGATAAATGCAAATCAAAACCACAGTGAGATATCACCTCACACCCGTCAGAATGGCCATCATCAAAAAGTCTATAAACACTAAATGCTGGAAAGAGTGTTAAGAAAAGGGAACCCTGTTTCACTATTGGTGGTAATGTAAGTTGAGGCAGCCACTATGGAAGACAGTATGGAGATTCATTAAAAAAAAAAACTATGAATGAAACAACCATATGACCTAGCAATCCCACTACGAGGCATATATTCTGAGGAAATCAAAATTGAAAAAGACATGTGTACCTCAATGTTGTAGCAGCACTACTTACAATAGGTAGAATGTGGAAGCAAGCTAGATGTCCACTGACAGATGAATGGATAAAGAAGCAGTGGCACATATACACAGTGGAATCTTACTCAGCCATAGAAAGGAACACATTTGAGTCGGTTCTAAATGAGGTTATCATGAATCTAGAGCCTATTCTATAGAATGAAGTGAGTCAGAAAGAGAAAAGTATCATATACCAACGTGTATATATGGAATCTAGAAAGATGATACTGATGGAATTATTTGCAGGGCAGCAATGGAGACATAGACAGAGAACAGACTTATGGACCTGGTGGGGTGGGGGGAGGAAGGAGAGGGTGAGATGTATGGAAAGAGTAACATGGAATCTTACATTACTGAATGTAAAGTAGACAGTGGGAATTTGCTGTATGACTCTGGGAACTCAAACCTGGGCTCTGTAACAATCTAGAGGGGTAGGATGAGAAGGGAGGTGGGAGGGAGATTCAAGAAGGAGGGGACATATGTATATGTAAGGCTCATGATGTTTGGCAGAAACCAACACTATTCTGTAAAGCAATCATCCTTCAATTAAAAAAATTAAAATTAATAGGGGTCATTTTTTAAAGGCTGTAGTCAGAAGCCTTGCCTCCCAACAATGAAACAAATATACCCATAGTTCTTCTAAGTAGCTCAGAGACTCTAAATCATGGATCCCCAACCACTGGACCACAGACTTGTACCACTCCATGGGCTGTTAGGAACTGGGCCACACAACACTGGTGAACAAAGCTTCATCTGCTGTTCCCCATCACTCACGTTGCACCTGAACCTCCTCCCCTCCCACCCCTGTCCTGTCTGTGGACAACTTGTCTTCCATGAAACTGGGTCCTTGGTGCCAAAAAGATTGGGGACTGCTGCTGCAAATGATTAAAAGGTATTTTTAATAATAAGTTTTGAAACAAATGATACATATATTGCTACAAAATTTTAAAACTTTCAAAAATACTTCTTAAGGATTTATGAACAGAAAGTAAATCACCCTTCACTTCTGTCATCACACAGCTCCTCCCCAGGTGGAGCCCCAGCACCACTGTTGACTGTCTTGTTGACTGTTCTGTGCATCAGGAAGAACTTGTGAACATGTGGTCTTCCTCTTTTTAAGTACAGATGACAGCTGTTTTTCCTTTTTTCAGCTAATATTATATCTCAGATTATATCAATGCATATAGTTGTCTCATTCATTTTAATGGCTCCATAGTGTTACATTTTCTCCATTTCCTACTCCTCCACTATAGAACACAGTATGGAGATTGATTAAAAAACTATGAATGAAACAACCATATGACCTAGCAATCCCACTATGAGGCATATATTCTGAGGAAATCAAAATTGAAAAAGACGTGTGCCCCAATGTTGTAGCAGCACTACTTACAATAGCTAGAACCTGGAAGCAAGCTAGATGTCCACTGACAGATGAATGGATAAAGAAGCAGTGGCACATATACATAGTGGAATATTACTCAGCCATAGAAAGGAACACATTTGAGTCGGTTCTAAATGAGGTTATCATGAACCTAGAGCCTATTATATAGAATGAAGTGAGTCAGAAAGAGAAAAGTATCATATACCAATGTGTATATATGGAATCTAGAAAGATGGTACTGATGGAATTATTTGCAGGGCAGCAATGGAGACACAGAGAGAACACTTATGGACCTGGTGGGGTGGGGGGAGGAAGGAGAGGGTGAGATGTATGGAAAGAGTAACATGGAAACTTACATTACTGAATGTAAAATAGATAGTGGGAATTTGCTGTATGACTCTGGGAACTCGAACCTGGGCTCTGTAACAATCTAGAGGGGTAGGATGAGAAGGGAGGTGGGAGGGAGGTTCAAGAAGGAGGGGACATATGTATACGTAAGGCTCATTCATGTTGATGTTTGGCAGAAACCAACATTCTGTAAAGCAATTATCCTTCAATTAAAAAAATTAAAATTAATAGGGGTCATTTTTTTAAAGGCTGTAGTCAGAAGCCTTGCCTCCTAACAATAAAACAAATATACCCATGGTTCTTCTAAGTAGCTTCAGAGACTCTACATCACGGATCCCCAGCCACTGGACCATAGACTTGTACCACTCCATGGGCTGTTAGGAACTGGGCCGCACAACAGGAGGTGAATGGTGGGCTGGTGAACAAAGCTTCATCTGCTGCTCCCCATCATGTTGCACCTGAACCTCCTCCCCTCCCACCCCTGTCCTGTCTGTGGACAACTTGTCTTCCATAAAACTGGGTCCTTGTTGCCAAAAAGGTTGGGGACTGCTGCTGCAAATGATTAAAGGGTATTTTTAATAATAAGTTTTGAAACAAATGATACATATACTGCTATGACATTTAAAATCTTTTAAACATACTTCTTAAGGATTTATGAACAGAAAGTAAATCACCCTTCACTCCTGTCATCACACAGGTCCTCCCCAGATGGAGCCCCAGCACCGCTGTTGACTGTCTTGTTGACTCTTCTGTGCATCAGGAAGAACTTGTGAACATGTGGTCTTCCTGTTTTTAAGCACAGATGANCTTATTATTAAAAATACTTCTTAAGGATTTATGAACAGAAAGTAAATCACCCTTCACTCCTGTCATCACACAGGTCCTCCCCAGATGGAGCCCCAGCACCGCTGTTGACTGTCTTGTTGACTCTTCTGTGCATCAGGAAGAACTTGTGAACATGTGGTCTTCCTGTTTTTAAGCACAGATGATAGCTGTTCTTTCCTTTTTTTCAGCTAATATTATATCTCAGATTATATCAATGCATATAGTTGTCTCATTCATTTTAATGGCTACATAGTGTTACACTTTCTCCATTTCCTACTCCTTATTTTCAATACTTGTCAAGCAGAGTTTTTAAAACAGAGGGATTACAACCTGATATTAACATCCAAATTTGTTGTGCTCATATTATGAGAGACCCTTGGGCAGACAGTATTAATAGATTTCCCAGCCTCTTTGTCACTCTGTGTTTATCTGCAGGCTTTGAATTAGTAAAATGATTTTACTTATCAATTTGCTCTAGTGATAAAACTTGTTAATCAGAATGATCAGAACTCTAGTGGATCTACAGGTTGTTTGGCATTAAGTTCAGCCCCATTGAAGGTTCTAATGGGGCTACTTCCTCCGTAGAATAAACACACCTGTTTTTTTAAATTGTGTCTCCAGTAGATATGATTTGCTTCAAATGAAGAAGTGGACCTAGAAATGTGTTGCCTTAGGAGAAGGACTTTAAAGCTCTTAAACATTTTGTTTTTGTCTTTCCCCATCCCCAGGTGCATTTTGAAGGAAATAGCCAGATCTCACTCACAGTGACTGTGTGGTTTTATGAATGTTATGAATGTCCAGGGGACAGCCCTCAGCCTTAACAATTTTTGAGTCAACTCTGTGATTCTACCATGAGTTCATGTCTATTCCAAAGGCATTTTTCCAATAGGTTTTTGCACTGCATAAATTGTACTTCTTTTTGTATTAACAACAAATATCTACGTATCACAAGATGTTTTTTTTCTATAATTTTTTCCTCCTCCTTCACTCAGTGATTTCAAGCTCTTGCAAAAGGATTATCTTTATTTATATGTTACAGTGTTTTCTTTCTTATCTAAATCAGAGTGCAGGCCACCAATAAACTTGTCTCCCAGGTTTTGTGTCTTGAGAGACTCCAGAGCCAAACTCATTTTCTAAGATTTGAGACAAAGTTGTCACAGATTTTTTTTTTTTAAACTCTTTCCAGAATTACATATTACAGTTATGTCAGGGCTTCTGTTTACTTGAAGACAGTGTGAAGTTGCTGTTTTGTGTTACTACTTCCTTTAAAACTATGATCCATTTTTCCACTCAAAGATCTCTGGTTAAAATGCTAGACATAACTAATAGGAAAAACATATGATACATGTAGTTTAAGTGACATTATAGGAAAGAGAGATGTTGCCCTCCAAAAATACTATGGTTAAAATATAGGACAATATTTTATGTTCATCTTCTGTGTCCCCTGCATTGCAGGCAGATTCTTTACCATTGAGCCACTGGGAAAGCCCTCTAAAAGAGAAGAAAGAGAAAATACGCTTTCTCAAAGTAGGAACCCTTCCTGGGATTTGCTCATGAAGGACAAATGTGTGCTGTGACTGTCTTCTAGATACAGGATTTAATTTTTTTTACATTAAAAAATGTGGTAAAACATATATAACAAAAACTTTGCCATATAACCACTTTTAATCATACAATTCAGTGGCATTAATCATATTTACAAGGTTGTGCAACCATCATTGTCTAGGTAACTTTTGGTAAAGGTTGTTATTTCTGCAAAGTCATTCTGGTACATTTCATTTTTCTAGAAGTGGATTTGTTTCCTGTGGGTTTTGAGCTTGACTGGCATAAATATATTCACAGTATCTTATATGCTTAATCTCTGCAGCATCTCTGTCCTTTTGGCTTTTAGTTTTCTTTAAGCTTTTGCTTTTTTATTAACAATCTTGCATAACTTTTTCCTATTTTCAAAAAATCAACTTTTTGTTTTATTGGGGCTCTATTTTTTTTTTCTAATTCCTCACATCATTTTTTCTTCCCTTCAACTTTTCCTTTGAGATTTTTTTTCTCTAAACTCTTAAATTGGAAACATTAATAATGTCATTATTGTTCTAATATAAGTATACGAAGCTGACATTTTTTTCTGAGATCCACTTTAGCTGCAACCTACAAGTTTTGATACTTAGTGCAATCAATAGTCAAAGTATTATGTATTTTCTAAATACTAATTTAATTCATTAACTCTTTTACCCATGGGTTATTCATAAGTATAATGTTTTCTAAGTTTCAAATGCTAATGGATTTTTTTCTATTAGATTGAACCATGTGGAACTGCTAACATTCAGTCTTTTTATAAGCTATAAAATGGCAGTTCATATGGTTCAAAATAATCATTTTCTTTTGTTATTAATATATAACTTAATTTCATTTTGGTCAGACAACGTTAGATTGTGGATTTTAAACCAAAGGTACATTAAAAAGATCATACACCATGACCAAGTAGGCTTTATCCCAGGAATGCAAGGATTCTTCAATATTCGCAAATCAATCAATGTAATTCACCACATTAACAAATTGAAAAATAAATGCCATATGATTATCTCAATAGATGCAGAGAAGGCCTTTGATAAAATTCAACATCCATTTATGATAAAAACTCTCCAGAAAGCAGGAATAGAAGGAACATACCTCAACATAATAAAAGCTATATATGACAAACCCACAGCAAACATTATCCTCAATGGTGAAAAATTGAAAGCATTTCCCCTAAAGTCAGGAACAAGACAAGGATGTCCACTTTCACCGCTACTATTCAACATAGTTCTGGAAGTTTTGGCCACAGCAATCAGAGCAGAAAAAGAAATAAAAGGAATCCAAATTGGAAAAGAAGAAGTAAAACTCTCACTGTTTGCAGATGACATGATCCTCTACATAGAAAACCCTAAAGACNGTAGAAAAATCTGGCAAACACCAGGCTAAGCAAGTAACCAAAATAAACATTACTAATAATGAACCTAATGACACCCTTAGCTTTTTTTTCATGTTTCTTTAAAAATTTATTTAAGTATAGTTGACTTACAATGTGTTGACTTCTGCTGTACACCAGTGATTCAGTTATAGAGATACATACATTCTACTTCATATAAATTAAATCAGGGTGACAGTATACAGCCTTGTCATACTCCTTTCCCAATTTTGACCCAGGCAGTTGTTCCATGTCCAGCTCTAACTGTTGCTTCTTGACCTGCATACAGGTTCCTCAGGAGACAGATAAGGTGGTTTGGGATTCCCATCTCTTTAAGTTTTTCAGTTTGTTGTGGTCCACAGAAAGGCTTTAGCATAGTCAATGAAGCAGAAGTAGATGTTTTCCTGAGCAGAGACCATAAGACCCTCAGAACCTGGAAATACACTTCCTGGTCCTTTACAGGAAAACTCCGCCCACCCTGCTCCAGATCCCTGCTGTTCTAAGTGAGGCCTGTGGACCAGCATCCTTGGCCTGCCCTGGGAGGCTGTTAGAACCCGGAATCTTGTCTCTAACCCAGACCCACTGACTCAGAATCTCCAGATCCCAGGTGACTCCTGCTCACAGTACAGTCAGAAAAGCGCTAGTTTAGAAGCCTTGCTCCATCATTCTGTGGTCACACCCTCCCCAGGGGCAGGCAGAGAGGACCAGGGGATGTGGCCACCTGGAGCCTTGCCCCCTCCAGGCCATGCTCTGAGCTCCTGGACCCCAAAATCCCTGCTCCCAGAGTCAGTGCCCGCCTCCCTCCCGGGGCTCATGTCCCAGCCTGACAGGAGGTCAAGATTCAGCTCTTTAAGGGGTGGAAGAGGGTGGTCTGAGCTTGGACTTGAAGGCTGGGGTTACTCTTTCTGAGCAGCAGATTGCTCAGGGCACAAACAGGGTCAGAGCCAGAGGTGGGAAGAGCAGGGGGAGGGCTGGGGGCTGGGGCAGCCCCTCCTGCTGTCCTGCCTTCTGGCTTGGAGCTCACTGTCCAAAACCCCAGTCTGCCAGGTTTTAATAGGAAGGTGTACTTGACAATTTTGATTGACTGATTTATAACTTTTAACTGTTTAAACATATAGTATGGGCTTCATTTGTACTCTTGACCTGGGGCCACGGATGTAAGTGACAGGTCTGTTAAATGCGGTTCAAAGTGTGTTCAGAGGATCCTCTGCATCAAAACCCACTGGGTTGTTAGTTAAAAATTCAAATTCCCAGGCCCCACTATGTGACCTCCTGGATCAGATCTTTGGGAATGGAGCCCAGGAACCTGCATTCTGACCCCTCCTCTGGTGACTCTGATCCACAGCAGAGCTACAGGAGCACGTGTAATGAAGAGGGGGGCGTGGAGGGGAGCTGCCACGAGTGGTGGGAAGTGTCAGGGAGAGAGAGGCAGGTCCCAGGTCAGAGGTAAGTGCTGACCACGAGCTCACTCCCTTCCTGCTTCTCTCCTGATTCTCCTCACAACCTGGCCTGACCCCACCCCTGGGAGCTGGCTGCAGGGAGAAGCTACCAGAATAGGACAAGGGTGTTCTCCTGCTGATCGTGGGGCTCTCGGGCTGCCCTGCAGAAGGACCCAAGTCAGGGAGCAGTAGGAACAAAGGGGCTGCAAGCGCCTGGAGGGACCTCATGGACCCACCCGGGGAGTCAGGCTGAAGCTGCTGAGCAGGTCTTTGGGCAGGGAGACCTCCTGGTCCTGCGGGACACAGGTAGTGGGGACAGACCGTGTGGTCCCACCTGCCTGGGCTCACAGGCTGCATCTGTCAGTTAGGAGTCCTATGACATTGATCAAGGTCCTCAAGTACTGTAAGATGGGGCTTCTAATACCCTCCAAGCTTGTGTTAAAATTAAACATGATAGTCTTTTGTTCAGGCCCGTGATACTGGCAGAATGGGCAAATGTCGTGGTCTTCATACTGCCTGTCTCTTATACACATCTGTTGTGCACATAGGCTGCTCTTGGAGGGGCTGGTGGTTTAAACTTGTTCACTGGCAGCATTTCCAGCAGCTGGACAGTGAGTCCTTGAAGGGAGGTCAGGACAGCATGTCTCCATGTTCCCCCCACAGCATGTATCACAGCTCCAGAGGTAGGTGATGAGGGTGTACTGTGGGGGAAACTCTTGATGACTGATATGTAAGTCACAACAGTGATTTAGTGATTCTCCTCAATACCCTCTGGTCTAAAAAATAGAGGAGAAGGTCCATATATGGGAGATATCCTCATTCTCCAGGGTCAGCCCAGTTGTCACCTCTTCTAGGAAGTCATCATCCTAGGTAACTCGTATTTCTGTAGGACCCTGAGCGCGTTTCGTTTGTTAAACTGAACCATGCTTGTCTCCATCCTGAGATTCTTCATTTGTAAACAAGGAGTCTGTTCTTTCCATTGTGCGCTGCTTCTATACGATGTACCCTAGAGGTTAAAGTGTCTGCCTACAATGCGGGAGACCTGGGTTCGATCCCTGGGTTAAGAAGATCCCCTGGAAAAGGAGATGGCAACCCACTCCAGTATTCTTGCCTAGAGAATCCCATGGGCGGTGGGCTACAGTCCGTGGGGTCACAAAGAGTCGGACATGACTGAGCGACTTCACTTTCACCCTGATTGTGAATGTTCACACGTGGTCTGTTTTCTCATTAAATCAGGTGAGAAAAAGACTTGGAATTATGCCCTATCCACTTTTTAATTACATCTTCCAGCACAGTGTGCATCACGTGGGGGGGTGTTCAGTAAATGTTTGTTGAATGAATAAATGTTGACTGAGAACAAACCTTGCTATTCAAATTTATAATTTTGAAATTCTAAGAGGTATCCTGGGATAACAGACAGCCCTGGTTTTGGACTCAATCACACTGACCTGCCTGTCAGGTCTTTCTCTGCTCTCAGCAGCAGTGTGAGTGTCCAAAGAATGCGTTGTCCAGAGTGGGACACTTGAGAGTGATGGGAAACCGATAACCAGCCAAGATTCCAGGGAAATGAACTGGCCCCATCCTTGATAAAGCAGGCTCTGGACACCCTACAGCCATGTAGACTTAGTTTCATGCTTGGGAGAGTATCTTCACCTCTGCCTCTCAGATGCTTTGTCTGGAAAATGAATATAATTCTTGCTCTTGAACCATTGCTTTGGTTGGGATGATGGATGGATCAAGAGCATCCAAAGTCACAGGGTGCAATCACTGACCTTGGTGGTTCTTAATCACCAAGAGAAAAGAGCAAAATGGGTGTGGATGAAGGAGGTTTGTAGACTGTAAAAGGTGTATTTGAGGAGGTCCTCATCTGATGGGCTAAACCAAACTGTTCCTCCTCCACATGTAGTTAAAATGACACCGGCACACGGGCAGGAGCGCAAGCTCGAGTCAGCCTTCCAGGGACAAATCCTGGCTCCTCTGGACAACAACTGGGTCTAGATACGAGTTCAGGTGCCTGATAATCATGGGCTTTTAAGGTTGGGGAGCCCACTGTGCTTCAGTGTCTTTGTCTGAAAGTTGAAGTGGGGATAGTATGACTCTCAGAGGGCTGTTGCAAAGATTACCTATGACAGAGACACCCCCAATGTGGTCTGTGCACTAGTGCCAGTCCGTGAACTGTTTGTAACCAGGTTAGAAGTACGCACAGGAAATTTAAGAAAGCTAGAAACTCAGCCATCAGCTATGGCTGTGACATCCACCCTTAGGATGGTGGGATCCTGAACATCCCAGAGACCAGTGTGACTGTTGCACTTGCAGGGGGAGGGACACAGGGCTGAGTGCACACTAGCCGTGCACAGTGGATCACTGATTAGGTAGCAATGGACTGAAAATGTGAAATTAAAACTGATACTTAATCCCAGACAGGTGAGAAACACTGCTTTTGAACAATGCTGGATGTGTGATTAGCTGTCGATCAGTACTACCCTCTTATTAATTGTTATCATCTTCAGTTCAGTTTAGTTCAGTCGCTCAGTCGTGTCCGACTCTTTGCAACCCCATCAATCGCAGCATGCCAGGCTTCCCTGTCCATCAACAACTCCCGGAGTTCACTCAGACTCACATCCATCGAATCAGTGATGCCATCCAGCCATCTCATCCTCTGTCATCCCCTTCTCCTCCTGCCCCCAATCCCTCCCAGCATCAGAGTCTTTTCCAACGAGTCAGCTCTTCACATGAGGTGGCCAAAGTATTGAAGTTTCAGTTATCATCTTACTTATGCTTAAAATGAGACCATATGGGCTTTCAAAAGGCCCTCCTGTACATTATCAATATTTTTAATAACATTAAAAAGTTGGAAATAATTAAATTTCTCTTTATGTTTAGAGGTTCCCCCCCCAACAAGCCAATACTGTGCATGTATTTATATTGATGCTATTCTTGAATCAGCAACATGGTCCTAAAGTTGAAGAAGGTACCGGGAAATACAATGGGCTACTTTACAACTCTTCAGAGTTTTTTAAACACAAGGTTTTATGTGTGAGCTCTTAATTTTCTTTTAAAAACAGAAAGAATAGGGATTAACTGAGCTTTTGTTTTTTATATCTAATGTTCTAAGGAATTTTTTTTCCAAAAACTAAAACTTTGTGAGTGTTCACACGTGGTCTGTTTTCTCATTAAATCAAGTGAGAAAAAGACCTGGAATTGTGCCCTATCCATTTTTTAGTTACATCTTCCAGCACAGTGTGCATCATGTGGGGGGTGTTCAGTAAATGTTTGTTGAATGAATAAATGTTGACTGAGAACAAACCTTCCTTTTCAAATTTATAATTTTGAAATTCTAAGAGGTAGCCTGGGATAACAGACAGCCCTGGTTTTGGACTCAATCACACTGACCTGCCTGTCAGGTCTTTCTCTGCTCTCAGCAGCAGTGTGAGTGTCCAAAGAATGTATTGTCCAGAGTGGGATGCTGGAGAGTGACGGGAAAGCAATAACCAGCCAAGATTCCAGCGAAATGAACTGGCCCCATCCTTGATAAATCGGGCTGTGGACACCCTACAGCCATGTAGACTTAGTTTCATGCTTGGGAGAGTATCTTAACCTCTGCCTCTCAGCGACTTTGTCTGGAAAATGAATATAATTATTGCTCTTGAACCATTGCTTTGGTTGGGATAATGGATGGACCAAGAGCATCCAAAGTCACAGGGTGCAATCACTGACCTTGGTGGTTCTTAATCACCAAGAGAAAAGAGCAAAATGGGTGTGGATGAAGGAGGTTTGTAGACTGTAAAAGGTGTATTTGAGGAGGTCCTCATCTGATGGGCTAAACCAAACTGTTCCTCCTCCACATGTAGTTAAAATGACACCGGCACACGGGCAGGAGCGCAAGCTCGAGTCAGCCTTCCAGGGACAAATCCTGGCTCCTCTGGACAACAACTGGGTCTAGATACGAGTTCAGCTGCCTGATAATCATGGGCTTTTAAGGTTGGGGAGTCCACTGTGCTTCAGTGTCTTTGTCTGAAAGTTGAAGTGGGGATAGTATGACTCTCAGAGGGCTGTTGCAAAGATTACCTATGACAGAGACACCCCCAATGTGGTCTGTGCACTAGTGCCAGTCCGTGAACTGTTTGTAACCAGGTTAGAAGTACGCACAGGAAATTTAAGAAAGCGAGAAACTCAGCCATCAGCTATGGCTGTGACATACACACTTAGGATGGTGGGATCCTGAACATCCCAGAGACCAGTGTGACTGTTGCACTTGCAGGGGGAGGGGAATAGGGCTGAGTGCACACTAGCCGTGCACAGTGGATCACTGATTGGGTAGCAGTGGACTGAAAATGTGAAATTAAAACTGATACTTAATCCCAGACAGGTGAGAAACACTGCTTTTGAACAATGCTGGATGTGTGATTAGTTGTCGATCAGTACTACCCTCTTATTAACTGTTATCATCTTCAGTTCAGTTCAGTTCAGATGCTCAGTCGTGTTCGACTCTTTGCGACCCCATGAATTGCAGCACACCAGGCCTCCCTGTCTATCACCAACTCCCGGAGTTCACTCAGACTCACGTCCATCGAGTCAGTGATGCCATCCAGCCATCTCATCCTCGGTCATCCCCTTCTCCTCCTGCCCCCAATCCCTCCCAGCATCAGAGTCTTTTCCAACGAGTCAGCTCTTCGCATGAGGTGGCCAAAGTACTGGAGTTTCAGTTATCATCTTACTTATGCTTAAAGTGAGACCATATGGGCTTTCAAAAGGCCCTACTGTACATTATCAATATTTTTAATAGCATTAAAAAGTTGGAGATAATTAAATTTCTCTTTATGTTTAGCGGTTCCCCCCCCCCCAACTAGCCAATACTGTGCATTTATTTATATTGATGCTATTCTTGAATCAGCAACATGGTCCTAAAGTTGAAGAAGGTACCTGGAAATACAACGGGCTACTTTACAACTCTTCTGAGTTTTTTAAACACAAGATTTTATGTGTGAGCTCTTAATTTTCCTTTAAAAACAAAGAATAGGGATTAACTGAGCTTTTGTTTTTTAAACCTAATGTTCTAAGGAATTTTTTTTCCCAAAAACTAAAACAGCAATGTGTGTTGAAAACTGGGATAAACATATATTTATTTGAATTTAGACCTAAAAAATAACATTACAAGAAGGAATAATATGCCCAGCACTATGAAACCTCCATCTGTACTCCAGACCCATACGACTTGCCTTAGGAGTCAAACTGGGATTTGTGTGTTTGTGTGTGTGTGTGTGTGTGTGTGTGTGTGTGTGTTTTAAGAAGAACCAAGGTTAAGACACACTAAGAATGCTTTACACAAAGTTTACATTGAATGGTTCTGACTAAATTCATTCTTTCACTCAGTAACCATGCTCACAAGTATCCATCCCAATAGGTGGAAGCTTGGGGTATTCCAAAACAGTGTTTGATCCAAAATCTAATCATATTTAATTCTGGAGAACATTATGTGAAAAACATTTTTCAAATTACATTTTGCAGACAATCTAGACAAAGAACTAGTCTCCTAGATGTAGCTTATATCACATTAGAAACGTCACGAATAATGATAAACAGAGGATTGAGGGTTTTAAAACCCTACATTTCACAACAATAAAATTTTTTTAAATCTGAATTTATATTGATTCCAATAAGACAGAAAATAGGAGGAAGGGGAAGCTCTTTTTTGCAGTAGAATGCCAACTCACAAATCTAAACAGATTGACAGAAAAGTACCATATGGCAGCCATCATTGTCATAAATAATTCAGACAGATTTCATCATTGGCTGAATAGACAGTGAGTGTTTGGGGGTTGGGGATTTTCATGGATTCAAAATATTTTCTCAGATTAATTCTTTAGGGAAGAATTATATTTTTAAGTAGAAAAATCTGGCAAACACCAGGCTAAGCAAGTAACCAAAATAAACATTACTAATAATGAACCTAATGACACCCTTAGCTTTTTTTTCATGTTTCTTTAAAAATTTATTTAAGTATAGTTGACTTACAATGTGTTGACTTCTGCTGTACACCAGTGATTCAGTTATAGAGATACATACATTCTACTTCATATAAATTAAATCAGGGTGACAGTATACAGCCTTGTCATACTCCTTTCCCAATTTTGACCCAGGCAGTTGTTCCATGTCCAGCTCTAACTGTTGCTTCTTGACCTGCATACAGGTTCCTCAGGAGACAGATAAGGTGGTTTGGGATTCCCATCTCTTTAAGTTTTTCAGTTTGTTGTGGTCCACAGAAAGGCTTTAGCATAGTCAATGAAGCAGAAGTAGATGTTTTCCTGAGCAGAGACCATAAGACCCTCAGAACCTGGAAATACACTTCCTGGTCCTTTACAGGAAAACTCCGCCCACCCTGCTCCAGATCCCTGCTGTTCTAAGTGAGGCCTGTGGACCAGCATCCTTGGCCTGCCCTGGGAGGCTGTTAGAACCCGGAATCTTGTCTCTAACCCAGACCCACTGACTCAGAATCTCCAGATCCCAGGTGACTCCTGCTCACAGTACAGTCAGAAAAGCGCTAGTTTAGAAGCCTTGCTCCATCATTCTGTGGTCACACCCTCCCCAGGGGCAGGCAGAGAGGACCAGGGGATGTGGCCACCTGGAGCCTTGCCCCCTCCAGGCCATGCTCTGAGCTCCTGGACCCCAAAATCCCTGCTCCCAGAGTCAGTGCCCGCCTCCCTCCCGGGGCTCATGTCCCAGCCTGACAGGAGGTCAAGATTCAGCTCTTTAAGGGGTGGAAGAGGGTGGTCTGAGCTTGGACTTGAAGGCTGGGGTTACTCTTTCTGAGCAGCAGATTGCTCAGGGCACAAACAGGGTCAGAGCCAGAGGTGGGAAGAGCAGGGGGAGGGCTGGGGGCTGGGGCAGCCCCTCCTGCTGTCCTGCCTTCTGGCTTGGAGCTCACTGTCCAAAACCCCAGTCTGCCAGGTTTTAATAGGAAGGTGTACTTGACAATTTTGATTGACTGATTTATAACTTTTAACTGTTTAAACATATAGTATGGGCTTCATTTGTACTCTTGACCTGGGGCCACGGATGTAAGTGACAGGTCTGTTAAATGCGGTTCAAAGTGTGTTCAGAGGATCCTCTGCATCAAAACCCACTGGGTTGTTAGTTAAAAATTCAAATTCCCAGGCCCCACTATGTGACCTCCTGGATCAGATCTTTGGGAATGGAGCCCAGGAACCTGTATTCTGACCCCTCCTCTGGTGACTCTGATCCACAGCAGAGCTACAGGAGCACGTGTAATGAAGAGGGGGGCGTGGAGGGGAGCTGCCACGAGTGGTGGGAAGTGTCAGGGAGAGAGAGGCAGGTCCCAGGTCAGAGCTAAGTGCCGACCACGAGCTCACTCCCTTCCTGCTTCTCTCCTGATTCTCCTCACAACCTGGCCTGACCCCACCCCTGGGAGCTGGCTGCAGGGAGAAGCTACCAGAATAGGACAAGGGTGTTCTCCTGCTGATCGTGGGGCTCTCGGGCTGCCCTGCAGAAGGAAGGACCCAAGTCAGGGAGCAGTAGGAGCAAAGGAGCTGCGAGCGCCTGGAGGGAACTCATGGACCCACCCAGGGAGTCAGGCTGAAGCTGCTGAGCAGGTCTTTGGGCAGGGAGACCTCCTGGTCCCGCGGGACACAGGTAGTGGGGACAGACCGTGTGGTCCCACCTGCCTGGGCTCACAGGCTGCATCTGTCAGTTAGGAGTCCTATGACATTGATCAAGGTCCTCAAGTACTGTAAGATGGGGCTTCTAATACCCTCCAAGCTTGTGTTAAAATTAAACATGATAGTCTTTTGTTCAGGCCCGTGATACTGGCAGAATGGGCAAATGTCGTGGTCTTCATACTGCCAGGAATTTCTGTAGCCACCGACAAGCCCAGAGGCAGCATGGTAAGTAGTACAAGAAAGCCCATTTGGGCACAGCCCTGAAGGCCAACGCTTTTGGAGGCAGTTCTCATGCCAAGAGAATTGTGTTCGAAAAAGTAGAGGTTGAAGCCAAACAACCAAATTCTGCCATCAGGAAATGTGTCAGGGTTCAGCTCATCAAGAATGGCAAAAAATCACAGCCTTTGTACCCAGTGATGGTTGCTTGAATTCTATTGAGGAAAACGATGGCATTATGGTTGCTGGATTTGGTTGCAAAGGTCATGCCATTGGTGACATTCCTGGAGTCTGCTTTAAGGTTGTCAAGTTAGCCAGTGTCTCTCTTTTGGCCTTATACAAAGGCAAAAAGGAAAGACCAAGATAATAAATTTGGATGAAGAAGGCATGATAGTAATAAATTTTTATATACCAAAAAATAATTAAATGTGATAGTTAAGTAAAAACACATCCTGGCACACACAGCAGAATAAGGGGCAGCTGCTGTTTATTGGGACTCTCATTACCTTACACCTCTGCACTTCTTGATGCTCCATATCATAGCCACTTGTTACTGGCTATGTGCAGTCACGTCCGACTCTTTGCAACCCTATGACTGCAGCCTGCCAAACTCCTCTGTTAATGGGATTCTCTAGGCAAGAATACTGGAGAGGGTTGCCATTTCCTCCTCCAGGGCGTCTTCCTAACCCAGACAAGGAACTTGCCTTTCCTGTGTCTCCTGCACTGGCAAGCAGATTCTTTATCACTGAGGCTGGGAAGCACCTGCCTGATAAGATCAATTTCCTCAACACCCCAGGGGGCGCTTGTGGTAAGGAATCTGCCTGCAACTATAGGAGACCCAAGAGATGCAGGTTTCATTCCTGAATCAGGAAGATCTCCTGGAAGAGGAAATGGCAACCCACTCCAGTATTCCTGCCTGGGGAAATCCCGTCCTCTGTCCATGGGATCCCCAAAAGTCCTCATGACTGAACAAACACAGCCCTCAGACCCCAGGCACAGGGAGACTCCATTCACAGCCCTGTTATAGACTCGTGCTTGGCCAGTGGCCCGGAGCTCCTTGAGCTTCCCTGAGCAGGAGAGACTCCTGAAGTTACTGCTGAGCTGCTCATCCATACTGTTCCCGGGATTTCCCTCCCAGCAAGCCACACCTTGGGAATCAGGCTCAGGTTTGTGATGAACTAAGGCTGTAGTCACTAAGTCATGTCCGACTCTTGTGAATCCATGGACTGTAGCCTGCTAGGCTCCTTTGTCCATATGGGATTCTCCAGGCAAGAATACTGGAATGGGTTGCCATTTCCTGCTCTAGGGGATCTTCCCGAACGAGGGATTGAACCTTGCAGCTTCTGTATTGGCAGGGAGATTCTTTACCACCAGAGCCACCAGGGAAGCCCAACTAGGCTGGGCTGGTATGAAACCAAAGGACAACTGTGCTATACTGAACATCACCACCAGGGGGCAGAAGACTCCATATATCCAGGTGAGCAGCGTGGAAAGGCCATGGAAGGAGGGGCCAGGAAGACCTCTCAGCGGGCAAGAGGTAACACAGGCCCCCACCTCACCCACCTCATCTACACCGTAGACACAGAAGAACACATTCCTGCTCCTACGGGATCACCTGATTTGTTTACTCTGTTCCTCATCCAGATAGAGTCCTTATAGCTTAAACATGGCAAAGGCTTGTGGTTTGTAAAATCCCAGGGGAGCTCTGTAAGTCCCAGTGCTGAAGCCTCATCTCAGTTAAATCAGAATCTCGGGAGAGGAAAGGCAGGAGGCAACGCTTTTTAAAACCCCACAGGTAATCCCACCCTGCAGCTAAGAGAGGACCTCTGTTGGAAGAAAAAGATCTCATTTCCTCCCAAATGGCAGCAGGTTTCATTGGTAAAAATGTTTGTCACTACGTCTTTTCTGACTCTTTGGAACTCCATGGACTATCAGTTCAGTTCAGTCACTCAGTTGTGTCCGACTCTTTGCGACCCCATGAATTGTAGCACGCCAGGCCTCCCTGTCCATCCACCAGAACCCATGGAATTCTCCACGTAAGAATACTGTAATGGATTGACTATTCCCTTCTCCAGGGGATCTTCCTAGGCCAGGGATCAAACCCGGGTCTCCTCCATTGCAGGCAGAGTCTTTACCATCTGAGTCACCAGGAAAACCAAAGATGGTTTGATTTCTTCCTACTTTGTTACTGACCCTCCCCAATCAGACCCAAATGGGGGGCTAACCAGGTTTGTGTGTGTGCTTAGTCACTCAGTCATGTCTGACTCTTTGAAACCCCATGGACTGCACCCTTCTAGGCTCCTCTGTCTGTGGGATTTCCCAGGCAAGAATATT
>SJYX01021171.1:233221-244349 GCA_006410675.1 Oreotragus oreotragus | reverse complement strand
TTTTCAAAGAATATTATAATGGTGGGCTACTAATATTTTTAGCTTTCAGTTCATTTAAAATCCTAAATCCATTAAAGTATCCTGAGAAGGCAGGCAAGCTCTGAATTACTAACACCATACTGTCCACCTCTATCTCCTACAATTTGCACCAGCTCCAAAATGATGACCCTCTCTTCCTTACAAAACATTGACTTGTTTCTTTCCTGAATATTCCATCTAAATAAAATTCCAGTTATTTTCCTTGCCAGAAGGTAACCTGGAATTACTGGTTGAATACTCTGACCAAAGAACAGGATGGCTTTAGTTACTGCTTTTCCACATGGATTACTGTTATATGTTTCTAAGAACTCTTCCTGGAACAAGTTATTTTTGATCTTACAGACTGACCCTTTCCAGACTTTGGTCTTTGAGACTAGAAATAATAGTTATAATGCAATCTGCACAAGCTCAAAAAAGACCATGATTATTGTCAACACTCAGAAACTGAATCACATACTGTGGAGAAGAATCAGGTTTGATAGATACATTGCTTAGGTAGACTAGCTAGAAATTTCAAGAGGTGTAAACATTTTCACATAACGTGGGCAGCTATGATGGTGCACAGAGTGCGACCGACAGGATTTACCCCACGTCTGAGGTCATGGGCAGAAGCCGGGAGGAACCCATGTCCGAGGGGCGGCAGCCAAGAGGAGTTATCCCACGTCTGAGATCAGGGGCAGTGGCCAAGAGTGCCAGACTGCGATGACGCAGGAACGGCCGAGAGGAGTTACCCCACATCTGAGGTCAGGGGTGGTGGCTGGGAGGAGCCACCCCACTTCCAAGGAGCCGTGGCTGCGCGGGCACAGAAAGGCCTAGGGGAGCTACTCCACGTTCGAGGTAAGGAGGGGCTACAGTGAGGACATACCCCTCATCCAAGGTAAAGAGCAGTGGCTGTGCTTTGCTGGAGCAGCTGTGAAGAGATATCCCACGTCCAAAGTAAGAGAAACCCAAGTAAGACGGTAGGTGTTGCAAGAGGGCATCAGAGGGCAGACACACTGAAACCATACTCACAGAAAACTAGTCAATCTAATCACACTAGAACCACAGCCTTGTCTAACTCAATGAAACTAAGCCATGCCTGGTGGGCAACCCAAGATGGGCGGGTCATGGTGGAGAGTCTGACAGAATGTGGTCCACTGGAGAAGGGAATGGCAAACCACTTCAGTATTCTTGCCTTGAGAACCCCATGAACAGTATGAAAAAGCAAAATGATAAAATACTGAAAGGAGAACTCCCCGGGTCAGTAGGTGCCCAATATGCTACTGGAGATCAGTGGAGAAATAACTCCAGGTAGAATGAAGGGATGGAGCCAAAGCAAAAATAATACCCAGCTGTGGATGTGACTGGTGATAGAAGCAAGGTCCGATGCTGTAAAGAGCAATATTGCATAGGAACCTGGAATGTCAGGTCCATGAATCAAGGCAAATTGGAAGTGGTCAAACAAGAGATGGCAAGGGTGAACGTCGACATTCTAGGAATCAGCGAACTAAAATGGACTGGAATGGGTGAATTTAACTCAGATGACCATTATATCTACTACTGCGGGCAGGAATCCCTCAGAAGAAATGGAGTAGCCATCATGGTCAACAAAAGAGTCCGAAATGCAGTACTTGGATGCAATCTCAAAAACGACAGAATGATCTCTGTTCGTTTCCAAGGCAAACCATTCAATATCACAGTTATCCAAGTCTATGCCCCAACCAGTAATGCTGAAGAAGCTGAAGTTGAACGGTTTTATGAAGACCTACAAGACCTTGTAGAACTAACACCCAAAAAAGATGTCCTTTTCATTATAGGGGACTGGAATGCTAAAGTAGGAAGTCAAGAAACACCTGGAGTAACAGGCAAATTTGGCCTTGGAATGCGGAATGAAGCAGGGCAAAGACTAATAGAGTTTTGCCAAGAAAATGCACTGGTCATAGCAAACACCCTCTTCCAGCAACACAAGAGAAGACTCTACACATGGACATCACCAGATGGTCAACACCGAAATCAGATTGATTATATTCTTTGCAGCCAAAGATGGAGAAGCTCTATACAGTCAACAAAAACAAGACCAGGAGCTGACTGTGGCTCAGATCATGAACTCCTTATTTCCAAATTCAGACTTAAATTGAAGAAAGTAGGGAAAACCGCTAGACCATTCAGGTATGACCTAAATCAAATCCCTTATGATTATACAGTGGAAGTGAGAAATAGATTTAAGGGCCTAGATCTGATAGACAGAGTTCCTGATGAACTATGGAATGAGGTTCGTGACATTGTACAGGAGACAGGGATCAAGACCATCCCCATGGAAAAGAAATGCAAAAAAGCAAAATGGCTGTCTGGAGAAGCCTTACAAATAGCACTGAAAAGAAGAGAGGCGAAAAGCAAAGGAGAAAAGAAAAGATATAAGCATCTGAATGCAGAGTTCCAAAGAATAGCAAGAAGAGATAAGAAAGCCTTCTTCAGCAATCAATGCAAAGAGATAGAGGAAAACAACAGAATGGGAAAGACTAGAGATCTCTTCAAGAGAATTGGAGATACCAAGGGAACATTTCATGCAAAGATGGGCTCGATAAAGGATAGAAATGGTATGGACCTAACAGAAGCAGAAGATATTAAGAAGAGGTGGCAAGAATACACAGAAGAACTGTACAGAAAAGATCTTCACGACCCAGATAATCATGAGGATGTGATCACTAATCTAGAGCCAGACATCTTGGAATGTGAAGTCAAGTGGGCCTTAGAAAGCATCACTAAGAACAAAGCTAGTGGAGGTGATGGAATTCCCGTTGAGCTGTTTCAAATCCTGGAAGATGATGCTGTGAAAGTGCTGCACTCAATATGCCAGCAAATTTGGAAAACTCAGCAGTGGCCACAGGACTGGAAAAGGTCAGTTTTCATTCCAATTCCAAAGAAAGGCAATGCCAAAGAATGCTCAAACTACCGCACAATTGCACTCATCTCACACGCTAGTAAAGTAATGCTCAAAATTCTCCAAGCCAGGCTTCAGCAATATGTGAACCGTGAACTCCCTGATGTTCAAGCTGGTTTTAGAACAGGCAGAGGAACCAGAGATCAAATTGCCAACATCCGCTGGATCATGGAAAAAGCAAGAGAGTTCCAGAAAAACATCTATTTCTGCTTTATTGACTATGCCAAAGCCTTTGACTGTGTGGATCACAATAAACTGTGGAAAATTCTGAAAGAGATGGGAATACCAGACCACCTAACCTGCCTCTTGAGAAATCTGTATGCAGGTCAGGAAGCAACAGTTAGAACTGGACATGGAACAACAGACTGGTTCCAAATAGGAAAAGGAGTACGTCAAGGCTGTATATTGTCTCCCTGCTTATTTAACTTATATGCAGAGTACATCATGAGAAACGCTGGACTGGAAGAAACACAAGCTGGAATCAAGATTGCCGGGAGAAATATCAATAACCTCAGATATGCTGATGACACCACCCTTATGGCAGAAAGTGAGGAGGAGCTAAAAAGCCTCTTGATGAAAGTGAAGGAGGAGAGCGAAAAAGTTGGCTTAAAGCTCAACATTCAGAAAACGAAGATCATGGCATCCGGTCCCATCACTTCATGGGAAATAGATGGGGAAACAGTGGAAACAGTGTCAGACTTTATTTTTTTGGGCTCCAAAATCACTGCAGATGGTGACTGCAGCCATGAAATTAAAAGACGCTTACTCCTTGGAAGAAAAGTTATGACCAACCTGGATAGTATATTCAAAAGCAGAGACATTACTTTGCCGACTAAGGTCCGCCTAGTCAAGGCTATGGTTTTTCCTGTGGTCATGTATGGATGTGAAAGTTGGACTGTGAAGAAAGCTGAGCGCCGAAGAATCGATGCTTTTGAACTGTGGTGTTGGAGAAGACTCTTGAGAGTCCCTTGGACTGCAAGGAGATCCAACCAGTCCATTCTGAAGGAGATCAACCCTGAGATTTCTTTGGAAGGAATGATGTTAAGGCTGAAACTCCAGTACTTTGGCCACCTCATGCGAAGAGTTGACTCATTGGAAAAGAATCTGATGCTGGGATGGATTGGGGGCAGGAGGAGAAAGGACGACAGAGGATGAGATGGCTGGATGGCATCACTGACTAGACAGACGTGGGTCTTAGTGAACTCCGGAAGTTGGTGATGGACAGGGAGGCCTGGTGTGCTGCGATTCATGGGGTCGCAAAGAGTCGGACATGACTGAGCAACTGAACTGAACTGAAACATTTTCTCATTCTCTTCCTTTTTTACTTAAAAATTATTTATTATTCATCTTTTACATAATTTGTATAAGCCTGTCCTGTTATAGCTAATAGAAACAATAATCATATTATATGAGATATATACATATATATCATATCTGTCATTTTGGTAATCTAAAATACATCCACGATCAGGCAATGCCCACAAAGAATAGGATACTGTGACAATGACTAGGCTTTCTATGCTAATCATTCTACCCAACCACACAGAAACACACACACAAAAATGACCTCATTTTTAGGTGGACATATCATTCTGACTATTATAAATACTACTTTTTCTATTCCGTTGGCTCTAGGTATACCTATGTGATACAAGTTTTCTCAGTGGTAGACTTAGAAGAGTAAAACAGTTACCTGGCACCAAAGGACAACAAGCCTGGAGTCAAAGATGGAAATAACATGGCACCATGTCACTCAAGCATTTTTTAATCAGATGGCCTCCAAAAAGTTGCAACAGTTTCGGTGAAAAGGGAAGGCTGGGATGTAGGGAGTCAATGGAGCACAATCTGTTAAAAAAAAAAAAGTCATTTAGTATCAAACACTATCTGATCACAAGCTAGGCAAGCTCACTAGCTTTCCTTATTTACATACAGTCCGAAAACTAAGTTTTTAGAGAAATACTTTGATAATCAATCTTGGCTTGCAAAGGATGGTAATCATTCAGCTCTAACAGGAACAGCTTTCCCTCCCTCCTCCCACAACACATACACACACTTACCAGCTATATGCCTAGGATTCTGGCTATGAAATTACATAGTCCTCCAAAAGGACATTTTGACAATGTTCACTTAAGATATGATGAAAGAAGAAAACAGTCAAAGAAGAACTTCCCAGAGAGCTATATATTACCAGTTGAACTAGCCAAAGAACTTGTACTTTATAATTTACATACAGCAAGAATTGATCATTGCCACAGACTTACATCACTATGTATTTCTTATTCTCCTTTTCCTTAAATGAGAATTTCATGCTTAATTTCATGCATATATGTTGGGAGAAGAAAACTAAGACCCACAGACCAAATCCAGTTTGCCTGTTTGTGTAAATAAAATTTTTACTGGAACACAGCCATGCCTATCTAGCTTTATATCTGGTTGTTTTCACCCCTCAGTGGCAGTTGAAAAGTTGTAACCAAGACATTATGGTCTGCTGCTGCTGCTGCTAAGTCGCTTCAGTCGTGTCTGACTCTGTGCGACCCCATAGATGGCTAAAAAGCTGAAAATACATACCATCTGGCCCTTTACAAAAAAAGTTTGCTGACCCTGGTCTGTGTCATCATTTTATATTGAGCATGCATGCTAACAGCAAATGCTTTGTTTCTAGACTAACAATAACTCTATCAGACTTATAAGGAAAGATTATACATCTACTAGAGATCCTGGGCTTTAAGCTAGATAGCATAACTGAATGGAACTTGGCCTTTCAGAAGGGATGACATAGAAAGAAGTGCAAGGAAAGCTGGGTATTCAGGACAGACTGTGTCAGAGAAAGTGTCCACTAGTTCTTTATTCTTTAGAAAGTAGAAACAGATGAATATCAAAACTGCACATTTTTGGCCTCCTGAAGTATAGTTTTCTTTATCTGTCCTTTTAAATAATAACACCCATTTATATTAAAGATTTTGCAAGAAATAATCATGAAATTTCTAATTTGGGACTGTTATAAAGATATTGTTGAGGCTGTTTATTCATTATGTCATCACCATACTATGTACTCATCTCTCACAAGAGAAATGATCATGGTACTTATGAGGTTGATATAATTTTTGTAAGTATCCTGGCTCCATTTTGCTGCAACCATGTTTTCCCCAATTATTTTCACTCTGTTTTTAGCTAGACACTTTATGTAGCACTGCAAGCCACATAACTTTTTTCCTAGAATAAGCAGATAGAAAAATATACAATTCATCAATCAAAAATGAAGCATTACTTCATTTGATCCTAAATATAACTTTTAATTCATTATTTACATTTTTTTAGGGAAAAGGCAAATTCAGTTCAGTTCAGTCACTGAGTCAGGTCCAACTCTTTGTGACCCCATGGACTGCACAGGATTCACTGCTCATCACCAACTCCTGGAGCTTACTCAAATTCATTTCCATTGAGGCAGTGATGTCATTCAAACATTTCATCCTCTGTTGTCCCCTTCTCATCCAGCCTTCAGTCTTTGCCAGCATCATGGTCTTTTCATGAACTGAGTCAGTTCTTTGCATGAGGTGGCCAAATTATTGGAGTTTCAGCTTAAGCATCAGTCCTTCCAAAGAACAACCAGGGCTGATCTCCTTTAGGATGGACTTGTTGGATCTCCTTGCAGTCCAAGGGACTCTTCAAGAGTCTTCTCCAACACCACAGTTCAAAAGCATCAATTCTTTGGTGCTCAGCTTTCTTTATAATCCAACTGTCACATCCATACATGACCACTGGAAAAACTATAGCCTTGACTAGATGGACCTTTGTTGGCAAAGTAATGTCTCTGCTTTTCAATATGCTGTCTAGGTGGGTCATAGCTTATCTTCCAAGGAGCAAGAGTCTTTTAATTTCATTGCTGCAGTTACCATCTGCAGTGATTTTGGAGCCCCCCAAAATAAAATCTCTCACTCTTTCCATTGTTTCCTCATCTATTTGCCATGAAGTGATGGGACCAGATGCCATGATCACAGTTTTCTGAATGTTGAGTTTTCAAGCCAACTTTTCACTTTCCTCTTTCCCTTTCATTAAGAGGCTCTTTAGTTCTTCTTTGCTTTTTGCCATGAGTGTGGTGTCATCTGCATATCTGAGGTTTCATGTCCTGAAGTCTGTTGTTCCATGTCCAGTTCTAACTGTTGCTTCTTAACCTGCATACATATTTCTCAGGAGGCAGGTAAAGGTAAATTAAGTAACATGTAAAGGCAATCAAAAAATAACAAAAGAATATATAATATAAATATGCACCTAACCCTAGGAACCATATCTTTCTTCCGCTTTATCATGTTGTTTTCTTTAAGAATAAAGGTGGTTATAGAGTGACATTTTTCTAAAATATGGACCAAATTAAAAATTGAAACAGGCCTGAGGTTGTGTTCTAAATTCTTGAATTTAAAGAGTCTCATTTTTTCTGTTTTATGGCTGACAATGGTGAAGACATTAGTATGTGTATGCTGCTGCTACTGCTGCTAAGTCGCTTCAGTCATGTCCGGCTCTGTGCGACCCCATAGAAAGCAGCCCACCGGGCTCCCCCATCCCTGGGATTCTCCAGGCAAGAACACTGGAGTGGGTTGCCATTTCCTTCTCCAATGCATGAAAGTGAAAAGTGAAAGTGAAGTCGCTCAGTCATGTCCAACTCTTAGCGACCGCGTTGACTGCAGCCCACCAGGCTCCTCCGTCCATGGGATTTTCCAGGTAAGAATACTGGAGTGGGGTGCCATTGCCTTCTCCATAGAGGGCCCTAAAAACCTTTAAGAAAATTTAGCAGAAACTACACAACATTGTAAATCAGCTATAGTCCACTTTAAAAATTAATTAAAAATTGCATTGGTGGATTGGTAGAAAAACGCAAACCACTCCAGAAGTCCATGACGTAATGATTTTTAATACTGCTGCAACTGCTGAAACATAAATAATTAGGCTAATATGGGATAGAGGCCCATACCTGAAGAGGAAATCTGGCCGACCACCCAGCATTCAACTTTCAATCTTGTTTCCTTGTTCTTTTCTTATGCTTATGTAGCAATAACTCATGAAAATAAAAATGAAGTCCTATTTTCATAGGCTAAAAAAGTAAACAATAATGTTTTGAATGTAAGGTTAAGAAGTCTAAAGTGTCTCTCACCCAGAAAAAAATTTTTTGAATAGCAAATTCCCAAAGGTTCCGGATCTATGATATTCAAAACCATTATATATATATTCATACAGCAAACAGTGTATGGAGTTTTACCCCTACTGCAAAAGTTGCACAGTAATAGTAATAGAACTTAAGTGAAATTTTAAAAAGCAAATACTCTGTATTTTCAAGTAATATAGTCCCAGGAAATATGGAGCTATTTCAAAGAGTTCTTTGCATCTGTGACAGTACAAGGAAAAGAGACAGCATTAGCATTTCTTCCTGAACGGCCTGCAGTCTGAGTGGGAAGTAGGTGGGTCTCAGAAAGGAAGAGATATAAGCGGGAACAAGAGTTCAACACTGATGAAATTCCTGACAAAATGTCTAGGAAAAAGGAGTATCATGGCTAAATGCAGCAAAGCACATACTGATTCCTATATTGGTGGCCATGTGGAATGTTACAGTTATGTCTATTCTATAATTATGTTAATTCAAAACAAAAAAAAGAAAATGAAAAATTTCATTCTTCCACTCAGATAGTCTACTAAAACTTTCAAACACTCCTGTCATGGCACAATTTATCATTTAACATGATTTCACAACTATATTTGTGCTTATGTGGTAATTCACAAATGTGAGATCTCGAAAAATATGGTAAGTGATTTTTCCTATGAATGTCAGGATTCTCCTCAGGTTTCTTTTGGCAAATCCACTTAAATTAAAATGATCCCTAGCTAACTGACATCTTCTCCATAACCAGGCTTCCAACTGTTGCATTTCAGCAACCTAGCTGAAATCCAGCTGGCTCAGACACAATTATGATAAAAATCCAAAGTGTTGCTAAGTGACTAGGGAACAGAATTTGAAAAGCTGACAAGAAATATTTTCTCGCCTGTGATTGAGGAAAGCAGTGCACAGATGGTCAAGGTGATGCAGATTCTTGAACCCTTCAAAGATTAATTTCTTTGCAATTCCTACACAGAAAGAGTGATTAATTTTTTAAAAAGTGTCCTTTTTAATTTCTGCTTTAAAGTGTCTCTTGTTAACTCCCATTATCACTTCGGTCTTCCAGGGTTGTGTTGCCCACTGCCTGCTGTTTAGACTACTGCATGTGCTTCCAATCCTACTGCAAGCAGAAGTTTCTGTGGCAATTACAGTTCTTTCGGAGGACAAGAACACTGAGCTCACATCACAGCAGTACTTCCTGCCCTGTACTGATACTGATCAAATTCTGAAAAATAATTCCAGGTTTTGGTCCTTAGTCTTAGGGCACAAAACTCTACAGACTCCAGCAATCTGAGAACCTTCATCATGTTTGACACCATATTTCTTATAGCGACTATTTGCAACAAGCAGTCTGTAGTACTGATCCTAAAACTTGAAATGGACAAGATTCTAATTCAGAATACTTTAAAATCAATGAAATTGTGGAAATCAGTTTGAAAACTCCTATCAGGACATTGCTGCTGCTGCTGCTGCTAAGTCGCTTCAGTCATGTCTGACTCTGTGCGACCCCATAGACGGCAGGCCAGGACATTAGAACATTTTTAAAGGCCTCGGCAACAATTTAGCAGGTCCATTCTTTCATTTATGTATCAAAATGTCAATCGTCAAGTCATAGCTTTATTTACTTTCTTCATTCATTTTCAACAAGTTAATTTATAGTTTCTAGAAAACCCCTCCTCCACGTGTGCAGCCTTAATTCTCAACAACCTACATGTCACATCATACTTAACCATGAAATTATGAATGCTTTCTCCCTAAGATTGAGAATAAGGCAATATGTCCACTTCTACCACTTTAATTCTGTATTGCACTGGAGATTCTATCCAGGCAATCAGACAAAGAAAATACATAAAAGTAATATAGATTATCAAATAAGGATTAAACATGTTTTTATTCACAGCTGCCATGATTATGCAGAAAATCCAAAGGGATATGCATGCATACACAGATGTACACTACACACACACACACATATACATACCCATAAACATAGGAACTAATAAACAAGCATAGCAAGTTTGCAGGATACAAGACAATATAAGAAGTGAAAATTCATTAACTCAAAACTAAAACCTTGCTGAAAGAGGGAATAAAAAGAAGGTAAAGGAAAAGAGAATCAATTCCACATTCACAAATAGGAATGTTCAATATTATTAAGATGATAATTCTCCCCAAAATGATTCAGTACAGTTTCTTTTAAAATTATTGAAGATATATTTTATCAAAATCAAAAATTGACAGTCTGATACTAAACTGTATAGGGAAATATAGTGGACCAAAAAAAGTCAAAGTAATCTAAAAAAAAAAAAAGTTGGCAGATTTGCACTTCTTGAGTTCACGCTTACTACAAAGCTACAGAAATCAAAACTATGTGGTACTGGCCTAAGGAAAAATATATACATCCATGGAATAGAATTGCTACTCCTGAAATAAACCATTAAACATACGATTAATTGATTTTTCACAAAGATTCCAATATTTGATTGCTGAAAAGATGGTATTTTCAGCAAATGGTACATTTCCATTTCCCTACTGATTTGGAAGTTGTCCATTCTAGTTTATACTTACTGATAGCTCTGAATGTTTTACGAAATCTGTCAGAAACAGAAACTGCTAGATTTGTAACCAATAATCATTTTTAAAAAAATTTTCTTTCTCTAAGAGAACCTTCACCTAGTTGGGGGCCGTTTGAAAACTACCTCCCATTTTCCTGTGAAATTTCAGCAAATGTGACTAAGTATATAGCCAACACAATATAGGTTGAATTTTGGGGTTAAGATTTCCAGCAAAGCTTTCTTCAAAGAGTGGTCTGAGTTAACCGGGAAATCATTTGCCATTGACAGGCTCTTACTACCTGATGTCTTTGTCCTGGTGAGTGCCAACTGGCCACAGTGCAAGAAATTACAGTCCCTGACTTCCAACCAAATGCAAAAGATAGCAGTGCAGAGTCTGGATTTCTAAAAAATGTGGAGCAGCCCACATCTCCCTTAGACTGCATACCTTTTGTCTTATTTTCTATCATATAA
>SJYX01021171.1:209770-226160 GCA_006410675.1 Oreotragus oreotragus | reverse complement strand
GGGATTTCTTTGGAAGGAATGATGCTAAAGCTGAAACTCCAGTACTTTGGCCACCTCATGCGAAGAGTTGACTCATTGGAAAAGACTCTGATGCTGGGAGGGATTGGGGGCAGGAGGAGAAGGGGACGACCGAGGATGAGATGGCTGGATGGCATCACGGACTCGATGGACGTGAGTCTGAGTGAACTCCGGGAGATGGTGATGGATAGGGAGGCCTGGTGTGCTGCGATTCATTGGGTCGCAAAGAGTCGGACACTACTGAGCGACTGAACTGAACTGACTGAACTGAATATTTCAATGTTTTTGTATGTGGTGTGTGTATCATATATTCCTTATGCAGTTATCCTTCGATGAACACTTGAGCTGTTTTCAGTCTTGACTACTCTAAATAATACTATAATAAACATGGTAGTGAATATATTTTTTTGAGACAATGATTTCATTTCCTTTGGGTATATTCCCAGAATTAGAATTATTGGATCATATAGTAGCTTTATTCTTAATTTTGAGAGATCCCCCATATTTTTTCTATAATGGCTGTTCCAATTTACATTCCCAGCAACGGTACAAAGGTTTCCTTCTTTCTATATCCTTACTAATACTTGGGATCCTTTGCCTTTTTGATGATGTCATTCCAACATTTGTGCAGTGATATCTCATTGTGGTTTTGATTTGCGTTTTTCTGATAATTAGTGATGTCATGCACCTTTTTATGTATCTGTGACCATTTGTAAATCGGCTTTGGAAAAAGGGTCTATTCAGTTCCTCTGTCCAATTTTTCTTTTGGTCAGGTTATTTGAAATTTTTTTTTTAGTTATATGAGTTCTTTAGGGATGTTTCCTATGGCTCAGTGACAAAGAATTGGCTTGCAATGCAGGAGATGCGCAAGACATGGGTTCGATCCGTGGGTTGGGAAGATCCCCTGGAGGAGGAAATGACAACCCACTCCAGTACTTTTGCCTGGAAAATCTCATGGATAGAAGAACATGGTGGGCTACAGTCTGTAGGGTTGTAGCGCCAGAGGCAACTTAGCAACTGAGCACACAGCCACGAGTTCTTTATATATTTTGGATGTCATCACATCATCAAGCATATAATTGCAAGTATTTTCTACTATTCTATAGGTTGCCTATTTTATTTATAGCTATATTTATTTATTTATCTAGAGTTTCCTTTGCTGTGCAAAGCTTTTAGTTTGATGCTGATCTACTTTTTTATTTTTGCTCTTGCTTGGTCTTTCCTTTTGATACCAAATCTAAAAAATTATTGCCAAGCCCCAGGTCAAAGAATTTTACTCTGTGTTTCCTTCTAGGTGTTAAGTGGTTTTATGATTGTAGGTCTTTCATCCATTTTGAGTTGATTTTCATGTACAGTCAGGGAAACCAATGTGCTGTACTCCATGTGTCACAGAGTCTGCAATGATTAAGCAACTGAATAATAACAACATAAGAGAGTGACCCCGTTTCATTCTTTTGCAAGTGGCCACCAGGTTTTCTCGGGCTTCCCAGACAATGCTAGTGGTAAAGAAACTGCTAGCCAGTGCTAGAGACCTTCTCTTAGATACAGGTTCGATTCCTGGGTCAGGATGATCCCCTAAAGGAGGGCACGGCAGCCCTGTCCAGTGTTATTGCTTGGAGAATTCCATAGACAGAGGAGCCTGGCAGGCCACAGTCCAAGGAATCGTGAGGAGCAGGGCACTACTGGAACAACTTTTAGCACACACCCACACACACCTCATTTTCTCAGCACCGTTAATTGAAGAAACTATCCTTTTTCCCATTATATATTTTTGTCCTCTTTGTTGTGAATAATTGACTATATATGCATGGGCTTACATCTGGCCTCTCTAATCTATTCCATTGATCTATATCTCTGTTTTTATGGTTTTCTATATACAGTTTGATGGCATCTGTAAATAGAGACAATTTTACTTCTTTTCTAATTTGAATGCCTTTTATTTTATTTCATTTTATTTTTGTGGTTATTGTTCAATCACTCAGTCATGTCCAACTGTTTGCAACCCCATGGACTGTGGCACGCCAGGCTTCCCTGTCCTTCACCACCTCCCACAGTTCACTCAAACTCATGTCCATTGAATTGGTGATGCCATCCAACCATTTCATCCTCTGTCATCCCCTTCTCCTGCCTTCAATCTTTCCCAGCATCAGGGTCTTTTCCAATAAGTTGTCTCTTTGCATCTGGTGGCCAGAGTATTGGAGCTTAAGCTTCAGCATCAGTCTTTCCAATGAATAGTCAGGGTTGACTTCTTTTAGGATCGACTGGTTGGATCTGCTTGCAGTCTAAGGGACTCTCAAGAGTCTTCTCCAACACCGCAGTTTAAAAACAACAATTCATCAGTGCTCAGCCTTCTTAAATGGTCCAACTCTGACATCCATACATGACTACTGGAAAAACCATAGCTTTGACTAGATCGACCTTTGTCAACAAAGTGATGTCTCTGCTTTTTAATACACTGTGTACATTTGTCATAGCTTTTCTTCTAAGAAGCAGGCATCTTTTAATTTCATGGCTGCAATCACTGTCTACAGTGATTGGAGCCCAAGGAAATAAAGTCTGTCAGTGTTTCCATTGTTTTTCCATCTATTTGCCATGAAGAGATGGGAGTGGATGCCATGATCTTCTTTTTTTGAATGCCGACTTTTAAGCCAGGTTTCTCACTCTCCTCTTTCACCCTCATCAAGAGGCTCTTTAGTTCTTCTTTGCTTTCTGCCATTAGGGTGATGCTAACTGCATATCTGAGGTTATTGATATCTCTCCTAGAAATCTTGATTACCGCTTGAGCTTCATCCATAGTGGCATCTTGCATGATGCACCCTGCATATAAGTTAAATAAGCAGAGTGACAATACACAGCCTTGACGTACTTCTTTCCAAATTTGGAACCAGTCCTTTGTTCCATGTCCATTTCTAACTGTTGCTTCTTGACCTTTATACGGGTTTCTCAAGAGTCAGGTAAGGTGGTCTGGTATTCCCATCTCTTTAATAATTTCTGTAGTTTGTTGTGATCTACAAAGTCAAAGGCTTTAGCATAGTCAATGAAGAAGAAATAGATAATTTTCTGGAATTCCTTTGCCTTTTCTATGATCCAATGGATGTTGGCAATTTGATCTCTGATTCCTCTGTCTTTTCTAAATACATTTTGCCTAATTGCTCTGGCTAAGACTTCTAATGCTACATTGAACAAAATGATTAGGGTAGTCACCTTGTCTTGTTACTATTCTTAAAGGAAAAAAGGGTTTTTTTAAAATATTTTATTTTTTGAAGATAATATCAAAAGTTGAAATAAAGATAAAAATATAGACAAGAGAGACAACAGAAAAATATCAGAGAAACTAACAGTTGATTTTTTGAAGATACAATACTAGCAAATATTAACCAGTTGTAAGAACCTGCTATTTGCCAGCCATAGCCATGTTTATTTCTCTTAAAAACTTTATCTTTGGTTATCTTTGGTCCTGTCTCACACATGATGGGGTAAAGCACTGAAAATGTATCTATAGTTATGAATTAGTTTCTCCTATCCCCATTCTGCCTTATGTATGATCTCTCCTTTCTCATGCTAACAACTCTTGAAGCAAAGATCCAGGTAATATAAGACTTACATTCTATGCATGATTAAATAGTTAATCATACTTCCTGAGGTAGATACTTGGACTTTTAAAATAATACTACAACTCATGTGTCCTGCCTCTCTTTTTTTCTCATCATTCACTGTTGCTATAAACATATGGATCTTTGCCCATTAGCTTTCCTTGGCTGGAATTGCCAAGAATTAACATTCTCAAGAAGAACCCTCAACCAATGAAGAACAGAAATTGGTGAATACATACTACAGCTCTGTCCTTATTAACGGACCAAATAGCTTCCAAGGCACCAATGGGAATTGGACACTGTGTGAGCCTCTACTCATTAATATGCTTTGAATGACTTCTATACCCTTCTAATCTCACTTGTTCAAGGAATCACTCCAAATAATCTACTAACACTAAAACTGTTGAGTTAGGGTCTGTTTATAGTGGAACTCAGCCTAAGTCAAATACTATACAAATTTATTTCTTTATTGGGAAGCTAGGAAAGTTGAAGATAACTCTCCACAGGTAGATTTTATTCTTTATAATGAATTATTAAGCTCTTTTTCCCCATCCACCTGGTATTTCCAAATGACCATAATTTTAGGAGCTCCAAAGCTATGTTTTATAAGTTGTCTATGAAGAAAAGCTACCCACCTTCAATTCAACTATTTAGACTGAATAACAAGTATCTCAGCATTGACCATAATAGAAAAAAAGTCATAGGCAGCCCTTATTGAGATCATCTCATCTACAAAGGGGTTCAGAGACCTCTGAATGAACTATGTGTTTGATAGAAGGTTCTTGAATTGATAAATAACTCCTTTTCTCCTTCACTGGATTTTGCTAGTTTTACTGTAGATATAGATACAGATAAACAGTAATGGGACATTTGGAAAAGCCATAGGGATATTGGGAAAAGCAGTAGGGAAGTTAAGACAAAAGCCATATTTAATTTGATTTTAGAATAATTATGTAATATAACATTTGCTGCATTCAAATATACTGAAAATTTTCAAATAATTTATGGACATTATATATTGACATACCCACTCCAGCTTTCTTGCCTGGAAAATCCCAGGGACAGGGGAGCCTGGTGGGCTGCCATCTATGGGGTCGCCCAGAGTCGGACACGACTGAAGTGACTTAGCAGCAGCATATATTGACATATTTAGTATTTTCGTGTTTGTTGTAATTAAGAAACATGTATTTCAGAAATGCACATGGATAAGATGGGAAGATTCCTTGGAGTAGAAAACGGCAACCCACTCCAGTATTCTTGACTGAAATATTTCTTGGACAGAGTGGGCTGGTGGGCTACAGTCTATGGGGTCACAGAATCAGGCATGACTAGTGACAGAGCACACATATGACGACTCTAAGGATTAAGTATTTTCCCGTATCCTAAGAAAAGTAACGTGCTAGAGTCATGCATCAGAAAATCTGAAATAAAATAAAGTTAATGGACAAAAGTTTGAGTGAAATAAATTTTTTCTATCTGTTCTAACTTAATTGTACAAAATCACTAGAATAACTTTTAAAAAGCATATATCCCAAGATTAAAGTCTATACTCTCCTCTTAAGATAAAAGAAAAACTCTCTAACAGCCTGCAAGACTTTTCATAATCTCACTGTTGTCATAAGTGAAAGTCACTCAGTTGTGTCTGACTCTTTGTGATGCCATGGACTATATTGTCCATGGAATTCTCCAGGCTAGAATACTGGAGTGGGTAGCCTTTCCCTTCTCCAGGGGATCTTCCTAACCCAGGGATCGAACCCAGGTCTCCTGTACTGCAGGCAGATTCTTTACCAGCTGAGCCACAGTGGAAGCCCAAGAATACTGGAATGCATAGCCTTTCCCTTCTCCAGCAGATATTCCCAACCCAGGAATCAAACCAGGGTTTCCTGCATTGCAGGCAGATTCTTTACCAACTGAGCTATTAGGGAAGCCCCTAACCTCATGATTACTTCAAACCTTTCTCCATACCCTAACCCCACTCTACCTCTTGGCCTTCTATCTGTTCCTTTAGTAGTCAAAACTTTACCGACCTCAGGTTAGTTCTGCATGTAGTATTTTCTTAGATCATGGTCCTAGTATGAAATTTGCAAAAATTCAAAGTTTTCTAACTAAAAGTAAGGGGAATTGGTGCTAAATCACTCACTAGAATTTATTTTCTACTGATAAATGTGTATCTCAGGAAAGAAGCTTTTGCTTTGTTAAGAGCTGCAATATCTTCTAAAAGATCTGAAGATAAGAGTGTAAAATGACACTTGTGCCTGTATTGGAGAAATATCTGTAATTTTTGTTTGCAAATCTTGCCATTTAGTTTTACTTCTCTGAGGGAAAAACGGGTTCAGGTTTTACGCAATTTACATAACAGATTTATTTTAAATAATTTATTTCCCACATTTCAATTATCTTTCTATTTCACGTATAATTGGGCTAATAGGTTAAATTGAAAGTGAAGTCGGTCAGTCATGTCTGACTCTTTGCGACTCCATGGACTGTAGCCCACTAGGCTCCTCAGTCCTTGGAATTCTCTAGGCAAGAGTACTGGAGTGAGTTGCCATTTCCTTCTCCAGGGGATGTTCCTGACCCAGGGATCGAACCTGGGTCTCCCTCATTGCAGGCAGATGCTTTACCATCTGAGCCACAGAGAAACCAAGTGCCTACTAATTCTCTAAATTTAGAAACAATCCATCCTTTACTGAGCAGAACTAGAATGACTGTTTATAGCATCATCATAGTCACTACAAAGTCACTTGTGGTGGTAGGATGTATTACCACCTCAGCAAAATATGCCAACAGTATTTCACTTCATATCAATATCAATTTCTATTATGCATGACTTCTAGCTATAAAATTGACCCTGACATATGTCTTACTAGTATGTCTTGCTGTAATAAATTATATTTTTTACAAGCCATGATTTTTCAGATCCTATACTAGAAGTGATAGTAGTAGCATTAAGGTAAATTTGAGATTGTTTATGTGAATTTGGGGGCTGATCCCTATTAATGCACTTCATCTATTGGTCTCAAATATTTACATGGTGATAAGTTGCCTCTTGTAAAAAGAATTCAAATGAACAGTGATTGATGTTGAGTGTATGTCTGAAAAGAAATTGAATTGGTGTTGAGTGGAAAGAAGCATGGCAAGATTGAAATCCAGCAGCTCTACTGGGCAAGGAGTAACTTCAAAAATTGGAGACATGTGTATATGTATGTAAGTATATGTATATATCAAGAAATATTTATATAATGCATATTATATATGATATGATATAATATATAATATATATGGTTTCCCTGGTGGCTCAGATGGTTAAGAATCTGCCTGCAATGCTGGAGACCTGGGTTTGATCCCTGGGTTGGGAAGATCTGCTGGAAAAGGAAATGGCAACCCATCCCAGTATTCTTGCCTGGAGACTTCCATGGAGAGAGGAGCCTAGCAGGCTATGAAGGTATTTTCCCTTGTTAATGAACTTGACTTTAAAGTGGGTTTGAAGAGAGCCTTAGCTGGGTAAAGTAAAATAAAGAAGTAGACCTGTGTCAGTAAGTAGAATGAAGTGGTCCTGGGTTGAGCAGCATTAGTTTAAAGGAAGTAGTTGGAGATACTTTTTTAAGTGTCTTTCTGGGAAGTGGTCAAACAAGAAAGGAATTGAATTCAGAATATTATAGTCAGCTGGCATGCTAATGCAATGACCAAAAACCAAAATGAGTCAGAATTCATAAGCATTCCTTAAATTGATGGTTTTCAAAGTGTGAGCCCTGAATCAGTTACATGAGAATCAACTTGGGACATTAGAAATGCTTAGAAATGCACAGTGAGCTATGACCTGGACTTAACAAACTGAAACTCTGGAATGGGATTCACTCTTTGGGAGATGTTAAATGCATGCTAAATTTGAGAAACACTGCCCCAGTGATTTCCCAAATATTTTCAAAAAAAAGATTATGTTGGGCTTCCCTGGTGGTTCAGACAGTAAAGAATCTGCCTGCAATGCAGGAGACCTGGGTACAGGCCTTGGGTTGGGAAGATCCCCTGGAGAAGGGAATGGCTACCTACTCCATTATTCTTGCCTGGAGACTTCCATGGGTAGAGGAGCCTGGGGGCTACAATCTATGGGATCACAAAGAGTTGGACATAATTGAGCAACAAACACTTTCACTTTCATCTGGAAAAAAGATTGTATTTATTGGATTTTAAACAGTTAAATAGATTGGTAGCTTTAAAGAAAGAGTCAGTAAAACTCTGGTTTGAAGTACAGATTGATAAGGTTTGGACATAAATATTATATACATTAATATGACTGGATTTAAATCCAGGTCTGAGTAGTCACAATAATATTTTGGCTACATAAAGTTACTGAATTTTTTCAATTTGAGAAATTATGTCCTAAAATTCCTTTTTAAAATACAAAGCACTTATTTTAAGGAATGTACATTTTTATTATGATAAAAGTTCAAAACTTGTTAAATAGAGACAGACTTCTGATGTCTAATTTTACACTTCTACAGATGAATTCAGCATCTTCCCAAATTTATTTAAAGTCTATTTCTGTGATAAATGTAGGAACCCTAAAATCATGGCAGCTTGATCATTAACCAGTCACTCAATTTTATTGCTATTCAGAATAAAGCTAAACACCTACCAACAAACGGATGTTTTTAAAAGGCTTCACAAATTAGCACTGCGTTCATTGCTCACATGAGACCCCTTAAAAACAGACTGTAGAAATACATAGCTAAGTCTGAATCTCTTAAATTTATCAGTCCAGTTCAGTCGCTCAGTCCTGTCTGACTCTTTGTGACCCCATGGACTGCAGCACGCCGGGCTTCCCTGTCCATCATCAACACCTGGAGCTTACTTAAACTCATGTCCATCGAGTCAGTGATGCCATCCAACCATCTCATCCTCTGTCTTCCCCTTCTCCTCCCACCTTCAATCTTTCCCAGCATCAAGATCTTTTCCAGTGAGTTAGTTCTTCGCATCATGTGGCCAAAGTATTGGAGCTTCAGTATCAGTACTTCCAATGGATATTCAGGAGTGATTTCCTTTAGGATTGACTTGTTGGATCTCCTTGCAGGCCAAGGGACTCTCAAGAGTCTTTTCCAACACCACAGTTCAAAATTATCAGTTCTTTGGTGCTCAGCTTTCTTTAGAGTCAACTGTCTCATTCATATATGACGACTGGTAAAATCAAAGCTTTCACAAGATGGAACTTTGTTGGCAAAGTAATGTCTCTGCTTTTTAATATGCTCTCTATGTTGGTCATAACTTTCCTTCCAAGGATCAAGTGTCTTATAATGTCTCTGCAGTGATCTTGGAGCCTCTAAAAATAAAGTCTGTCACTGTTTCAACTGTCCCATCTATTCACTATGAAGTGATAGAACCAAATACCATAATCTTATTTTTCTAAATATTGAGTTTTAAGCCAAATTTTTCACTCTCCTCTTTCACTTTTATCAACAGGCTCTTTAGTTATTCTTCACTTTTTGCCATAAGGGTGGTGTCATCTGCATATTTGAGGTTATTGATATTTCTCCTGGCAATCTTGATTCCAGCTAGTGCTTCTTCCAGACCAGCGTTTCTCATGATGTACTCTGCATATAAGTTAAACATCAGGGTGACAGTATACAGACTTGATGTACTCCTTTCCCAATTTGGAACAAATCTGTTGTTCCATGTCCAGTTCTAACTGTTGATTCTTGACCTGCACACAGATTTGTAAAGGTATATAAATTTAAGGCTCTGATCACATGGACCACATCCTTAAATTTATATGACTTTATAAATGGTTAAAATGTGAATTGATGTTAATATAGTAAAATCAGTCAGTCACTTGGTTTTATTACAACATTTTCTTAGTTGTACTCATTTCATGAGCTTTCATACAGATAAAATAGTGGTCGCTACTCTCTCCACTGTATGCCAACCAACAAATAATTCAACTAGAAACTTTTCCTCTCCTCTATTTGCATCCTTCTATCAATGTGATTTCAGTTATGCAAATAACTTTATCCCAAATTCTGATACATTAGTTTTATTTAAAAAGGGCTCTTATACAGTTTTTTTGTTTAATAAAATCAAATCCTTTTTTTGTGGCATCTTTGTCAGGTTTTGGTATTAGGGTGATGGTGGCCTCATAGAATGAGTTTGGAAGTTTACCTTCCTCTGCAATTTTCTGGAAGAGTTTGAGTAGGATAGGTGTTAGCTCTTCTCGAAATTTTTGGTAGAATTCAGCTGTGAAGCCGTCTGGACCTGGGCTTTTGTTTGCTGGAAGATTTCTGATTACAGTTTCAATTTCCGTGCTTGTGATGGGTCTGTTAAGATTTTCTATTTCTTCCTGGTTCAGTTTTGGAAAGTTGTATTTTTCTAAGAATTTGTCCATTTCTTCCACGTTGTCCAATTTATTGGCATATAATTGCTGATAGTAGTCTCTTATGATTCTTTGTATTTCTGTGTTGTCTGTTGTGATCTCTCCATTTTCATTTCTGATTTTATTGATTTGATTTTTCTCCCTTTGTTTCTTGATGAGTCTGGCTAATGGTTTGTCAATTTTATTTATCTTTTCAAAAAACCAGCTTTTGGCTTTGTTGATTTTTGCTATGGTCTCTTTTGTTTCTTTTGCATTTATTTCTGCCCTAATTTTTAAGATTTCTTTCCTTCTACTAACTCTGGGGTTCTCCATTTCTTCCTTTTCTAGTTGCTTTAGGTGTAGAGTTAGGTTATTTATTTGACTTTTTTCTTGTTTCCTGAGGTATGCCTGTATTGCTATGAACTTTCCTCTTAGCACTGCTTTTATAGTGTCCCACAGGTTTTGGGTTGTTGTGTTTTCATTTTCATTCATTTCTATGCACATTTTGATTTCTTTTTTGATTTCTTCTGTGATTTGTTGGTTATTCAGAAGNCTGGATGGCATCACGGACTCGATGGACGTGAGTCTGAGTGAACTCCGGGAGATGGTGATGGATAGGGAGGCCTGGTGTGCTGCGATTCATTGGGTCGCAAAGAGTCGGACACTACTGAGCGACTGAACTGAACTGACTGAACTGAATATTTCAATGTTTTTGTATGTGGTGTGTGTATCATATATTCCTTATGCAGTTATCCTTCGATGAACACTTGAGCTGTTTTCAGTCTTGACTACTCTAAATAATACTATAATAAACATGGTAGTGAATATATTTTTTTGAGACAATGATTTCATTTCCTTTGGGTATATTCCCAGAATTAGAATTATTGGATCATATAGTAGCTTTATTCTTAATTTTTAGAGATCCCCCATATTTTTTCTTTAATGGCTGTTCCAATTTACATTCCCACCAACGGTACAAAGGTTTCCTTCTTTCTATATCCTTACTAATACTTGGGATCCTTTGTCTTTTTGATGATGTCATTCCAACATTTGTGCAGTGATATCTCATTGTGGTTTTGATTTGCATTTTTCTGATAATTAGTGATGTCATGCACCTTTTTTATGTATCTGTGACCATTTGTAAATCGGCTTTGGAAAAAGGGTCTATTCAGTTCCTCTGTCCAATTTTTCTTTTGGTCAGGTTATTTGAAATTTTTTTTTTAGTTATATGAGTTCTTTAGGGATGTTTCCTATGGCTCAGTGACAAAGAATTGGCTTGCAATGCAGGAGATGCGCAAGACATGGGTTCAATCCGTGGGTTGGGAAGATCCCATGGAGGAGGAAATGACAACCCACTCCAGTACTTTTGCCTGGAAAATCTCATGGATAGAAGAACATGGTGGGCTACAGTCTGTAGGGTTGTAGCGCCAGAGGCAACTTAGCAACTGAGCACACAGCCACGAGTTCTTTATATATTTTGGATGTCATCACATCATCAAGCATATAATTGCAAGTATTTTCTACTATTCTATAGGTTGCCTTGCCATAAGGGTGGTGTCATCTGCATATTTGAGGTTATTGATATTTCTCCTGGCAATCTTGATTCCAGCTAGTGCTTCTTCCAGACCAGCGTTTCTCATGATGTACTCTGCATATAAGTTAAACATCAGGGTGACAGTATACAGACTTGATGTACTCCTTTCCCAATTTGGAACAAATCTGTTGTTCCATGTCCAGTTCTAACTGTTGATTCTTGACCTGCACACAGATTTGTAAAGGTATATAAATTTAAGGCTCTGATCACATGGACCACATCCTTAAATTTATATGACTTTATAAATGGTTAAAATGTGAATTGATGTTAATATAGTAAAATCAGTCAGTCACTTGGTTTTATTACAACATTTTCTTAGTTGTACTCATTTCATGAGCTTTCATACAGATAAAATAGTGGTCGCTACTCTCTCCACTGTATGCCAACCAACAAATAATTCAACTAGAAACTTTTCCTCTCCTCTATTTGCATCCTTCTATCAATGTGATTTCAGTTATGCAAATAACTTTATCCCAAATTCTGATACATTAGTTTTATTTAAAAAGGGCTCTTATACAGTTTTTTTGTTTAATAAAATCAAATCCTTTTTTTGTGGCATCTTTGTCAGGTTTTGGTATTAGGGTGATGGTGGCCTCATAGAATGAGTTTGGAAGTTTACCTTCCTCTGCAATTTTCTGGAAGAGTTTGAGTAGGATAGGTGTTAGCTCTTCTCGAAATTTTTGGTAGAATTCAGCTGTGAAGCCGTCTGGACCTGGGCTTTTGTTTGCTGGAAGATTTCTGATTACAGTTTCAATTTCCGTGCTTGTGATGGGTCTGTTAAGATTTTCTATTTCTTCCTGGTTCAGTTTTGGAAAGTTGTATTTTTCTAAGAATTTGTCCATTTCTTCCACGTTGTCCAATTTATTGGCATATAATTGCTGATAGTAGTCTCTTATGATTCTTTGTATTTCTGTGTTGTCTGTTGTGATCTCTCCATTTTCATTTCTGATTTTATTGATTTGATTTTTCTCCCTTTGTTTCTTGATGAGTCTGGCTAATGGTTGCAAATAACTTTATCCCAAATTCTGATACATTAGTTTTATTTAAAAAGGGCTCTTATACAGTTTTTTTTGTTTAATAAAATCAAATCCAAAACTGTTAACTTTAATAATAGCCTTAAAACTAGGTTTCTAGATAATGCAAAATATTTGATAGAATATAATTAATCCTCCTTTTTCTATGTGAAACATTAGTACATTCTAAACAGGTTTGAGGGGTTTTAAGTTTTCTTTTTAAATAACAAAATAATATTTATTACATTATCTGCATTGAAGTTTTCGATGATATGGCTAAGCTTGTTATTTCTAAATCTTAGTTTTTTTTTTTTTGTTTGTTTTTTGTTTTTAATGAGTAATCATTTTTTAAAGGGCTGAAAAACAGTATTTCATTTTCTGTCATTGCCCCAAATCTATATCTTGTGCAATATCATTCTTGGCTGAATTCATCTAAAAATTAATGCAATCAAGCATGAATAAAAAGTGACATACTTCATGTATCAAAAATGGACCATCATAATTATTTTGAATTTTACATGCTGACTCTACATCTTGGATTAGTAACAAGGCAATACCTTGCTTTGCCATCAATACCTAAAAAGATAGGATCACAAAAACAATGACAAAGAAGCACATTCTATCAGATTTTTCTGTAATTAGCCATTTTATCATCCAACCTCATAATACATGAATACTAATAGCCTGTTTTGCTAACTTGTCTGGAAAGGTGTACTTCATTTGTAGTGAGAAAAGGCACATGAAAGTGATATACCAAATGCTAGCTCAGAAAAACCAAAAATTGGCTAAAATATGACTATATTCCATTCAGTTCAGTCACTCAGTCCTGTCTGACTCTTTGCAACCACATGGACTGCAGCACTCCAGGCCTCCCTGTCCATCACCAACTCCCAGAGTTTACTCAAACCCATGTCCATTGAGTGGGTGATGCCATACAACCATCTCATCCTCTGTTGTCCCCTACTCCTCCTGCCTACAATCTTTCCCAGCATCAGGATCTTGTCCAATGGGTCAGTTCTTTGCATCAGGTGGCCAAATATCTTCAGCTTCAGCATCAGTCCTTCCAATGAACATTGAGGACTGATTTCCTTTAGGATGGACTGGTTGGATCTCCTTGCAGTCCAAAGGACTCTCAAAGGACTCCAACACCATAGTTCAAAGCTTCAGTTCTTCAGTGTTCAGCTTTCTTTACAGTCCAACTCATCCATACATGACTACTGCAAAAACCATAGTTTTGATTAGATGGACCTCTGTTGACTAGGTAATGTCTCTGCTTTTCAATATGCTGTCTATGTTGGTCATAACTTTTCTTCTAAGGACCAAGCGTCTTTTAATCTCATGACTGCAGTGATTTTGGAGCCCCCCAAAATAGTCTGTCACTGTTTCCACCATTTCCCCATCTATTTGACACAAAGTGATGGGACCAGATGCCATGATCTTAGTATTCTGAGTGTTGAGTTTTAAGCCAACTTTTTCACTCTTTCATCAAGAGGCTCTTTAGTTCTTTATCTCATGACTGCAGTGATTTTGGAGCCCCCCAAAATAGTCTGTCACTGTTTCCACCATTTCCCCATCTATTTGACACAAAGTGATGGGACCAGATGCCATGATCTTAGTATTCTGAGTGTTGAGTTTTAAGCCAACTTTTTCACTCTTTCATCAAGAGGCTCTTTAGTTCTTTGTTTTCTGCCAAAGGGTGGTGTCATCTGCATATCTGAGGTTATTGATATTTCCCCAGCAATCTTGATTCCAGCTTTTGATTCATACAGCCCAGCGTTTCTCATGATGCCCCCTGTATATCAGTTAAAAAAGCAGGGTGACAATATACATCCTAGACGTACTTCTTTCCTGATTTGGAACCAGTCTGTTGTTCCATGTCCAATTCTAACTGTTGCTTCCTGACCTACATACAGATTTCTGAAGAGGCAGGTCAGGTGGTCTGGTATGCCTACCTCATGAAGAATTTTCCAGTTTGTTGTGATCTATACAGTCAAAGGCTTTGACATAGTCACTAAAGGAAAAGTAGATGTTTTCTGGAACTCTGTTGCTTTTTCAGTGATCCAACAGATGTTGGCAATTTGATTTCTTGTTCTTCTGCCTTTTCTAAATCCAGCTTGAACATCAGGAAGCACATGGTTCACATAATGTTGAAGCCTGGCTTGGAGAAGTTTGGAGCATTACTTTACTAGCCTGTGAAATGGGTGTAATAGTGTGGTAGATTAACCATTCTTTGGCTTTGCATTTCTTTAGGATTGGAATGAAAACTGAACTTTTCCTGTTCTGTGGCCACTGCTGAGTTTCCAAATTGGCTAGCATATTGAGTGCAGCACTTTCACAGCATCATCTTTTAGGATTTAAAATAGCTCAACTGTTATTCCATTACCTCCATTAGCTTTGTTCATAGTGATGCTTCCTAAGGCCCACTTGACTTTGTATTCCTGGATATCTGGCTCTAGGTGAGTAATCACATCATCGTGATTTCCTGGGTCATGAAAATGTTTTTTGTATACTTCTTTGTATTCTTGCCACATCTTCTTAATATCTTCTGCCTCTGTTAGGTCCATACCATTTCTGTCCTCTCTTGAGCCCATCTTTGCATTAAATGTTCCCTTGGTATCTCTAATTTTCTTGAAGAGATCTCTAGTCTTTCCCATTCTATTGTTTTCCTATATTTCCTTACATTGATCACTAAGGAAGACTGTCTTCTCTCCTTGCTATTCTTTGGAACTTTGCATTCAAATGGGCATATCTTTCCTTTTTTCCTTTGCCTTTCACTGTTCTTCTTTTCACAGCTATTTGTAAGGCCTTCTCAGACCACCATCTGCCTTTCGTATTTCTTTTCCTTGGGGATGTTCTTGATCCTTGCCTTCTGTACAATGTCATGAATCTCAATCCATAGTTCTTCAGGGAGTCTGTCTATCTGATCTAATCCCTTGAATCTATTTCTTGCTTCCACTGTACAATCATAAGGGATTTGATTTAGGTCATACCTGAATGGTCTAGTGGTTTTCCCTACTTTCTTCATTATAATTCTGAAAATGGCAATAACGTGTTCATGGTATGAGCCACAGTCAGCTCTTGGTCTTGTTTTTGCTGACTGTATAGAGTTTTTACATCTTTGGCTGCAAAGAATATAATCAATCTAATTTTGGTACTGACCATTGGTGATGTCCATGTGCAGAGTTTTCTCTTGTGTTGTTGGAAGAGGGTGTTTGCTATGATCAGTGCATTCTCTTGGCAAAACTCTATTCGCCTTTGCTGTGCTTCATTCTGTACTCCAAGGCCAAATTTGCCTGTTACTCCAGGTATTATTTGACTTCCTACTTTAGTATTCCAGTCCTCTGTAATGAAAAGGACATCTCTTTGGGTGTTAGTTCTAGAAGGTCCTATAGGTTTTCATAGAACCATTCAACTTCAGCTTCTTTAGGATTACTGGTCGGGGCATAGTCTTGGAATACTGTGATTGTGAATGGTTTGCCTTGGAAACAAACAGAGATCAGTCTGTTATTTTTGAGATTGAATCCAAGTACTGCATTTCAATAGAAGTGAGTAATAGATTTAAGGGACTAGATCCAATAGACAGAGTGCCTGATGAACTACGGACGGAGGTTCATGACATTGTATGGGCAACACGGATCAAGACCATCCCCATGGAAAAGAAATGCAAAAAAGCAAAATGGCTGTCTGGGGAGGCCTGACAAATAGCTGGGAAAAGAAGAGAAGAGAAAAGCAAAGGAGAAAAGGAAAGATATAAGCATCTGAATGCAGAGTTCCAATGAATAGTAAGGAGAGATAAGAAAGCCTTCCTTGGTGATCAGTGCAAAGAAATAGA
>SJYX01021171.1:184921-209574 GCA_006410675.1 Oreotragus oreotragus | reverse complement strand
AGAGACATTACTTTGTCAACAAAGGTCCATCTAGTCAAGGCTATGGTTTTTCCAGTAGTCATGAATGGATGTGAGAGCTGGGCTGTGAAGAAAGCTGAGCACCGAAGAATTGATGCTTTTGTACTGTGGTGTTGGAGAAGACTCGTCAGAGCCCCTTGGACTGCAAGGAGATCCCAGCAGACTATCCTAAAGGAGATCAGTCCTGGGTGTTCATTGGAAGGACTGAGCTGAATCTGAAACTCCAATACTTTGGCCACCTCTTGCGAAGAGTTGACTCATTAGAAAAGACCCTGATGCTGGGAGGGATTGGGGGCAGAAGAAGAAGGGGGCAACAGACGATGAGATGGCTGGATGGCATCACTGACTCGATGGGTGTGAATCTGAGTGAACTCCAGGAGATGGTGATAGACAGGGAGGCCTGGCGTGCTGCGATTCATGGAGTTGCAAAGAGTTGGACACAAGTGAACTACTGAACTGATCTGAACTGCATTTTAGACTCTTTTGTTGAGTATGATGGCTGCTCCACTTTTTCTAAGGGATTCTTCCCCACAGTAGTAGATATAATGGTCATCTCAGTTAAATTCACCCATTCCAGTCCATTTTAGTTCGCTGATTCCTAAAATGTCAATGTTTACTTTTGCCATCTCCTGTTAGACCACTTCAAGTTACCTTGATTCACGGACCAAACATTCTAGGTTCCTATGCAATTTTGCTGTCACAGCATTGGACTTTACTGTCATTACCAGTCACATCCTCAACTGGGTGTTGTGTTTGCTTTGGCTCCATCTCTTCTTTCTTTCTGGAGTAATTTATCTGCTGATGTCCAGTGGCATATTGGGCACCTACCGAACTGGGGAGTTCATGTTTCAGTGACCTATGTTTTTGCCTTTTCATAGTGTTCATGGGGTTCTCAAGGCAAGAATACTGAAGTGGATGGCTATTCCCTTCTTCAGTGGACCACGTTTTGTCAGAACTCTCCACCATGACACTTCTATCTTGAGTGGCCCCACATGGCATGGCTCATAGTTTTTTTTTTTGAGTTAGACAAGGCTGTGGTCCATGTGATCAGACTGGTTAATTTTTTATGATTGTGGTTTTCAGTCAGTCTTCCCTCTGATGGATAAAGGCTTATGGAAGTTTGCTGATGGGAGAGACTGACTGAGAGGGAAATTGAGTATTTTTCTGATGGGCAGAGCCATGCTCTGTAAATCTTTAATCCAATTTTCTGTTGATGGGTGGGGCTGTGTTCCCTCCCTGTTATTTACCTGGGGCCAAACTATGGTGGCACTTTCTCTGGAAGCCCAGACAGTAGTCTGCCTACAATGTGGGAGACCCAGGTTTGATCCCTGGGTCAGGAAGATCCCCTGGAGAAGGAAATGGCAACCCACTCCAGTACTCTTGCCTGGAAAGTCCCATGGGCTGAGCCTGGTAGGCTACAGTCCATGTGGTCACAAAGAGTCGGACACGACTGAGCAACTTCACTTCACTTCAAACTATGGTGGCGGTAATGAAGATAATGATGACTTCCTTCAAAAGATCCCATGTTTGCACTGCTACACTCAGTGCCCCTAACCCTGCTGCAGGCCATTGCCAACCCACCCCTCCACTGGAGTCTCCTGGACACATGGGCAAGTCTGGCTTAGTCTCGTGGGGTCACTGCTCCTTTCTCATGGGTCCTGGTGCACACAGCGCTCTGTTTGTGCCCACCAAGAGTCTGCTTCCCCAGTCCTGTGTAAGTTCTGGCTTCTCTGTGTTCAGTTCAGTCACTCAGTTGTGTCCAACTCTTTGCAACCCCATGGATTGCAGCACGCCGGGCCTCCCAGAATTTTCTCAAACTCGAGTCGGTGACGACATCCAGCCATCACATCCTCTGTTGACCCCTTCTCTTCCTGCCTGGCAGCTCTATGGTGGGGTTAATGGCAACCTACTCCAAGAGGGCCTATGCCATACACAAGTCTGCTGCGCCCACAGTCCCTGCCCCTGCAGCAGCCCCCTGCTCTCTCGTACCTCCACAGGATACACCATCAACTCATCACAAATGATATAAGGATAATACCTGGGAAGGCCAAGGAAGGTGAGGATCAGAAACTTCCTTTTCATTAAATTAATGGTCCACTTATGAGTTGGTTTTATTTGAAACGCAACTGCAATTCTTTGGTTGTTCTCTGATTTGTTGTGAAATGTAGGAAATATACCTAGTACAACTGTGCATTCAGGTACAGAGCCAGGTAGTTTCACTTAACTTTTCTGGAACATGTATAATCTGATAGGTTGCAACTGTATTTTCAGGTATTATTGGAACTGCTGATGTTTCTAATGAGTGAACAAACATTCAAAAATCATACTGCAAAAGATTTTTTTCATTCTGTCTTCTGCCTGATACAAGGGAATGCTATGCAGAAAGTTAACATGGCATGTAAGGGAAGTTAAAATAATGTCCTGATTGCTGAATTCATATTATCCTCTCACTAGGGAACCATTGGCCTCAAAGATTAAATAAAAATAAACAACAGAAAGAATCCATTCTTGTGGTTGCCAACTGAAAATAAATTAAAAGCTGCTTCCTTTTTAACTATGTTCAATTGTCCTTGTCAGCAGGGACCATGCTTTGGAACTACGAAAGAATATATTTAGTTCTTTATGAAAGAATAATAATTTAGTAATTTCTCCAAGAAAAAAAAAGCATTAAAGCTATAGTTATACAAAACCATTTTACTGTCTATAAAATTTTTCAGATTTAAGAATAAATGCTTTGGAAAAAATTATCTCAGCATCCCAGTTGCACATTTTAAATACTTCATTTAGAAAGAGGAATTAGAAAAAAACTGAAGCATACATCTGCTAACAGGGTATTTTGATCTCTTAGAAATCAGTTGTAGAAATGAAACCATAAACCTTGTTATCTAAATGATCTTCCCAGTATAATCCTGCTTCAATCAGAAATTATTTGANTTTTCAGATTTAAGAATAAATGCTTTGGAAAAAATTATCTCAGCATCCCAGTTGCACATTTTAAATACTTCATTTAGAAAGAGGAATTAGAAAAAAACTGAAGCATACATCTGCTAACAGTGTATTTTGATCTCTTAGAAATCAGTTGTAGAAATGAAACCATAAACCTTGTTATCTAAATGATCTTCCCAGTATAATCCTGCTTCAATCAGAAATGATTTGAGGAAGGAGTAGGAAAGTCAAATTTATAGTTTACAAAGTATAAAATAAATTTACAATAAAATAATAATAAGATTGCTCAATGTTCTACTTACACAGTATGAACTATTCTGGATTTTTTTTTTACTATCATAATGTGTTTATTTTCTTGTTTGTTTGTTCTTAAAAAAAAAAAAAAAGGCAAGTATGGAATTGTTGACTCCAAAAGCAGTTTTAGGTAATAAAAACAAAAGAAAGGGAACATAGGAGTAATTTTTATTTTGTTAAGTGTACTGAAGTAAATACCACTGTATATACAGTTATATATTATATGGAAGTCCAGCTATATTATATATATATGAGCATCCCTTGTGGCTCAGAGGTTAAAGTGTCTGCCTGCAATGTGGGAGACCTGGGTTCGATCCCTGGGTTGGGAGGATCCCCTGGAGAAGGAAATGGCAACCCACTCCACTATTCTTGCCTGGAGAATCCCATGGACGAAGGAGCCTGTATTCTTGCCTGGATAATCAAAATTAATGTTAAAAATTAACACTGTAGCATTATTACAAAACTATTTTAAAAAGATATAATTAGTCATCAAAATATAATCTTTCTCTTAAAACAAGGTAAACCCCTGTTCTTAAACTCTGCTTCTAGATCTTGAATAGATCTATTTGAATAGATCTAAATCTACTTTTCATTTGTTTTTTAAAGGATATGTATCATATCTTCACATTTAATTGCAAAGATCACGTATTCATATGCATCTACAGTCCAGAGTGTGTATGCACAGATTTGTTCTAACACCCATAGAGTTCATATTCCTGTGTTACTGCCTTATATTTGGTATAAAGCAAGGTTAACATTCAATTTGAACATGGTGTTGGCTATCATTGCTTACATTCCCAAACAAAATTACTTGATATGTTATTCAGCATTTATACACACTGTAAAGTTATTCACATACCTTCTTAAGGTATGTAAACCAACTCCAGGCCTCCTCTCTTTTTTCCAACTATCTTGATGAATTTTCATGCAGTGTGTTAAAAAGGATTTGCTCCTCTCACTCCCTTCCACTAGAAAACTGCTTAAAATTTTGAGAGCAAGAAAGTAATATACTTATCACATATAATATAAGTTATTAATTGAAATTTACTACTCAATCTACATATTCTGTCTCAAAGCATGACAATGGCCCTGCACTGTTGGGATTATTAATTTCATTAAAGCAATATTGAGAAAGAAAAATGGAGCTGGAGGAATAAAACCCCCTGATTTCAGATGATTCTACAAAGCTTTAGTAACCAAAGCACTTATGGTACTGGCACAAAAACACATATAGATCACAGGAACAGGCTAGAAATCCCAGAAAAAATACCCATGCACACATTGCCTTTTAGTCTACAACAAGGAGGAAAGAATGTTCAATGGAGAAAAGACAGTCTCCTCAATAAGTAATGCTGGGAAAACTGGACAGCTACATATAAAAGTGAAATTAGAACACTGCCTAACACCACACATAAAAATAAACTCACAAAGGATTAGAGGTCTAAAGGTAAGGCCAGATACTGTAAAACTTTTAGAGGAAAATATAGGTAGAACACTCTTTGATATAAACCACAGCATGTTCTTTTTTGACCCACCTCCTCGAGTAATGAAAATAAAAGCAAAAATAAATAAATGGGATCTAATTAAACTTGAAAGTTTTGCAAAGCCAAAGAAACTATAAACAAAATGAAAAACAACCCTCAGAATAGGGGAAAATATTTTCAAATGATGCACCTGGCAAAGGATTAATATGCAAAATATACAAACAGCACATACAGCTCAATACCAGAAAACAACAACATAATAAAAAATGGGTAGAAGACTCAGATAGACATTTCTCAAAAGAAGATATACAGATGGCCAAGAGGTACATGAAAAGATGCTCCACATAGCTAATTATTAGAGAAATGCAAATCAAAACTAAAATGAGGTATCACATCACTCCAGTCAAAATGTCCATCATCGAAATGTCTACATATAATAAATGCTGGAGGAAGTGTGGAGAAAAAGAAACCCTCCTACACTGTTGGTGAGAATGTAAACTGATACTATCACTATGGAGAACAGTATGGAGCTTACTTAAAAATCTAAAAATAGAGCTACTTTATGATCCAGCATCCCCACTCCTGGGAATATATTTGGAGAAAACCACAATTCAACCAACAAAATACACCCCAATGTTCACTGTAGCACTATTTACATTGCAGCACTATTTATAGTCAGGACATGAAAACAACCTAAATGTCCACCAACAGGGGAATGAATAAAGAAGATGTGGTGCATATATACAATGGAATATTGCTCAACCATAAAAATGAAGTAATGTCATGTTTAGCTACATGGATAAACCTAGATATTGTCATAGTAAGCAAAGTCATCCAGAGAAAGACANCATGAAAACAACCTAAATGTCCACCAACAGAGGAATGAATAAAGAAGATGTGGTGCATATATACAATGGAATATTGCTCAACCATAAAAATGAAGTAATGTCATGTTTAGCTACATGGATAAACCTAGATATTGTCATAGTAAGCAAAGTCATCCAGAGAAAGACAAATATATAATTTTGCTTACGTGTGGAATCTAAAAAAAAGATACAAGTGATCTTATTTATAAAATAGAAATGGACCCACAGACATAGAAAACAAATGGTTACCAAAGGGGAAGGGGGAGGGAGGATAAATTAGGAAGTTTGGAAATAACATATATACACTACTGTGTATAAAATAGATAACCAACAAGGATCTACTAAATAGACCTACTCAATATTTTATAATAACCTATAGGGGAAAAGAATCTGAAAAAGAATACACACACGCACACACACACATATACACACACACACACACTTAAACACACACACATAACCGAATCACTGTGCTGAACACTTGAAACATGACACTGTAAATCAACTATATTTCAGTGTTTAAAAATTACAAAACATAATATCTTTGGATCTAGGTATATATTATATACAACAGTAAAAAACTGTGTTAGGTTAGTAAAAATTATTGTGCCATGTCATTGTCCTAATAATCATCTCATCGCTAGTATTTCTCATGAATCAAGAAAAAAGTTAAAACCTGCAGGGAGTTTGAAGATATCAACTATTCATGTGATATGTCAATAAAATAAGTTGAGAATTTTACAATTGTTTGTTAGGGTAATAAGCTAATGGTACTGAAAAAACTGGCAGTATTGCAAAAAAAAGTTGCATCAATGTTTCCTATTCTTCACAATCAGGTTCTAGGCAATTATACGTATCACTAAAGCTACATTTTGAGTGAAAAGCCTTAAAAATATTGGAGCAGATCAAAGGGTTTATTTACCCTGGACTCAGTTCTGAGAGGAAAATAAGAAAATCTATTTTATATGTCTATGAGTTGTAAAATATTTTATGATATATAAATACAGATGGAGAAACAAAGAATTTTCCATTACACTATCACAATGCTATCTTCAGAATGGTCAGCTGCATTTAATAGGAGTTGTTACAAAATATTTAAGCATCATTGTTTTTGTTTTTCTTCTCTACCAGAAATTCAATATAGCTGAATAATTTTGTTGCTCTTTCTTAGTTGATTACATTAGCAAAAATGGACAAGATGACTATTAAAATTTATGTTTTTTATGAGTGCCACTGCTGTTATTGAATTGCTTTTCAGAGAATTTTGCTCGTAGCATATTTTGTTCTCTTACTGTTTCATGATAATAGGGTTTTTTGTGGCCATAGGTGGGGCTTAAAAAATGTGTACGCATGCATACACACACACACACAAGTACCCCATGAGGACATAAAAAATAAAATATTCTTCCTGTGCAGTTATTATGCAGATATTATAAACATCTAGAATGGCCCAATAAATAAGTAAGCTCCAGGACATCTCATTTATTAAAGTTTTTACACCCTGCAGGTGATAACTAATTCAATCTGACACTCCACCCAGGATATGTGAAGAGGGTAGCAAAAAAACAAGAATAAATAAATTAACAGGCATACATGAGAATTTGTCATACGTTAAATTGCATACAATTATAATTAGATCAATTCATAGTTTATATCCATTATGATTTTTAAATTCATATTCCAGCCATTTCCACTAAACACCAAGAAGGATTTTAGCCAACTTAAAATAAAACAGAGATAAAATTAAACTGCATGATGAGCTCACTGCATGTTCATTTTTGATCTCTCATGTTGCATCATAATTTTAGAGCTGAAAAGGATTTTAAAATCATCCACTTTGAGATCATTCTTGTGTATACACAGAAGTTAGATGTCTTGCCACAAAGTCTACGGTTACTAGAAGTAACTGACTTCTACTACAGGACTAGAAGTCAGTTTCAAACTTCTAATTTTGGGTTCTCTAATTTTAATTCAATTTGATTTAAGTGATGAAATACCTACGAATATATCTGATGTTTTAAAATAAATTCTTCCAAAGAGTTCAACAGAAGCATTTCCCCATCCTAATTTGGTCATCAATATTATCAAATAAACGTTTTGATTTTCAGTCCTGGGAGAAAAATTTAAGTTATGGAGTTCATTTTCTTTGCATGTCAACTGCTCAGCCTACCATAGAATCAAAAAGGCATGTTCTTGTACACATTTAAAAAGCACTGATATTAGCTTCTTACATTTTAAAGTATTATAAATATTATTTTTCATAACTACAAAAATATTATATACAAACTCTTTGAACATAAATACAATAAATTTAGAAGATGCCAGTTGAGCATTAGTGTGGCTGGTGAATAATAAAGATTTTTTGGAAAAGTCCTTGACTTCAAGCAACTTAACATATAATAGGATAAATAAAAACATCTTTCAAATATAAAATATAAAAAGTCATCAGTTTATTAAATTATAGTTAATCTTTTATTTAATAGAGACATATTGGATGCTGACACAATATTCATGTGTAGCCATATCTTTGCCAGGTATTCAGGCATGCAATAATAGTAAATGGGAAAAATTATTTTTCCTAGGAAAGCTTACATTACAATGGAAGAAGGGCCAGATATATGAGCAAATACATTGCAATGTGACAAATGCTCACAGGATGTTTGTGCATTCATAATAAAAGGAACTGAGCAAATGGTACAGAGTGCATTAATCCAGCCTGCACCATGAAAATGATATAGCATTTCCTGGTAAAAGAGATGTCTCAAGATGGCTTAAAATTGCCAGATGAAAGCAATGAAGAATGAGGCTAGCACCAGGCATAAAGAATAACATAAGAAATGCCTCAAATTGAGAAAGAGCAGAAAAACTTTTGGAGAACAAGTGTAGGCTAGCACACCCTATTATGAAGTAAGTTATCAAATATTTTAAGAACTTTTTAAAAAAATATTTGAAAAAGAATCAAGGTGCCTTGGTTAAATTCTATAGGTACTTATAGGAGAAACTACTTGGAGATTTAGGAAGTCTTTATCTGGAAATTGAAATTTGAGGTGAACCTTGTAATAAGGACATTATTTTGATGGCAGGAATGGGAGCAGATAGAAGTTAGGCTGCTTGAAAAAGGACTGAACAGCATTCATATTAACAGTTATCTTAGAAGTACAGACTCTTGTTAGTGTCTTTTGATAGAAATATGAGAAAAGGAAGAAAAGTGGAAAGCAATGCCTAAAATACACACTTAGGCATTTCTAAAAGTCTTATATAGACAGACTGATGAATAATATAAGAAGAGCTCAAATTATTTCCTGATCAAAAAATATTTCACTGACATATTGACTTAAATTCCAACATCAAAAATATTCTTAAAACTTTTATACATACACATGTATCAGAAGGGAGAAAACAGGATTCAAATCCACCTTTAACAATCTCTGAAGGTCATGTTCTCTCCACTACATCATGACTCTTTTCAGGTTGAATATATACTGAAAGTACGAAAGTACTAAAAGCATTCTTCATTTTATTTCAACCAGACTGTCCTGGTGGCTTAGTGGTAAAGAATTTGCCTGCCAATGCAGGAGATGCAGGATCAATCCCTGGGTCTTGATCTCTTGGAGGAGGAAATAGCACCCCACTCCAGCATTATTGCTTGAAAAAAAATCCCATGGACAGAGGAGACTGGCAGACTACAGTCCATGGGGTCGCAAAGGGTCAGACATGGCCGAAGCAACTGAGCGCCTAGCACTATTTTATTTCAAGCACAGATACAGGTTTTCCTGTAAGATAAATCCATGAAAAGGACATGAACAGAATGAGAGGCATATAAAACATACATCACTAATGATTAATGACAAATAATACTACTTGCTACAAAGCTAAAGAGCAATTTTACTACATACGTCCTCTATAAGCCTGAGACATCTCATACTTGGAAAATACTACTACATGAGATATAAATTCTATACATTCAAGCATATTTAAAATATAATTCTCTACTGAAACAATAAAACTGTTATTGTCAGCAAGAAATGCAAAAAGCATTTTTTTTGCATTTTGAATGGATCATTTTGAGAGTGTAGTCCGGGCCTTCAATGTGATACCATTTGTTATAACGGGTTTCTGTTAAAAAAAACTGGGACAAAATATTACTGTTTATGAACACTTGTCATTTTAGTAGAAGTATATTTCTAAGAATGAAAGAATCATATGTCTGTACAAAAAAAAAGCCTTTAGATAATAAAAGTATATAGAATTTCTATGGAATGCATAAACTGAATGCTATTTCAAGTGAGCTATTTCAACATGTGCTCTTGTTTGTAATTCTTACAGTGCCTGCTAGTCACGAAGATCCTTGTCTTCCTTTTTAAGACAGCCAATACTTATGTGTGCCATCTTTTCTATATCCCAACTAGAAATAGGAAAACAAGTAATAGAGCTTTAGAATGTCATAGTCAAGTACAATGCAAGACATCCAGAGAAACTGAGGCAAGGGAACTGTAGTTTCTTTGTGGAAAGAAAAAAGAAATCTTAAAACCCTGAAGCAGGACAACGCGTTTAATACTCCATGAAGAATACTCTGAGTCACACAAAAAAGCAACACAAAATATTCTATAATACCATAAATAAGTTTAGGAAAAAGCTGATTGTAGATACTCAATATTTCATATCAAATATCAGTGGGACTCAGCAATTCTTCATGCAGAAGTACAGTCAGTCACAGGTATACATGACGTCTATTTGCTGCAAATATGGTTTCTTGATGTTTGCATCAAAGAAGTAACAGAAAGAGACTGATAAAAACTATGATATTAACGCTGTTGATTTACTTGGCAACAAATGCACAGAGACAGAATAGCTACAATATCCCTTTCAAGTGACAAGAATCTCACATATAGTAGACTGAAATTTGGACTACCAGTTAATTTTTCTTTGCAATTCAGTTATCATGAGTGAGAAATAAATAGCAGGTTATGTGGTGATTTAAAATAACCAAACTTGATTTTCTAGGCAAAGGATTCTAGTAAAAAATAGAGTGTGCTCAGAAAAACTAGAGGAAAAGATTCAAATGTTCAGATAAAGATAAAATTGCATTCTACATAGAAAAACAGGCATGGCATAGAAAGAACAATGGTAGAGGAGATATTCAATGATTCTCAGTATAATCAGTAAGAGTGTAAAGAACTCCTTAGACAAAAAGTTAGAACTCACTGCTGAAAAAGTCTAGTTACTTGTTTTCATTACTTAATTCTTGTGTGCATCTTTAGTCACTCAGGTGTGTCTGACTCTTTGCAATCCCATGGACTCTTGCTCACTAGGCTCCTCTGACCATGGGATTTCCCAGGCAAGAATACTGGAATGGGTAGCCATTTCCTTTTCCGGGGATCTTCCCAATCCAGGGATCGAACTCAGTCTCCTGCACTGCAGGCTGAGCGACTAATGAAGCCTAATTCTTATGCAGTGAGCCTTTTCCCCGTATTTCCTTATTGCTGAAACTCATATGGCAGATGAAGTTTAAATGTAAAACAAACCCTAACAGGCATATTCTGATCACAAGTAATACTTAGTATAATTCTATCATTTGTCATATATATAAGAAATGTATTAGTTATCAAAGTTTATGAAAAACAGTCTTATAAATACAATCTTGAATCTGCTCAAATTTACTAAAATAGACATGACTGAATCTTCTGCCATGCTGACATCAACATTGTCCAAACACTCCAAGTGTTTGCCATCTCAGAGCCTTTGAATATGCTGTTTCTTTTAACTGTAACCATATTCTCCTCCTTCATCTTTTAGGTATAAGCTAAAATGCTGCCTTCTCAGATAAATCTGCATTTACCATCTACGTAAATCTGATACAGCCTAATATTTCTTATTACAAGATGTCTGTTGTTTCCTCTGGTGAGCTTGTCACAGTTTGCAATAAGTGTAATTAATATTTTGGGTTCTCATTTTCACATTCATCTATTAAAATTTGAATTCCATGAGTGTAAAGATTATGCCTGTTTTGATAATCACTCTATCTATACTATAGACCAGATAACTGCGCTTGACATATAATTTATCGTTTTTAACCTCATGCACTATTAGGTTATTACTAACTTCATATCTTTAAGTGTCTATCCTTTTTTCTTAAATAAATTTTTGGTTACTTAAAAATAATTAATATATTATTCTTTGAATCTACTTGTCAAACTTTTACTGTAAAAATATTTTCTAACTCACTTGCTTCTACGTTTATCAGTTTATCTCTCCTGATTCCTTCTATGTAGCTCCTCTCTCTCTTAACTTCTTTAGCTGATTTATATCTTCTTTATGTTTGTTTTTTTCTTTGTTAATAATAAAAATATTACCTTTTATCATAAACAGGTTGTCTTGTTTCTGTCACCTTGCTTTATCTGTTTTTGTATATTACTGTTAACTTCATTTCCTGTGCTTGGACATCTAGCTACTTAATGCTTATGAAATACTCAATGTTTTGGAAGGATATACTAGTTTATAGTTATTCTTTCCAAAACATTCTTTAACATACATTCTTATAAATACCATTATGCAGAATGAAATAATTCAATATCCTTTTAGCTCTTACATTTCGCTCCATAGTATCTTTTTCCCTGAGCAGATGCTTCAAAAATAATTTTGGAATTTGAAAAACTGAATTGATAAGACTATCAGTGAAAATATAATTCTGATATATGTAGCATTGTTTCTGTTTCCCAAATATGCTCATTGGGAGCCTCACAACTTCTCTTTAAAGTCTTGGCCCTATGATTTTAGGACACTTATTAGAAGGAGAGGGAGAGGGAGAGGGAGGGATGATTTGGGAGAATAGCATTGAAATATGTATACTATCATGTAAGAAATGAATTGCCAGTCTATGTTCAATGCAGGATGCAGGATGCTTGGGGCTGGTGTATGGGGATGATCTGGAGGGATGATGTGGGGTGGGAGGTGGGAGGGGGATTCATGTTTGGGAGTTCGTGTAAAAAAAAATAAATAAATACCAAAAAAAAAAAAAAAAAGAATTGATAGAAATTAAATCTACTGCAAACAGCAAGATGAGAGCAATTCGACGCCATTGTTATTAGTGCTGGTGATCTTCCCTCTTACTCACACATTATGGTCAAGCCCAAATCTATAGACACGTGTATCTACAGCAGCTCACTGAGGTGCCCTATGTTGGTTGCCAATTAAAAAATGTTTTATTTCACACGTACATGTTTTTCCAGAGTCCCACTATGGCCAGCTGGCTTGGCATGGAGAAACTTCCTGTATCATCTGCATTGTGCTGAAGCGAGCCTTCTGATATATACTTTTCGGTCTTTCAGTCAAGATCATAGACCAGACTCATCATTTCATCAGAGGTTTTATTGTCCTTACTTAACACTAGAATTTGATCAAACTATCATTTTTCTTTCCAACAGGTCCCCCTACGCAACCTATCATGATGTAAGAACCTGTGACTCCATTTCCTTTAGAGAAAGTTCTCCTGGAAAAGAAAATCCTGGACTTCTTTAAAATAATATGAGTTAACAGACCCAGAATATATTGAACACTACTATAAAGATGGCAGTTTTAGAATTTGGGGGTAGGCTCTCAATTCTTCTGTATTATTATTTTTCAGATGAAGAAACTGAGACATGAAGAAATTGAGAAACTCACTGAATTTCACACAGTTAGTAAGAGACGGAACCAAGAATTCAACTAAGCTCTGACTCTGGACACCATGTGCTTAATTAGTAAGCAAAATACCATCCAAATACAAATTAGTTTAGGCTGTTTTTCAGATCTCTGTAGAACAAGAGAAATATCAGCTCTGAGTGAGCTCCACAGAGCACAGGGTTTATTTACCTAGGACAATAGAAGCCTACTGTTTTTTTTTATACTTCTCACCAAAAGCGTTATAGGAGTTATCTTTTCAAGAAAAAAAGATTTACTCAACCTCAACTTTCCCTACTTGCCAACAGAACAATTTAGTAGCACTTTTTAATTTAATTTATAAATAAATTTAGTTGGAGTTGGTACACTTATATCCTGCCATTTCTATTCTTAATCCATTTTTGCCTTATCTTTCAGGTAATTATAAATTTATATATGCACATGTGTTTTAATTGTATTAATGAAGAACTCAGAATAATCTTTAAGATACATATACTTAAATTTTTGTATTAATTTTTTTCTCAACAAGTAGAGGAGGTGGTATTTAATGGTTTACATTCTAGTGATGACAGAAGGTGTTGATGATAAATAGAAGATAGACAGATAGAAAAATAGATAGGTAGACAGATCTCAAGTGGATTCAAGGTTTTAAGCCCAAATCAATACAAGTTTTTATGACAATCCTCTATTTTATGAAATCCCCTTATGTCACACCTGTCTCTTATACACATCTAGATGTGTATAAGAGACAGCAACATAATAGAAAATGGGTAGAANGATAGGTAGACAGATCTCAAGTGGATTCAAGGTTTTAAGCCCAAATCAATACAAGTTTTTATGACAATCCTCTATTTTATGAAATCCCCTTATGTCACACATAGCAAGCTACCCATCAATAATTTCTGTCCTTACAGGATGATAAGGATGCAGACTAGGAGTCTGGGTCCCTGAATTGTCATGTGGAGAAAAGCCACATAGAGACAAGCACACCTACAATTGACCATTTTCTGGGATGAGATCAGATTCCATTTTTTTAAACTAGTGACATACATGGATATAGAATTACATCAGCTAGTGTACCCTAACTAATCATTCTCAAAATAATATTTTGCTAAATATCTTAATTAAAAAAACTTATAAGTTATATTTGATATGGGACACTATATCTGTTCAATAAGCTATCAGTTCAGTTCAGTTCAGTCGCTCAGTTGTGTTCGACTCTTTGGGACCCCATGAATCGCAGCACACCAGGCCTCCCTGTCCATCACCAACTCCCGGAGTTCACTCAGACTCACGTCCATCGAGTAAGTGATGCCATCCAGCCATCTCATCCTCTGTCATCCCCTTCTCCTCCTGTCCCCAATCCCTCCCAGCATCAGAGTCTTTTCCAATGAGTCAACTCTTCGCATGAGGTGGCCAAAGTACTGGAGTTTCAGCTTTAGCATCATTCCTTCCAATGAACACCCAGAACTGATCTCCTTCAGAATGGACTGGTTGGATCTCCTTGCAGTCCAAGGGACTCTCAAGAATCTTCTCCAACACCACAGTTCAAAAGCATCAATTCTTTGGCGCTCAGTCTTCTTCACAGTCCAACTCTCACATCCATACATGACCACAGGAAAAACCATAGCCTTGACTAGACGCACCTTAGTCGGCAAATTAATGTCTCTGCTTTTGAATATACTATCTAGGTTGGTGATAACTTTTCTTCCAAGGAGTAAGTGTCTTTTAATTTCATGCTGCAGTCACCATCTACAGTGATTCTGGAGCCCTAAAAAATAAAGTCTGACACTGTTTCCACTGTTTCCCCATCTATTTCCCATGAAGTGATGGGANTCCTGTCCCCAATCCCTCCCAGCATCAGAGTCTTTTCCAATGAGTCAACTCTTCGCATGAGGTGGCCAAAGTACTGGAGTTTCAGCTTTAGCATCATTCCTTCCAATGAACACCCAGAACTGATCTCCTTCAGAATGGACTGGTTGGATCTCCTTGCAGTCCAAGGGACTCTCAAGAATCTTCTCCAACACCACAGTTCAAAAGCATCAATTCTTTGGCGCTCAGTCTTCTTCACAGTCCAACTCTCACATCCATACATGACCACAGGAAAAACCATAGCCTTGACTAGACGGACCTTAGTCGGCAAATTAATGTCTCTGATGCTTATTATGAGAAACTAAATTTAATCCATTAACGTATAAATAAAAAAGACAAAAAGATGTATGTCTTTAAACATTAAGAATATTTTACAAACTTCTACTACTATAGAAAAATCAAAATCATTTATGGCAGACCAGTTCCTAACACTAAACTATTTTATTTCTCCCACAATTCACAGGGCATCTTGAAGTATTTTCCTTAAGGAATATTTTTCACGTATGTTTTACATTTTTTTCAAAGTCCATAATTTGTCCATTAATTTTGTTCATGGTGTTAAACTTTTCACTTACAGGCATATTGTATCTCTTCTGACCTGGCAATAAATAAACTGATACATATTCATCTATCTATATCTATCTATAGAGTACATGTTTGTTTATCCAGTTGATGTCACCTCCTTCTCAACTGATCTTATGAAGCATATACAGTACTTAACAAATGTCACCCTTCACTAGGGAAGGATTTTATGAATTAACCAGAGGATTAAAAATCCTAGCAAAAAGAGTTTATTTTAAAGACTTACAACAATGCCAGGAACCAAAATACATATTACAAAGTTCTGAGACTAGCACTTGGCCTGTACTAATTACTCAATTACTGTTAGGTATAATTATCAACTCTAATTATTGTTTCTTTATGGAAATTCTTAAAGGTAAACTGAAAAGAAGCTGAACTTCTCTTTTTACTGACTAGAACACAAATGTGGCAGTAACCAATCTCCAACATTCAAAGACAGCAACTGAGAAAAAAAGTTGAAAACTCAAAACAGAAGAAATTTGGTCTGTAAATTATTTGGGGAAAAGAATCTGTTCTGTAATGCTAGATGTTATACAGTAATGACAGTACCTTCAGGTCACTATTACGATACCTGATACAAAACTTGGAGTTGGTCCAGAAGAGAGTGATTAGAATAATAAAGCAAAATATGAGAAACTTTTTAATTGATCAAAGAAGAGAAGAGAAGATGGTCAGGAGGACATTATAAAAATCTTCAAATATAGAAAAACTATTTTGCTTTTATTTTATCTAATTATATGTCTAGGAATATTTATGTTTTGTGTGCCATTGCATATTTATTTTACAGTGTATATATATATAATATATATATTACATATTATATATGTTTATATATATTACATATTATATATGTTTTGTGTGCCATTGCATATTTATTTTATAGTGTGTATATATATTATATACAATATATATAATACAATATATATAATATATAATACTCTATTAAATATTTGTTCAATGTTCAGGATTAGGTAGTTTTGTTTTTGAAACATTGAAGACAAAAAATACTATACAATATAATTGTATGATTTTTAAAAAATATAAAAAAATAAAAATCTATATATTCATAGTACAGGTTAAGAAATAGAATATGGTTACCACCCTCCAGAACACACTTGCATGTGTATTTAAAATTATAAAGGTTTTTATTACATTTTACTATTATGCTGAAATTTATAAATTCTATCTTATTTTTGTCATATCTCTCCAATAGATTATAAACATTCATAAATATGCCACTAAATTTTGTCTGTTTTTTGAATCATAATCTATGAATCATTTCATGTCTAATGGTTTTTACATTTATATTTATGAAATTCATCTATGTTTTTATATAGTTTGTGTCCTGTAATTGTTACTTAATATTGTACTGGAATAAGGATATGACAGTTATCTCTTAATAAACTTCTCCAGTTTCTACAGTTTTTAGTTATTATAAATGACACTACTACAAACATCCTTGTATGTGTCCCCTAGTGCAAATGTGCACACAGTTTTGCCAGTATAAATCCAGATATAATGTTATTTGGAGAGTAATTTGGTGGAGTTATCTAGTAAAGTTGAGATTATAACCAATCTCCATGCAATTCATAGTACTAATTCTTAATATCAGTCATTTAATTTCTAGTACCTGGTATTTCTAATGATTTTCTTTTCATCTCTGCCATATCACTTTTTATGGATTCCAGTTACCTGCTGAAATTTTGGAGTTTATCTTTTCTATTTGAACCTAGTAGATATAGTCACTTTACAGTTAATTTTCATAATTCCAATATCTGGAGACCTAATGAATGTTTTTGATATCCGTTATTTCTCCTTTCCCAGTCTATTGTTTTCCTCTATTTCTTTGCATTGATCCCTGAGGAAGGCTTTCTTATCTCTCCTTGCTATTCTTTGGAACTCTACATTCAAATAGGCAAAGTAAAGTTAAGTGAAGTCGCTCAATCGTGGACTGTAGCCTACCAGGCTTCTCCGTCCATGGGATTCTCCAGGCAAGAATACTGGAGTGGGTTGTCATTTCCTTCTCCAGGGGATCTTCCTGACCCAGGGATCGAACCCAGGTCTCTCACATTGGAGGTAGATGCTTTAACCTCTGAGCCACCAGGTATATCTTTCATTTTCTCCTCTGCCTTTCACTTCTCTTCTTTTCACAGCTATTTGTAAGGCCTCCTCAGACAACCATTTGGCTTTTTTGCATTTCTTTTCCTTGAGGATGGTCTTGATCCCAACCTCCTGTACAATGTCATGAACCTCCATCCATGGTTCTTCAGGCCCTCTGTCTAACAGATCTAACCCCTTGAATCTATTTGTCACTTCCACTGTTAAGGAATTTAATTTAGGTCATACCTGAACGGTTTAGTGGTTTTCCCTACTTTCTTCAATTAAAGTCTGAATTTGGCAATAAGGAGTTCATGGTCTGTGCCACAGCCAGCTCCCATTCTTGTATCTACTGACTGTATAGAACTTCTCCATCTTTCACTGCAAAGAACATAATCAATCTGATTTTGGTGTTGACTGTCTGGTGATGTCCATGTCTAGAGTCTTTTCTTGTGTTGTTGGAAGAAGGTGTTTGCTATGACCAGTATGTTCTCTGTTCAAGCTGGATTTGGAAAATGGAGAGGAAGCAGAAATAAAATTGCCAACATCTGCTGGGTCATCAAGAAAGCAAAAGAGTTCCAGAAAACCACCTACTTCTGATTTATTGACTATGCTAAAGCCTTTGACTATGTAGACCAAAACAAACTCTGGAAAATTCTTAAAGAGATGGAAATACCTGCCCATGTGACCTGCCTCTTGAGAAATCTGTATGCAGGTCAGGAAGCATTAGGTAGAACTGGGCACAGAACAACAGATTGATTCCAAACAAGGAAAGGAGTACGTCAAGGCTGTATATTGTCACCCTGCTTATTTAACTTATATGCAGAATACATCATGAGAAATGCTGGGCTGGAAGAAGCACAAGCTAGAATCAAGATTTCCTGGAGAAATATCAATAATTTCAGATATGCAGATGACACCACCCTTATGGCAGAAAGCAAAGAAGAACTGAAGAGCCTCTTGATGAAAGTGAAAGAGGAGAGGGAGAAAGTTGGCTTAAAACTCAACATTCAGAAAACAAAAATCATGGCATCTGGTCCCATCACTTCATGGCAAATAGATGGGGAAACAGTGGAAACAGTGAGACTTTACCTTGGGGGCTCCAAAATCACTGCAGACGGTGATTGCAGCAATGTAATTAAAAGACGCTTACTCCTTGAAAGAAAAGTTATGACCAATCTTGATAGCTTACTAAAAAGCAGAGACATTACCTTGCCAAAAAAGGTCCATCTAGTCAAAGCTATGGTTTCTCCAGTAGTCATTTATGAATGTGAGAATTGGACTATAAAGAAAGCTGAGCACCAAATCAATGATGCCTTTGAACTGTGGTGTTGGAGAAGACTCTTGAGAGTCCCTTGGACTGCGAGGAGATCCAACCAGTATGTGCCTGCCAGACTGTGCTGCAGTGAGTGATTATTCTATAGGTCCTATTCAATTCCAGTTTATCATCCTCTCAGTCCAAACATGGCATAGTTAATATTTCTGGTGGCATTCAGACTCCATCTTTTGTTCCCCTAGCTTATTAAGGCTTTCAAAGCTGTGTGAAGATCTCAAGATGCCTTTCATAGGTCAGCAAACTCTCCCAAGCTAAAAGCGGTTTCAAATCCCATGTTCAACCTTTCTGGATTTTCTGTTTCTCATGAGCTTTGGCCAAATACTACTTCTGTCTTATTAGGTCTCCGATATTTTCATAAAATCATTATTTCTTTCATGTATTATCATTTTGTTTACTGAAAGATTCATTATTAAAATCTTGTTATTATTGAAAGTGCAATACAGGTTCACTTCTAGGGAAAATTTTGTACTAGATACTATTAGAGCAAGTATTTTGTCAAATTTTAAAAATGCTATATCCTATTACCAAATATAAGACAGCTTAGTAGTTATTTGTGAAATGAAAGAATAAAAGGTGTAAATCTAGTATTTCAACATTTTATGGTTCAGCAAGAACTTAATTTGAATTTTTAGTAAATCAAATTGACAGAGAAACCATTTTATTCTCAGTGTTGACATAAACACTTAATTAAAAACATTTTTAAACTAGAATGGGCTCTCTTGTGAAGTAGGTATCTTACTCACTGTTACTAAAAAAATATGTTTTGATAACTACACTCTTAAGAACTGAGATGATATTTCATTAGCAAATGGAAATATTTGGTTTTGAAATTTTATCAACTTCTGTACAATGAATACAAATTATATGCATCTTTGAATCTCTGTTCAGGTCAATCACTCAGTCATGTCTGACTCTTTGCGACCCCACAGACTGCAACATGCCAGGCTTCCCTGTCCAACACCAACTCCCGGAGTTTACTCAGACTAATGTCCATTGAGTTGGTGATGCCATCCAAGCTTCTCATCCTCTGTCGTCACCTTCTCCTCCTGCCTTCAATCTTTCCCAGCCTCAGGGTCTTTTCAAATGAGTCAGTTTTTTTCATCAGGTGGGCAAAGTATTGGAGTTTCAGCTTCATCGTCAGTCCTTCCCATGAACAACCAGGGCTGATCTGCTTTAGGATGGACTGGTTGGATATCCTTGCAGTCCAAGGGACTCTCAAGAGTCTTCTTTAACACCACAGTTCAAAAGCATCAATTTTTCGGCACTGAGCTTTCTTTATAGTTCAACTCTCACATCCATACATGACTACTGGGAAAACCATAGCCTTGACTAGATGGACCTTTGTTGGCAAAGTAATGTCTCTGCTTTTTAGTATGCTGTCTAGGTGGGTTATAACTTTTCTTCCAAGAAGTAAGCATCTTTTTATTTCATGGCTTCAGTCACCATCTGCAGTGATTTTGGAGCCCCAAAAATAAAGTCTGTCACTGTTTCTACTGTTTCCCCATCTATTTGCCATGAAGTGATGGAACCAGATGCCATGATTTTTGTTTTCTGAATGTTGAGTTTTAAGCCAACTTTTTCACTCTCCTCTTTCACTTTCATCAAGAGGCTCTTTAGTTCTTCTTTGCTTTCTGCTGTAAGAGTGGTATCATCTGCATATCTGAAATTATTTCTCTAGGCAGTCTTGATTCCAGCTTGTGCTTTATCCAGCCCAGCGTTTCTCATGATGTACTCTGCATAGAAGTTAAATAAGCACAGTGACAATATACAGCCTTGACATACTCCTTTTCCTATTTGGAACTAGTCTGTTGTCCCATGTTCAGTTCTAACTGTTGCCTTCTGACCTGCATACAGATTTCCCAAGAGGCAGGTCAGGTTGTCTGGTATTCCCATCTCTTTCAGAATTTTCCAGTTTATTGTGATCCACACAGTCAAAGTCTTTGGCATAGTCAATAACGCGGAAATAGATGTTTTTTCGGGACTCTCTTACTTTTTCTTTGAATCTAGAGATATTTTGTATCAAATTATGAGATTTTGAGTCACTTCCTAAAGATCAAACTGGACTATCAGGTACACACTTCCATATGAAGAAAGAGACAGAGTGAGAAAGTGAAGTAGGCTATGAAGTGTGAAATGTCAGTGCCATTTTCAAGGTCATTCAGGGAAAAGTAGATAGTTTACTCTTTTCCTTGTAAGGTCCATAGGTGTTTCCATTTCATTGTAGATCTCAGAGAGAAAGATAAAAATATAGGGTATGAACAAGAACAGCAGAACTTTTCTCATAAACAATGTTCTGGATCGACCACAACTGGGCACATTATTGACAAAGGCTTAACCATTTCTTATTCCTCATCACCGATCTTCAGTGACTACAATTAGGAACTATATATACATATTCTCTTACGCAATAAAACTTGCTTTTATTTATTCTCTCCATAAATACTTGTTGAGTCTCTCCCACATTTTAGGCATAATTCCAAGCACTGAAGATACAGAGGTGAACAAGGAGGACAACATTCCTGCTCTCAGGCAGTTTGCATTCAGTTGTCTACAAGCAGACTGCGAGCTTGCAGACAATTGAGCTTGTAGACTGAGCTATTTATGACCGATAGTAAGTGATAGGAAGAAAATAAATCATGGTGAAGTGATAGAGAAAATGAGGGGACAACTTTATATAGTCAGGAAAAGTCTGTCCTAGGAAGTTACATTCAAAGAGAAACATGAACGCCGATAGAGTAAGTCTCCTTGAAAAGGTCAAGCACAGGAGCATTTCAGGCAAAGGAAATAGGTAAGATGATCCAAAGAGTCCAACAGAGAACAGGGTCTGGAGACCAGCAAAGCCCCCTCAGACTGAAGCATAAAGGTCAACAGGGCAATGTGTACACGATGAAACTGGAGACACAGGCAGGGGTCACACCCTGCTCTGCAAGTCATACTTAGCACTTTAGATTTTGTTCTAATCGGAATGAGAAGCAGCTGGGTTCCTGTGCAGATGGGTTATTATCTGCTTGGAGTTACACAAATTTTCTTTAGCTGCTTTATGAAAAATCGACAGGGACATTTGTTGGCAAGATTTTGGAAGCAGAGAAAGCAAGATTTTGCAGTTGCTCGGAACTTTCCTGATCAACTGAAACAATCCTTACTAATGAAAAGCTAGCAGTTACTACTTGAGAACACTTATAACATTAAAGCATGAATTCATTTAATCCATCTAAATTTTGATTTATTTCTAGAAAGATTTTGGTTTTCTTTTTGCTTGCTTTTAACTTTTATATTCAAGTACAGTTGATTAACAGAGATGTGCTAGTTATAGGTGCACAGCAAAGTGATTCAGTTATATGTGTCCATTATTTTTCAAATTCTTCCATTTAGCTTATTACAAAATATTGAAATTGTGTTTCTTATTAGGAGATTCCACCGTTCTTCAACTTCTACATATCTCTTAAATGAAGTGACTTAGCATAGTGGGGGAAAAAAAAAGAAAAAGCTAAGGCTATTCTACTATCAGCCTAAACCAAAATGTATATATTTTACATTGCAAAATGTATATTTATTCATATAAACGAGTATATATTATCTCTAATGTTGCCTAATTTCCTTATTTTGTCTTTGGCTTTAAGGATCACTAACTTAGGGAACATTTTTCTTAACATTTTAGGTGATCATGAATTCTTTCTTCAAAAATGTACACGTGCATAAAAATATGCAGATAGATTCAAAGGCTTCACAAAACACCTAATTACATTCATAGTTGGTGCAGGAGGGCCAAGAGGAGCTATACCACGTTCAAGGTCAGGAGGGGTGGCGGTGAGGAGACACCCCTTGTCCAAGGTAAGGAGCAGTGGCTGTGCTTTGCTGGAGCAGCCGTGAAGAGATACCCCACGTCCAAGGTAAGAGAAGCCCAAGTAAGATGGTAGGTATTGCAAGAGGGCATCAGAGGGCAGATACATTGAAACCATAATCACAGAAAACTAGTCAATCTAATCACATGGACCACAGCCATGTCTAACTCAATTAAACTAAGCCATTCCATGTGGGGCCACCCAAGATGAATGGGTCATAGTGGAGAGGTCTGACAGAATGTGGTCCACTGGAGAAGGGAATGGCAAACCACTTCAGTAGTCTTGCCTTGAGAACCCCATGAAGAGTATGAAAAGGCAAAATGATAGGATACTGAAAGAGGAACTCCCCGGGTCAGTAGGTGCCCAATATGCTACTGGAGATCAGTGTAGAAATATCTCGAGAAAAGATGAAGGGATGGAGCCAAAACAAAAACAATACCCAGTTGTGGATGTGACTGGTGATAGAAGCAAAGTCTGATGCTGTAAAGAGCAATATTGCATAGGAACCTGGAATGTTAGGTCCATGAATCAAGGCAAATTGTAAGTGGTCAAACAGGAGATGGCAAGAATGAACATCGACATTCTAGGAATCAGTGAACTAAAATGGACTGGAATGGGTGAATTTAACTCAGATGACCATTATATCTATTACTGTGGCCAGGAATCCCTTAGAAGAAATGGAGTAGCCATCATGGTCAATAAGTGTCCAAAATGCAGTACTTGGATGCACTCTCAAAAATGACAGAATGATCTCTGTTCCTTTCCAAGACAAACCATTCAATATCACAGTAATCCAAGTCTATGCCCCAACCAGTAATGCTGAAGAAGCTGAAATTGAACTGTTCTATGAAGACCTACGTGATCTTTTAGAACTAATACCCCCAAAGATGTTCTTTTCATTATAGGGGACTGTAATGCAAAAAGTAGGAAGTCAAGAAACACTTGGAGTAAGAGTCAAATTTGGCCTTGGAATACGGAATGAAGCAGGTCAAAAGCTAACAGAGTTTTGCCAAGAGAATGCACTGGTCATAACAAACACCCTCTTCCAACAACACAAGAGAAGACTCTACACATGGACATCACCAGATGGTCAACACTGAAATCAGACTGATTATATTCTTTGCAGCCAAAGATGGAGAAGCTCTATACCTGTCTCTTATACACATCTAGATGTGTATAAGAGACAGGAATTACATCAGCTAGTGTACCCTAACTAATCATTCTCAAAATAATATTTTGCTAAATATCTTAATTAAAAAAACTTATAAGTTATATTTGATATGGGACACTATATCTGTTCAATAAGCTATCAGTTCAGTTCAGTTCAGTCGCTCAGTTGTGTTCGACTCTTTGGGACCCCATGAATCGCAGCACACCAGGCCTCCCTGTCCATCACCAACTCCCGGAGTTCACTCAGACTCACGTCCATCGAGTAAGTGATGCCATCCAGCCATCTCATCCTCTGTCATCCCCTTCTCCTCCTGTCCCCAATCCCTCCCAGCATCAGAGTCTTTTCCAATGAGTCAACTCTTCGCATGAGGTGGCCAAAGTACTGGAGTTTCAGCTTTAGCATCATTCCTTCCAATGAACACCCAGAACTGATCTCCTTCAGAATGGACTGGTTGGATCTCCTTGCAGTCCAAGGGACTCTCAAGAA
>SJYX01021171.1:88675-184619 GCA_006410675.1 Oreotragus oreotragus | reverse complement strand
AGAAGCAAGAAGCAAAGCAGAAAGGGAAAAATATAAGCATCTGAATGCAGAGTTTCAAAGAATAGCAAGAAGAGATAAGAAAGCCTTCTTCAGTGATCAATGCAAAGAAGTAGAGGAAACCAACAGAATGGGAAAGACTAGGGATCTCTTGAAGAAAATTAGAGATACCAAGGGGACTTTTCATGCAAAGATGGGCTCGATCAAGGACAGAAATTGTATGGACCTAACAGAAGCAGAAGATATTAAGAAGAGGTGGCAAGAATACACAGAACAACTGTACGAAAAAGAGCTTCATGACCCAGATAATCACGATGGTGTGATCACTCACCTAGAGCCAGACATCCTGGAATGTGAAGTCAAGTGGGCCTTAGAAAGCATCGCTATGAATAAAGATAGTGGAGGTGATGGAATTCCAGTTGAGCTATTTCAAATCCTAAAAGATGATGCTGTGAAAGTGCTGTACTCAATATGCCAGCAAATTTGGAAAACTCAGCAGTGACCACAGGACTGGAAAAGGTCAGTTTTCATTCCAATCCCAAATAAAGGCAATGCCAAAGAATGCTCAGACTACCACACAATTGCACTCATCTCACATGCTAGTAAAGTAATGCTCAAAATTCTCTAAGCCAGGCTTCAGCAATACGTGAACCCTGAAATTCCAGATTTTCAAGCTGGTTTTAGAAAAGCAGAGGAACCAGAGATCAAATTGCCAACATCTGCTGGATCATGGAAAAAGCAAGAGAGTTCCAGAAAAACATCTATTTCTGCTTTTTGACATGCCAAAGCCTTTGACTGTGTAGATCACAAGAAACTGTGGGAAATTCTGAAAGTGATGGGAATACCAGACCACCTGACCTACCTCTTGAGAAACCTATATGCAAGTCAGGAAGCAACAGTTAGAACTGGACATGGAACAATAGACTGGTTCCAAATAGGAAAAGGAGTATATCAAGGCTGTATATTGCCACCCTGCTTATTTAACTTATATGCAGAGTACATCATGAGAAACACTGGGCTGGAAGAAACACAAGCTGGAATCAAGCTTGATGGGAGAAATATCAATAACCTCAGATATGCATATAATACAACCTTTATGCCAGAAAGTGAAGAGGAACTAAAAAACCTCTTGATAAAATTGAAAGAGGAGCATGAAAATGTTGGCTTAAAGCTAAACATTCAGAAAACTAAGATCATGGCATCTGGTCCCATCTCTTCATGGGAAATAGATGGGGAAACAGTGGAAACAGTGTCAGACTTTATTTTTTTGGGCTCCAAAATCACTGCAGATGGTGACTGCAGCCATGAAATTAAAAGATGCTTACTCCTTGGAAGAAAAGTTATAACCAACCTAGATAGCATATTCAAAAGCAGAGACTACTTTGCCAACAAGGGTCCATCTAGTCAAGGCTATGGTTTTTCCAGTGGTCATGTATGGATGTGAGAGTTGGACTGTGAAGAAAGCTGAGTGCCAAAGAATTGATGCTTTTGAACTGTAGTGTTGGAGAAGACTCTTGAGAGTCCCTTGGACTTCAAGGAGATCCAACCAGTCCATGCTAAAGGAGATCGGTCCTTGTTGTTCTTTGGAAGAAATGATGCCAAAGTTGAAAATTTAGTACTCTGGCCACCTCGTGCAAAGAGCTGACTCATTGGAAAAGGCTGATGCTGGGAGGGATTGCGGGGAGGAGGAGAAGGGGACAACAGAGGATGTGATGGCTGGATGGCATCACTGACTCAATGGACATTCGTTGTAGTGAACTTGGAGTTGGTGATGGACAGGGAGGCGTGTTGTGCTGCAATTCATGGGGTCACAAAGAGTCGGACATGACTGAGCAACTGAACTGAACTGAACTGAAGTCAATTTTTTTATTACAGCAAATAAGAAACCTTGCTATATTGTATTGGTTTTGCCATACATCAGCATGAATCCGCCACAGGTATACACGTGTTCCCCATCCTGAACCCCCCCCTCCCACCTCCCTCCCCATACCATCCCTCTGGGTCACCTCAGTGCACCAGCCCCAAGCCTGCAGTATCATGCATTGAACCTGGACTGGCGATTCATTTCATATATGACCAATACAATTTGTAAAGTAATTAACCTCCAATTAAAATAAATAAATTTTAAAAAAGAAACCTTGCTATAAATATATGTCATGATCCTCTCTTAGACTTTTTACTTTAAATAAATAAAATTCAATTTAGTACATTTTAAGAATCTGAATTGACTTTAGCAATTCATGACTCAGGTAATATTCAATTTAGTAAACAGAAAGAACTGAAGATCCATACAAGGGAAGAAATTTTATATACTAAAGGAAGTAAGAAAAAGGAAGTTGGACTGGTCACAAAGGGGGGTTGATTGTTGCAAAGTTAGTTTCCTTATAGGTGACTGCAGGAGGTTATCATGTGGATTACCTAACTAAAGCTGGTCAAGCAAATCCTGATTGACTAGTTTAATTTTTATTTCTGAGTGAGCCAAAACTGTAATTGTTTTGGTGACGTGAAGTCTACGGAACTTCATTTGGGGCCTATCTTTTTTTCTTTCACATATTAAAAAAAAAAAAAATCTCCCTCCCCATACCATCCCTCTGGGTCACCTCAGTGCACCAGCCCCAAGCATCCAGTATCATGCATTGAACCTGGACTGGCGATTCATTTCATATATGACCAATACAATTTGTAAAGTAATTAACCTCCAATTAAAATAAATAAATTTTAAAAAAGAAACCTTGCTATAAATATATGTCATGATCCTCTCTTAGACTTTTTACTTTAAATAAATAAAATTCAATTTAGTACATTTTAAGAATCTGAATTGACTTTAGCAATTCATGACTCAGGTAATATTCAATTTAGTAAACAGAAAGAACTGAAGATCCATACAAGGGAAGAAATTTTATATACTAAAGGAAGTAAGAAAAAGGAAGTTGGACTGGTCACAAAGGGGGGTTGATTGTTGCAAAGTTAGTTTCCTTATAGGTGACTGCAGGAGGTTATCATGTGGATTACCTAACTAAAGCTGGTCAAGCAAATCCTGATTGACTAGTTTAATTTTTATTTCTGAGTGAGCCAAAACTGTAATTGTTTTGGTGACGTGAAGTCTACGGAACTTCATTTGGGGCCTATCTTTTTTTCTTTCACATATTAAAAAAAAAAAAAAATGGTTCTTCTATACTGTGAGGAGATTACAATTTTAAACAATATAGACACCTCTGTTAGGTAGTTAGAATAGGAAAAGGGAGTCCAGAATGGCAGTGGCTAAAAGACAAGGAGGAGAAAGCCTGTGAAAATAGAACAAAGGAAGGTCTGAGGAATGGAGCGAGGACCTCAGGTAGAGCAAACAGCACTCCTGGCTAGCCCAGTTTACATAGGGCAGGACCAGGGGGAGGAAAAAACATGTAAAAAGAGGGGCCAAAGGGCTGGGGGTCTCTTTCTCTTTTCGCATCTTTTAGGTCAGCATGCCCTCATGCCTTGAGGATGTATTTCCTTTACTTTCTAAGTAAAACTGAGCTGTAACGTGGAGCTGTAACACTGGTTCATCTGAGGGCTGTAACACTGGTCTGTCGCTTCAGATTTTTGTTGTGATGAGACAGAACCAAGGAAATTACACATTCTCCCAACACCTCCAAATATAACATGGTAAAAAACCAGTAATACAAATGATAAAGTATGGTAAAAAAATCACAATGGTCTAGACAGGAATTAGTAATTCTGTTGATTATCATCTACATCATATACTTATCTTCACATCAAGGTAGTTTAAAAGAAATTAGAACACAAAGAATAAACTTCAGTTGTATATTAATATAAACATCAATTTCTCCTCTTATATTGGAATAATGCTGGGCCAGTTTCTGTGGTAACATATTTTGCTGAAGTGATTTTGAGAGGTGAGGAGTAATAGGAGGTGACCACACTTTCTAAACTTAATGAAGACCTTAAAAATAAAACACAGGGACTAATGAACAACTCTGCGGTTGGGATCACTCACATAAGTATCAAATATTAATATTTCCTCTACATTTAATAAATAGCATAATGTAACGATATTGTCAAGCTTCTGGCTAACAAATAATGAAGCTCAATGTCTTTGAAAGGCAAGCCAGAAAAAAATGAATACTTGGAAGAAAAAGAGGACTGCATTTGTCTTTATTAGAAAGTGAGCTTTTATTTCTTTTACGAGTGTGACAATAACATATTTTAAATCTTCAAGTAGATCTCTTGATATATGATTATGTTTAATAATCATCTAGCAAAGAAGCATCTTTTAAAAACAAAAACTATATATATGTGTGTGTGTGTGCATATAAATATTTAGCAAACAGAAGTGATTCAGTTCAGTACACACCATTGAACAGACCTCAATCTCTCAGAGAAAAATTGAAAAGCAAAAGTGCATGTACCATACCTATTAGGCTTTCATGAACCCTGTAAGTGCCATTATTGGGCTATTTTGGTGTGTGTGTGTGTGTGTGTGTGTTTTTTGGTAATATTTCAAGTATTGTAACTCAAAAAGTAAAACATATAACCCTAGCAATTTCTCTCAACATTATATAACACAATAATCTGATATTTTTCTTTGCCATAATCAAATCATTAAAGGATTAACTGTGTGAATGTCAGTGAACAGCAAAAGGTCAGGGAATAGTGAAAAACATATTCATATAAATGGATGGAAAAATCTGCTAAAACAAAATATTAACAAAACTAAAATATTTAGCACATAAAATGTGCTTTTTATAAAATGAGGTTTTTAAAATAAAGTACATAATTTTAATGCATTAGAGGAGACAGATTTGTTAAGTAATACCACTCTGAAAAACTTGTAGAAAATGATCATTTTTTCATAAGCAAATGAACTGAACCTTGCTAGTCCATCTGTAGTTTACATGCATTTTAAGTGAAGGATGTTTTCAAAGAAAATCACCAATAAAAATACTAATATTTGCAAAAATACTAATATTCAGGCAAAACAGCATGAATATTCACTCTTATTAAAACATTCCTTAAATCAAGAATTACTTGTTAGCAAATATGTTATTTACAAACTACATTTTTAGAAGGGTTAAATTAATTAAACAAGGGAGCTGTTAGACTGAGGTTGTTTTAAGGACCTGGAATGCCTCTTAAGCACAGCAAAATCTAAGCCTATAAACAGTTCAAGGTTATGAAATTAAAACCTAAGGATAAACTGTCACAAACAGCAAAGCAGGATTTGAGCTACACTCAGTCAATCATCGGGGAAGGCAATGGCACCCCACCCCAGTACTCTTGCCTGGAAAATCCAATGGACGGAGTAGCCTGGTGAGCTGCAGTCCATGGGGTCGCTAACAGTCGGACAGACTGAGCGACTTCACTTTCACTTTTCTCTTTCATGCACTGGAGAAGGAAATGGCAACCCACTCCAGTATTCTTGCCTCGAGAATCCCAGGGACGGGGGAGCCTGGTGGGCTGCTGTCTATGGGGTCACACAGAGTCGGACACGACTGAAGTGACTTAGCAGCAGTAGCAGTCAATCATTTCCTTATTTTGCTTCCATATTTTCTCTATGAAAGTCCCACCTCAGCTCCTGTGAGTGGAGCACTCGTAACCACTTCTTGATTGGTGCTGCCCAAGTTTGAAAAAGATATGCTGGGAAAGATTGAAGGCAGGAGAAGGGGATGACAGAGGATGAGATGGTTGGATGGCATCACTGACTCAATGGACACAAGTTTGAGTAAGCTCCAGGAGTTGATGATGGCTAGGGAGGTCTGGCATGCTGCAGTCCATGGAGTTGCCAAAAGTCAGACACGACTGAGCAAATCAACAACAACAATTCAAGTGGATTTTTGCTCAAATAAACCTAAAAATTGCAATATGCCTCAGTTTATCTTTTAACGGAGTGTGTATAGTTTGTGACAAAGAATAATTGTATGTAGTCTTATAAAAGTGAAACTAGTTGTTTATTTCACAAAACTTAGTAAGTGCTTTGTGTGGCCATAATATCTAGGTGAATGAAATGCAACACTTTAGTATCAGAAAGTAGTATCACTGAAAAAATGTACTCAATGTATTTTTAAAATACACTTAATGTACAGAAGTTGTTCCATGTCTGTTCTTTAACTTTTCTATCAAGTCAACCTAAAATGGCTATCATTCAGGTCCCTTTCTCAATCTCTCCAGGCAATTTCTAGATCATTTTACATATCCCCACTGAACACAATGTATTGTAACTCTCATAAAATAGGGTCAGTTTTGGTCAATAGAAAGGGTGTTTGTCTTTCTCACTCTTCCAGGTAAAATGTCTTCAAGACAAATAAATATTTTGCTTCCTGATGTAGACCACATATGAATTTGATGCATACTTTAACAGAGTATATGTTTCTTTTCTCTGTTTGCTCANGGTTTTTAAAATAAAGTACATAATTTTAATGCATTAGAGGAGACAGATTTGTTAAGTAATACCACTCTGAAAAACTTGTAGAAAATGATCATTTTTTCATAAGCAAATGAACTGAACCTTGCTAGTCCATCTGTAGTTTACATGCATTTTAAGTGAAGGATGTTTTCAAAGAAAATCACCAATAAAAATACTAATATTTGCAAAAATACTAATATTCAGGCAAAACAGCATGAATATTCACTCTTATTAAAACATTCCTTAAATCAAGAATTACTTGTTAGCAAATATGTTATTTACAAACTACATTTTTAGAAGGGTTAAATTAATTAAACAAGGGAGCTGTTAGACTGAGGTTGTTTTAAGGACCTGGAATGCCTCTTAAGCACAGCAAAATCTAAGCCTATAAACAGTTCAAGGTTATGAAATTAAAACCTAAGGATAAACTGTCACAAACAGCAAAGCAGGATTTGAGCTACACTCAGTCAATCATCGGGGAAGGCAATGGCACCCCACCCCAGTACTCTTGCCTGGAAAATCCAATGGACGGAGTAGCCTGGTGAGCTGCAGTCCATGGGGTCGCTAACAGTCGGACAGACTGAGCGACTTCACTTTCACTTTTCTCTTTCATGCACTGGAGAAGGAAATGGCAACCCACTCCAGTATTCTTGCCTCGAGAATCCCAGGGACGGGGGAGCCTGGTGGGCTGCTGTCTATGGGGTCACACAGAGTCGGACACGACTGAAGTGACTTAGCAGCAGTAGCAGTCAATCATTTCCTTATTTTGCTTCCATATTTTCTCTATGAAAGTCCCACCTCAGCTCCTGTGAGTGGAGCACTCGTAACCACTTCTTGATTGGTGCTGCCCAAGTTTGAAAAAGATATGCTGGGAAAGATTGAAGGCAGGAGAAGGGGATGACAGAGGATGAGATGGTTGGATGGCATCACTGACTCAATGGACACAAGTTTGAGTAAGCTCCAGGAGTTGATGATGGCTAGGGAGGTCTGGCATGCTGCAGTCCATGGAGTTGCCAAAAGTCAGACACGACTGAGCAAATCAACAACAACAATTCAAGTGGATTTTTGCTCAAATAAACCTAAAAATTGCAATATGCCTCAGTTTATCTTTTAACGGAGTGTGTATAGTTTGTGACAAAGAATAATTGTATGTAGTCTTATAAAAGTGAAACTAGTTGTTTATTTCACAAAACTTAGTAAGTGCTTTGTGTGGCCATAATATCTAGGTGAATGAAATGCAACACTTTAGTATCAGAAAGTAGTATCACTGAAAAAATGTACTCAATGTATTTTTAAAATACACTTAATGTACAGAAGTTGTTCCATGTCTGTTCTTTAACTTTTCTATCAAGTCAACCTAAAATGGCTATCATTCAGGTCCCTTTCTCAATCTCTCCAGGCAATTTCTAGATCATTTTACATATCCCCACTGAACACAATGTATTGTAACTCTCATAAAATAGGGTCAGTTTTGGTCAATAGAAAGGGTGTTTGTCTTTCTCACTCTTCCAGGTAAAATGTCTTCAAGACAAATAAATATTTTGCTTCCTGATGTAGACCACATATGAATTTGATGCATACTTTAACAGAGTATATGTTTCTTTTCTCTGTTTGCTCAAAGCTGGTGTTCCTAGAATGGGGAAGGAATAAAGGACATATACAGAAATGGAAAGAACTGATCCTTCCACTTAATTGTGGTCATCGTATACATCACGATAACTTTGAAGTGGGAAGAGGGAGAAGGACCAAAGGTAATTAAAATGCAGTTTGGCCCCAAGAAGACCATAGACAGATCAATAAGCAAACAATTAAAATTCAATTTCACAAATGGTTATATGAGAGTCAGTGACATGCACAGTCACTGCTACTGTGAAAGACTCATGAGAAATTGTTGAAGAAGAAAACATATATAAATTGAGTGTTCTTGAGCCAATTGTAAATAATCCATGATTTAAGACAGAGAAAAGCAACATCACAACATTTTTATAATGTATATAGACCATATATAAGACTAGTAGGAGAAGTTTTAATACGTTCTGAAGTTAAATAGCAGATACAGAAAGCAATAAATGTGAAAAAAAATCTATTTCTCCTCCATGTATTTTCCAGAGGAACACAGGTCCTTACCAAACAGATCTATAGCCAGCCCTAACACACCAGAGCTGCTCAATACATGGAACACACCTAGTATTCCCATCCTCATCATTACTTCCTTTTCTATGTCCTTTTAAAAATAAAACTTCATATAAAATAGCCATGAGTGATATGATAATTAAGATGCCATGTCATTAAAAGTATTAATGTAGAAAACGACTGATATTTCCATTTTCAATGTAACGGAACAGACCTTCAGTTTACTCAACTTTATAAAACGTCTGTAAATCATTAAGATTTAAAATTTAAGAGAGAATGATTCAAAATGCTATTCCTAAAGTGACAACAGTTGACATTGCTGTCTGATCTGTCAAAACATTGTATTTATACCTCACTTTCCAGAAGGACTCTTTTAGAAGTAACAGGGGTTCCTTGATAACATTTTAGCTCGTCTACTTTCTGCCCACAAAGTCAATACAAGCTATAAAAATATTAAGTTATTTTTAGCACATTTTTGTACAGTGTAGAGTGTACAACAGCCAGCTGTGTAATAATCAAACCTAAAAGTGTCTGCCAGTCTATTATATTAATAGTGTGAGAAATCCATGGAAACAATTTGATAAGGCGAAAATGGGCATAGAGTTCAGAAATAATGCTCAATGAACTAATGTAAATATGTTTTTTTGGAGGGAATGTGTAACTTTCTCTAATAGAATGATGTATATTAAACTATAAATTAATATTTGGCTTACCCAAGCAAAATAACACAGTAGGAGATCCCCATTTAAAGGAGATATATTAAATATATAAAGTAAACAGCATAGACAATGGCATGTGCCATGGATTTTTAAAAATATTATCTACCATATAATTAATACTTGTAATCTCACAACTGATCATTCAAAAAGTGAAGTTTTAGGCATAGCAGCAATTTATTAATGTATCCTAAAATATATTCAGGGATAACTGACAGATCTTTTTTTAGTAGGAAAGTTTCGACAAACTTGCTTATGTACAGTAAGTGGAGGTGAAATGAACAATTCTGATAGATGGAAATAGTTGTACTTTTATGTCTGTCTGGAAGGAAAATTGTTACTTAAAAGAAGAAAAAAAAGATACCTAATATAAATGAGATGTCCAATGCTATGCTATGTCCAATGCATTAGATTTTAAAGTAATTTCTAAGTGCAACATTTGTCATTTTATCAATTCACAAAAAATGTTTACTGTCTGTCTGGTATATGCTGTGAACACTTCTGGACACTGACAATATAAAAGTAAGGGTTTAAATATCCTAACTTCTTGAAGCATATAGTTTAAAAACAGATAAAGTAAAAACTTAAAAAGTTCTGATTTTATGAGTAGGACAAAGGAGAAACAGGTGACACCACTAATATGTCTAAAAATAAAATCTAATACACAGAGGTATGAGAGAGAATTAGTCACTCAGTTGTGTCTGACTCTTGCCCACCCCACGGACTGTAGCCCACCATGATCCTCTGTTCATGGGCTCCTGCTGACCCAGGGATCAGACCTGGTCTCCTGCATCTCCTGCATTGGCAAGCAGAGTCGTTACAACTGCGCCACCACCTGGGGAGCCCCGTTGTACAGTTTTCTTAGAATCTGTCAATGCTACTATCTTAGCACAGGTGGCTATAACAAAATAACATAGACTGGGTGGCTTAAACACCACATTTATCTCACAGTGCCAGAGACTGGGTAGTCCAAGATCAAGGTGCTTGCAGATTTATTAATCCCATCATGAGGGATTAGCTTAACCTAAACTAATTATCACCCAAAGGCCCAAAATTCAGATACTATCAAATTGAGGTTTAGGGCTTCCACATATGAGCTTTGAGAGGACAGAAACGTGATTCAGCCCATAAAGTGATCAAAATCTTGTCCCATCAAATGACTGAGATGGAGAGAAAGAGAGCACAAAAATGTTTGAAAATAGGTGGTAAAACGACCACTCTCCAAAGCACAATACACGAGTCTAACACCTCATACATCAGTACAGATTTGGGTAAATCATGTCCCATATGGTAACTATACCCCTCAGCTCCGTCTGCTGCTGCTGCTGATGCTGCTAAGTCGCTTCAGTCATGTCCGCCTCTGTGCGACCCCATAGACAGCAGCCCACCAGGCTCCCCCGTCCCTGGGATTCTCCAGGCAAGAATACTGGAGTGGGTTGCCATTTGCTTCTCCCAATGCATGAAAGTGAAAAGTGAAAGTGAAGCCGCTCAGTTGTGTCCGACTCTTGGCGACCCCATGGACTGCAGCCCACCAGGCTCTGCTGTCCGTGGGATTTTCCAGGCAAGAGTACTGGAGTGGGGTGCCATTGCCTTCTCCGCTCAGCTCCATCTAGAGAAGCATTAAAATTGTCACCACTAAAGCCCATTAACAATTCCTGGGAAATTAAACAAAACAAAACAAAACAAAAAAAGAATCTGGTTAATTAAAATAAAGTCTAACCTTTTTTTGTGTGTGTGCATGCCTCCTTTAGTTTTACTTGCTCACAGGGTACAGCATGCAGAGAGGCTTTTTGCTGGGGTCTTCAGATCGGAGTTCCTAGTGCAAAATGGCTGCACCCAAAGCTTTGGTTCTGCACACCTTGTGCAAAAGCACTGTGCCAGGGTGCGAGGATCTGCTGTCCTGAGCAGTACACCTGTGCCACCCTGGGAACTCCTCCCTGCCTCTCCCCACTGACAAGATCTCATAAAGCATCCCTGCCCACAGCCTGTCCTGCAGGAGCTCTAGGGCCTGACCTGGCATCTACTTCACTGGATCAGAGTCAAATTTTCCTTTGTTTCTGAACTGAGCTGTCTCTTTTCTGTTCTATTGGCTCAACATGACACTGGAAGGGAGCACCCTTGTTGAGGACAGACTCCAAAGAGTTGATAATAGAAATCTGAAAATCGAGACAATTTGTATCAATGTAACCAGACTGGAGGGACTGAAAACAGACTACCTGCATCGATGTTACTGGTGGGATGGAAAACTTAGACAACTTGTATCAAACAATTTGCACCAGGAAATTCTTATGCAGAAGATAAGACTTCAAACCTATAAATAACTTTACTGTTTACACTAGGAGATTATTGGAAATCAATATATCTGGCAAAGAGTTTGCTCATTTCATTAAAACAATAAGACTCACCTGAAGACATTTTTGTTCCTATGTCCTCCAAACCTGAACTATTTTACATGAACTTTACAGTAATCCAGTCCTAATCAATCCTCTAGTTTACTTTTTTTAAAACTTTTCATTTTATATTGGAGTATAGTTGATTAACAGTGTTGTGTTAATTTCAAGTGTACAGCAAAGCAATTCAGTTATATATCCACATGTGCTGGTTGTGGGGGTTTAGTCCCTAAATTGTGTCTGAGTCTGCGACCCCATGGACTGTAGCCTGCCAGGCTCCTCTGTCCATGGGATTTCCCAGGCAAGAATACCGGGGTGCGTTGCCATTTCCTTCTTCAGGGGATCTTCCTGACCCAGGGGTCTAACCCAAGTCTCCTGCATTGCTGGCGGATTATTTACCAAATGAGCCATCAGGGAAAGACCAATATATATATATACGTATCTGCTGCTGCTGCTGCTGCTGCTAAGTCACTTCAGTCGTGTCCGGCTCTGTGTGACCCCATAGACGGCAGCCCACCAGGCTCCCCCATCCCTGGGATTCTCCAGGCAAGAACACTGGAGTGGGTTGCCATTTCCTTCTCCAATGCATGAAAGAGAAAAGTGAAAGTGAAGTCGCTCAGTCAGTCCGACTGTTAGCGACCCCATGGACTGCAGCCCACCAGGCTACTCCGTCCACTGGATTTTCCAGGCAAGAGTACTGGGGTGGGGTGCCATTGCCTTCCCCGATACAAGTATCTATTCTTTTTCAAATTGCTTTCCCATTTAGGTTGTTACCTAATATTGAACAGAGTTCCCTGTGCTATAATCCCCTACTTTGAAAAACACACCTTAACTTCTTGAGCCTAAGTAAGAAACCTCTGAAAATACACTGATCTAACTTGTATCTGTTGTGTTTACTTACTATCGAAGTGGTATTCTTTCCTGCTGCGGTAAATTTAAGGGAAGTAAGCTTTTCTTGACCAACATATTTTTCTGAAGGCAGAATACAATAGCATCTATTACAGTGGTTCTTTAATGGGACATTTGGCAGTGGATGGAGTCATTTTTGATTGTCACAACTTGGGGAGGGGGGCTGACTGGCTTGTATGGCCTCTAGTGAGTAGAGACTATGGATATTGTTAAACCTTTTTTTTGAACCAGATAGCCCTTGATTTCCCAACCCAACAGAGATATATCTGGTCCAAAATGTCAGTGCTGAAATTGAGAAACTCGGATCTGTTTCATTTGTGGTAAAGATTAAATAAGTAATACTTTTAATGTTATGGCATGTACCCAACATTGAATACGTTAGTCATTATTGTTATTATTCTTATTGATATATTTATCATAAAATTTAAGAAGATTCTTTACAGATATTTAACATCTATGAAAATGAAGAAGAGAACAATCTTTTTAATTCAGCAGTGTAAAACTATATATGTTCTCATCACTAAAGATGCAATGAGCCACAATGGAAACATATGCCATTTCCGTGACTCTGGTGGTACAAATTCCTGCTGTACAGCACTTCCCAATTTTAAATGGGAAATGGCAAAACACATACAGCTTTGTCTATAAAAAATTTAGGAATCAAAGAGTTTTCCCCCCATAATTGTCTAGACCTTTTAAATATGATTATATTAAGTATCCTTATATTGGAGAATGTTATTAATATTATTCAGCAGAGGCTTTCAAAAGCACTTATACTTTTCTTATATATTTACCCATAATTGGCAAAAATCAGTTCAGATTTTAAATCCTTGTTCTTCCATAACTGAAGCACATTTTACTCCCTTACCCATGTAGGAGAGTTCTCTTTTCTAGATTCAGTAGTATTTTTGGTTGGATTAGGTCTAATGTCTGATATCTTTTGGAGAGTCCGTGGAAACCAGGACCCCAAAATAGATCTTTACTGACCACAGTATCCAAAAACCAGTAGCAGTAGTGTAATAAGACCAATTGCCCACTGATCAGACCTTTCATTTTCTTTCAGGATCAATTAATTCAGAATTACCACCCTTCACAACTCCACAGTGTTCTGGTAGAGCTGCCATTCACTATGTCTCCAAACTAGTCAATCAAATTCTCTCCTTCTCTAGAATTTGAATCTCAAGCATCTTTGCAAAAAAGGTAAGAGGCTATTTGATATCTGTCTTTTCACCTTCAATGAAGAAAAGACCAGTCATCTGTGCTTAACTTTCAATATGGATTATCCTCATTGCTACATAGGTTATTCAGACTTAAAAATTCTTTTTGATTCCTAGTGTCCTGATAATAAATTTATTTTCATGTAGACTGAGTCACATTCTGTTACTTACAACTGGAGGCTTTTCGCTGATACATTATTAGCATGTGTGCCACAACATATGCTCATTCCAAAATCCTTCTATGTTCTGAATTAATTTATGAAAAAGAAATGGAAAACAGCTCAAGCTGCATCAGGTTTAGTGAATTGTATCAGCAGCTGCAGGCCAAAAGATGCTCTTTAACATTCTAAGAGCATAGAAAAACCTGCTACAAAAAGCTCTGGGTTTTCAACCACAACCAAAACCTGAAATGGTAATACGTCACAGTATCATCCTCAAATATGAAGGACAGGATGTATTTCATTATTAATGTCTTTCTCACATCCTACTTTTAAAGAAAGTCTATGAATAGAAACTCCTGGCAGAGTAAACCCTAATCTGATCTACTCTTCACCCTCTAAAGCTGCACCCTGCAATAAAATGAAGATTGAAAATTGAATCTCATCAGAGTGCTCATACCATCAGAGCTATAAATATTAATTCTAGAGATGACTACAGGGAAATGAAGGAAGGGAAAAAAGCAATGACTAGCAATAGAGAGAGAAAGCCAGCTCTGGCAAACTGGCTAAACTACTTAAGTTGTCTCTTTACTTTAAAAAACAAAACAAAACAAAAACAAGGACGTGAAGATGAAGGCTTAACTATTTGGATAAGATTATATGTCATTTTTTAATCGTCTCAATTGACAACCTTTTCTAACTTCCCCTATGCAGAATCATGACCAGACAGACTATGAGTCAGTACAATTGAAGGCATGAGTATAGATTAGTGTTGTGACTTGACTTTATGCTTCTTCTTTCTGCATGACCTGGGGATTTTAAGTCTGGCCTTTTTTTTTTCTTCAAACTTTGGGCCTTAGGGCCTGTGTTAATTTACATAAGGATCTGCAGAAGAAACACTTCATAAAATTTCCATGTATAAATTGAAAAATTTCTATGAAATGCAGTAGTTAAGCTGGATGATAAATTTCTTTTACCAGCCATCTGGTTTAACCCTGCAAAATGCAATGCCATCTCCATGATGAAAAGAAGTGGAAATAACCAGAGGGAATTTTTTTTTTTAATTTGGAAAATATAAGAAGTTGACAGATTTTGTAGAGTTCCTTATAAAAGATCCCTTGGTGTTTTTCACTAACAGCTTTGCTTACATCAAAGTGCATAAGACTGAATATATAAATAAGCAGCAAAATACTGGTTGATGTTAGAGCCAATCTGGCTTTACTGAATGATTATTTCTTTAATCAGAGTTGGAAAGATTAATTAAATTCTTAATATCTTCCCACTCAAAAGCAATTGCTGGTATATCATATAAAATAATGTGAGAACAATGATGTCTACCTTGCACTGCTTCAGGAGAAACTATAGCTCATTTTTTGCTTTCAGCATTTGAAAGGTAATGAAAGAGAAAATTAATTGCTCAGTTGTGTCTGACTCCTAGCAACCCCATGGACTGCAGTCCACCAGGCTCTTCTACCAGTGGGATTCTCCAGATAAGAATACTGGAGTGAGTTGTAAGTTATCATTAATTTGTATATTATCTCAAGTTTAACAGAAACAGAACAATAGTAAAAAATATTAAGTTCTGTTGCTACTTTGCTTTTGAGGCCCTCTTTTTCACTGACTCTAAATAGTGGGACATGCATAGTCAATGTGAAATGATTTAAACTGTTGATTTGCAGACTCCATACTACCAAATAATATAATTGAGAGAAATAACATGCTAAGAAAGCAAAGAAAGAGAGTTCTTTTTTGTTCACTGGAGTTTTGCACTTCTTTCTTTTATGACTAGCTCTTGGTTTATTACCATGTTATTGTTTACAGTAGTCAATAACAAGCAAACAAAAAGAGAGAGAGAGAGAGAAAGTTACAGCTGTAGCCCACCAGGCTCCTCTGTCCAGGGGATTCTCCAGAGAAGAATACTGTAGTGGTTAGACATACCCTTCTCTGGGGGAGTAAATCACAGGCATAAAAAGAGAAAGTTACAGTTTTGACTAAATGTTCCCCTGGATAAGTTAACGTGGAAATAACTTACGTAGCTAATATGAAAGGGGACATTTCTTAAGATTAACAGTGTGTTATTGCATGATTTTCCACATAGTTCTGTTTAACCTAGTAAGTGATAAAATAATTACACTGGATGTTACATTATTTTGTTCTCTTTCATTGTTTCTTCAATAGTATGAACCCCTTGCAGCAGAATGCTATCATTTGCAATACAGTAAGGTGGTGATTTACATTGTTCAATCATAAAATATGAGCATAAAACTGTCTGGATTCCATTAGCAAGTATTTTTAATCAGATTTAAGTCAAGCCAACTAGTTAATCTCACCATAATTATTGATGAAACTTCTTCCTCAACCAAACTTTAGTGAGGCTCCCCTGTTCCCCTTCTCATTCAGGCTTCTACCTTAGACAGCTTCAGCAAAGGATGCTGCTTAGATGGTTTAGCAAGAGTCCCCAGTCCTAGATATCTGCTCAGGTTTCTCATGTTCTACCCTTGGTATTTGGTCACTTGGGCCTGACTTCAGCAGGAATCCTGTTGTTAGTTTAGCAAAAATCCCTTGAAGTCTGTATTTTCCTTTAACTGACCCCCATTACTCTGCTCCTTGGCTATAAATCTCCAGTTGTCTTCACTGTATTTGGAGTTGAGCAAAACACATCCGTGGCTGACTCATGTCAAGGTATGGCAAAACCACAACATTATAAAGCAATTAACCTCCAATTAAAATAAATTAATTTTTAAAAACCCTTCTTTATTATTGCCATAGAGTTAGCCCCTATTGCAATAGACTTGAACAAAGTCTTTCTTACTATTTTAACAAGCTTCAGAATAATATTTTCTTTAACATCATGAATGCCTGATTTCTGTTATAATGAATAATTGGGTTATATATCTTTTTGTAAGAGACATTACTTTTATAAGAGTAAATGTTTTAGAAATACTTTTTACTTCATTTGTAGGAGTGTTTTCCTCTCTGTCCCAGAAAGAGAAAGATGGCTACATTTCTAGATAGATGGAGAAGGGCAAGATTTAGATTTCTATGACAATCTTACTCTTGTTTACTGTGCTTTTCCTGACAGTCTCCCATAACTGGCTTCCCTGAATGCCAACTTCTTTTACCTTTAGCTGAAGATAGTATTTAATGTGGCAGCCTGCAACACTAAAGTCTGTTATTCAGTTTTCCCTGGGTACCTCCTATACAGAAAGCATACATGTTTTTAAACTTCTGTTTTTCTCCTGTTAATCTGTCTTCTACTACAGAGGAGTCTTGACCAAAAATCCAGAAGGGTAGAAGGAAATTATTCTTCCTCACCACATACTTCTCATTCTCTCCCCACCCACAGTACATCTTCTAATCATTTTCTCTCCTCTACAAACAAGATTCATAAAATCGTTTACTTCTTCACTGTCTATTTGCTCCTGATTGAAAATTCTTAGAACGGGCCATGTCTTTTTAATCTCCTTCCCAAGTACTTTTTCTTAGACTGTCACTTAAACAGCCCATGAGTTTTCCCCCAAAGAAACTCATCAGTCCTCTTCTCTTCTCACTGTGTACGTTTTCTATGAAGATTCTCCATCAACCAGCAACACTTGAGCTGCCATCATTAAATGGATAATATTCATATCATATATAGGTGTGTGTATACATATAGATACACACACACAGCATATTTGAGATTCAAAGTCATGTATTTAACTACCAGCTTGAGATAGTCACATTTAAATTCAAATTCAACATATCCCAGTGGAAATTATTATCTAAAGGGACTACTTACCTTGGTTACTCAGAGAGATAGCAGTAGCTATAGGAGCCATGATCTCCAACAGAGAAGCAGCTACTGCTTATCCGCAGAAAGAGAGGAAGGTGGATGTAGCGGATAAATGTCTAACCTTCACTCTCCTGCAACCCTCTGATTTTCCGCTGGTGCTTACTACTGGTTACACTTAATTGGGATGCCTAGATCAAGGTAGGATTTTTGATAAAGTCCCTTAAGTTGAGCCTTCCCAGGCACAAAACAAGGCAAAGTGTGGATCTGGAGAGATCAAAAGTATCTAGCAGAGTCCAGCACTTCTATATATGACCCAGCTATCTCCTGCCTCATTAGCTTTCTATCATATGATGAGTTGGAATTGGGACACAATGTCTGGCATCATCAGACTTCCTTTGCTAGTACTTTGAACAGTAAGCCACAATGACATTCTGCGTTTCTGAGGATTAGTAGTAGTTCAGAATCAGTATCTAATATCCTCCAGAAAGTCTCAGCATTTTCTTTTCTCCAGTGGAGTCGCTATAAATTGTAAAGACTTGAGAAAAAGTCACAGTGTATCATATTGGCTGCGTCTCAGGGTCTTTACTCAAAGTACTCTGACCTCCGCCATTTGAAGGGCTTCAAGTCTGTGAACAAACATGTATGTGGACAAAGCTCAGCAAAAATCTATGAATCTTCACTATGGTGATTCAAGTTCGGTGTCATCTAGCACATAAAGGTACAAGTACTCCCATGGAGAGGCGAAACATAATTCTTTTCTGTTCAGGTGTGGCCTGTATTTAATGGCTTAACTTCTATTGAAAAGTGGCAGAAATGATACTGTATGATTTCTGTAACTAGATCACAAAAAGGATTTGGGTTTCATCCTTGCTTACATTCTTCCTGAGGAACTCAGCTGCTATGGTCATAAAAGAAACATAAGCAGCCCTATGAAGAGGTTTCTGTAGCAAGAAACTTAGACCTTCTGCCAAAGGTTAGCAAGGAACTGAGACCTGCCAATAGCCAGGCAAGTGGATTCTCCTGTCTCAGTCAAGCCTTCAGATGAATGAAGCTCTGGCTGATATATTTACTGCAACCTCATGAGCAACCCTGAATCCAGAACCACCAGGCTAAGTTGCTCCCAGAACCACCAGGCTAAGTTGCTCCCAAATTCCTGATTTTTAGAAACTGTGAGTAAATAAATGCCTATTGTTTTAAACTCCTAAATGTCGGGGTAATTTATAGAGCCAAAATGATTAACATAGCACTTATATATGTCAAGTGTCATCTATTCTATTTTGAAATATATTTGGGATTCAATGTGCCATTGCCCAAAATGTCAACAGGTCAGAAGTGTATTTATTATTCTGTCCTTGTGACTTATTTTTATAATTGTATTTCCATTTAATTCTATCCCCATGGGGCTCATTATTTCCATTAAGGTTAGGAAATCTACCACAGCTAACTCTGGCTTCCCATGATAGCCCTCACAATTCATCATAATGCCATTCATTACTTCTTGGCAAAGAGCATATCCTGTGGGCCCTAGTGAAGGGGACACTGAGGGAGTAGTTGAGCAATTAGTTCAAAATCCATTCAAAACTATCATCTTCCCAAGCATTCATCCTCTTTTTCAGCATGCCAGTGAAAGTCTAGAAATTCACCCTCGTTAACTACAAGGCCACCAATGAGTCCAGGCATCAATTCACCAATGCAGTGGAAAACCAGTCCCAAATGCTCAAACTACTATGTTAAATCCTGAATTCCAGGTGAGGGAATCCATGAATTTGATTCTAACTAATCCGATATTTCAATTTCACTCATTTAAGAGCTATTGGATCTACATGGTGTATTAGCCCCTTTCTATAGCTGCTTTAACAAAGTACCAAAAATTGGGTGGCTTAAAATAACAGAATTTACTGTGTCGCAGAACTGGAGGCTAAAAGTCCAAAATCAAGGTGTTGGCTGCACCAGACTCTCTAATAGCTCCAGAGCATGGCCCTCCCTTGTCTCTTCTAGCTTCTGATATTTGCCTGCAAATTTTGATGTTCATTGACTTTTAGCTGCATCATACCAGCAACATAGCCACCTTTCCCTGACTGTCATCAAATCATCCTTTCTACATGCATGTCCACTTCTGTGTCCAAATTTCCTCACTTTTATAAGAATACCAGTCAGATTAGGATCTACACTAAAGATCTTAATTAATTGATTGCATCTGCAAAGACTATTTCCAAATAAAAACACATTCGGAGGTACTGTGGGTTAGGACTTCAACATATCTTTTTGGGAGGATTTAATTCAACTCAGACACTCCCCAGCCTCCTACTAATGCTAACTGTAAAGCCCCACACTTCTCTCAGTACATAGGCTCTATTTTCCCATACAATTATGGTACCTTGCCTTTGTCTATGCTGGGATTCAACTTGTTGACCTGGAGAAGATGGAGAGTGGTTTCCAGGAAAATTGGCATCCTCTCGTGAGACAACAGACAACAGTGGTAGCTGTATGGCTGTATGTGTGTGTGTGTGTGTGTGTGTGTGTATGACTTGCCTGAGTGGCTCAGGGGTACACACAATGCAGGAGATGCAGGAGAGGCAGGTTTGATCCCTGGGTTAGGAAGATCCCCTGGAGGAGGAAATGGCAACCCACTCCAGTATTCTTGCCTGGGAAATCTCACAGACAGAACACCTGGAGGGGGCTACAGTCCATAGGATTGTAAACAGTTAGACATGACCACACAACTGCACACACACACATACAACTGAATCACTTTGCTGCATGCCCGAAAGTAACAAAACTGTAAATCTACTATATTTCAACTAAAAAACGTAATATCAGAAAAAATCTGACCCTAGCAAAATTTTCAGACTTTTTATTATTAATTAATCATTACTATTAATTACTAACTTACACTATAGCCCTCATGAATGCTTGACTTTTCTACACATTCTAGGCAGTTTTACAACTTCTCGCCTTTGTTAAATACTCTCTGCCCAGAATGCCTTGTTCCATTCTCCTAACCTGACAAAAAGGTACTTTGCAGATTCTCTCCCAGTTGTTGTCCCCTTTATACACTTAGACTCAGGGAATTAATAGTCAATTATGATTAACCCAGAGAATTAATTTTTATCCCTTTCATGTTGCATATCTAATATACATATGTGTATATAACATGCTATCACACAAATATGTTTTGAAATACAAAAATAATAAAATGAACACTTCATACTTTACCATTCGGCTTACAGACTAGATGACTTTCAAACCATTGAAACTACCAATTGCTCTTTTCTTTTTTCAGACCACCTCTGGCCCTGAAGAAATAATCACCCAGAAATTGTGTTCATATTTTTCTTGTTTATTTTCAGTTTTTTATAAGTTTCTAGATTTATCCCATACATTTATTTTAAATTATTTCATTTAATATTGTTTCTAGTGTTTGCATACTATTGCATGTAGTGCAATATTGATTTGAAATCATGGCAGACACTGTATGTTTGCCAAATGATCCCTATACCTTCACTTTGAGGCATTTTATTTACACAGTGGACTAGGAGAGAAAATAATGCCTGAAACTTCTGATATGAAACATTTGGGAATGGGTGTGATTTTTCCCTGAAGGAAGGCCCAGCAACCCATTCCAGCATTCTTGCCTGGAGAATCCCATAGACAGAGGAAGCTGGTGGGCTACAGTACATAGGGTCGCAAAGATTCAGACATGACTGAAGTGACTCATACACGCATACGTGTGATTTCTCCACAAATTTCTCTTCCCTTCACTTGGTGACAAGATCACATGTGAGATGTAGAAGAAAGTCTGAATCCTCAAGGAAGGGATGAGAACAACAGTTTTACTGTCTTAGGAGACAATTTTTTCATTGTTTTCTCATGTTTACGCATTTTTTACCAAAAAAGCACTGACTGTTTCTGTTTGGACATTCTTTTCAAGAGGGTTTGCGTAGCCAACAACATTGGAGTACTGAAATAGTCTTGCATTGTTCCAAAGAGCAGACGCGCTTACTCTTTAGTGTAAAACATTCAGGTTCTCAGGCTGAGGGCTCTTCTATAACGCAGTCTCCTGACTGAGACGTCACTTGGCCCTCTTTGAGTTGTCCTATGGGAACTGGGCCATAGGAACAAAGCAAACATGATCTACAGGCTGCCTGCTGCCATGGGTAATAAAATCAGTTACCTCTGATGGATTGTGCTGATTTATTGCTTGCAAGTAGGGTAAAATATCAGATCTTTCACAACTCTTATTGTACTGAATTCAGTATTATATTATCGAGAAGTAAAAAGTTTTAATGTTAACCCCCTGGTGTTTTTCTATTACCTTAAAATGGTTCGTCCAACCTGACACAGAATAGTCGTAAATCTTGTTTGTTTTATTCCCTATTCTTGTGGAGTATAATTCTTTCTTATTTTCCTGTATTGGTTGGGTTCCCAGGGTAGTGACAAAAAAGGGTGGGAAAGGGCTTCCCTGATGGCTCAGTGGTAAAGAATCTGCCTACCAGTGCAGGGGACACAGGTTCAATCCCTGATCCTGGAAGATCCCACATGTCTCAGAGAAACTAAGTCCATGTGCCACAACTATTGAGCCTTTGCTCTTGAGCTGGGTTGCCACAGCTATTGAACCATACCTACCTGAAAGCTGTATGCCCTAGAGCCCATGATCTGGAACAAGGGAAACCACTGAAATGAGAATCCCACTGCAGCTAGAGAATAGCCCCCACTCACTGCAACTAGAGAAAAGCCCCTGCAGCAATGACGAACCAGCATGGCCAAAAATAATAGATTAATTAATTAAATTGTATTAAGAAAAGGTGGGATAATGGGCATTCTTTTCTTTTTCTTAATTCTAAAGAGAATATTTCTACAGTTTTCCCAAACAATACCTACTGTAGGTTTCTCAGCAAGTGAAAGGAATTTCCTTCTCTTTTTACTCAATTAAGGTTTATAATCATGAAGAGGCATTGGATTTTATCAGATTTGTTTTAAGTTCCCACTGAGATGATTTTATATGTTTCCTCTTTAATCCATTACATATTTTCTAATGTTAACTGACCTTTGAATTCCTAGGACAAAACCAACTAGGTTATGATGTGCTATCATTTTTGTACATCAATGGATTTGTTTTGCTAATACTTTGTTTGGATTGTTTCATAAATATTCATGAACAAAATTTGCTTGCATATAATTGTTTATTTGTCAATCTCTTGCAGAATAATTATGGCTTCTGAAGCAAGGACCATATCTTATTCATTTTTTTATCTTCAATACTTAGTAAAATGCCTGGCACACAAGCTATGCTAATAAATGTTTTGAATAAATGCACAATTGTTTAATCATACTCGAAGAAAGAAATGAACTTATGGGTAAGTTTTAAGTATTCTCAACTTTAAATGAGATAACACATATTCATCAAATTGAGGCTTATCCTCAAGTCTTAGATATGAAAGAGAGCTTTGACACCTTACGCTCAGCACATCCTACAATTTTACCTCCAAAAGGTTATTCTCATATCTGCATTTTGTCCATTTCCATTCCCACTAACATAGAACCACTCACTATCACCTACTGTTTGAGCTACTGTAAATATCTGCAGATTGGTTTCCCTAACTACAATCCTCCACTCCACCCCTCCATTTATCAAACAGAAAACAAAGTGATATTTTTTTAAATAAATAAATAAAATTGTCATCTGTCTCATACTTAAAACCTTTCAACTGCTTCCCAATAGACTTGGGATAACCTGTTAAATACTTACAGTAGCCCATATGCCACTACACATCTGCATTTCATCTTGCCCACCTCTTCTTACACTTCTACTGTGTGGTCACTACCGTAGAACCATAGTGACCCTCATTCTGTTAAAGTGCAGCAATTCTTCCTTGGTTCTCGGCTTTGAAGATCGATGATTCAAATCTTAAGAATAGGGAACTTCCTGGAATTCCAGGTCTAAATTATCACTCTCCCTATTATTTTTCTTTGTAACTCTACTACACCATTTAATTATTTGCATTTGTATATCTAATAGTTCAGTGATTTTTCTGGACTTGCATTTTTGGCACCATAAATGTATCAAGTATGTTTATTTTGTCTACCATATATGTAGCCAGTCTATAGTTGAGTGCCTTGAATTTCAATATTGCTCAATAAACTTTTTGAATGAACAAAAAAGGAAGAATATATGAGTTATAAACTATTCATATTTGATTTTGGAGATAATAAAAACAAGTAAGCAACTAAAGAATGTGTTTTGCTACTTATAATGCTGAAATTTGTAAATAACACTCAAAAGCTAATGTGTATGTGATTGGTGACATCTGAAATAGCTACTAAATATTGTGGTCATGTAAATTATGTCAACAAATACTATTTGTTAATACAATACAAATATAGAAGATGCCTCTTCCATGGTCTGCGTTTTATTTGCAGTTCAATTCAGGTATATTTGGGAATCACTTGTGTAGGTCCAACAGAAGACTATTTTCAGAGACTGCTTTCCTGGAAAGATAAAACAGTCTAAACAAAGAAAAATACTGCAAATGAGTTTGAACTAATATAAAAAATTAAGGCTTAGGAGGACTGGATGATTTTGAGGGAAACATCATGCTTATTTTTCAGATTTGTCTCCCGTTCCCAGGGGCTTGAGCTGATGATATATCAGCTGCATAAGGCTATATTTGAAATTTTAAAGATACTTTTTATTCCCAGTATTTTTATTTAAACACTCATGTGGTTATCTTATTGTAGAATATGTTAACAAATGGACTATCAGCCCAGAATAGAAATGGACTAATGGACAAAACTATGAGACAGAGAAGGAACTAGATACACAGGGCTGCAGAGTGAGCACAAAGCATCCAGCAGGAGAACCTACTCTGTCATGTGCGTGGTTCAAGGCTTGTTTGTAGATCAGCTCCCCAGAGACTGGACAGATACACTGTTTTGGCAAAATTAACCTGGCCTCCCTTTTTAAAGTTTAGTCTAATGCATCAAAGCCCTGCTTCCTACCAACAATGTTTATGAAACACCACTACTGAAGTACAAAACATCACTTCTGACCATGCCTCCCATTTCCAAGTCTCTGACTTGACCACTGTATCTCTAGGTTTCCCCAAATCAGCAGCCAGCCACATCTCACCCATTCATGGTTGGTCTTTTCCTCCTCTGACGTGGTAACGTTGCAGATCGTTTATCACTATGAACCTCTCCCAACTCAGAGGCCACATTTATCCACATAAACTACACTAGAGACACTCACAATCTTAAATGTCCACTTGTTGCAGAAACAGAAAAGGAGAAAGTGGCATACCCTGCAACCTGATTTGTCTCTGGTGTCTCTGGAATGAAGTCAGGAGACCACAGAGCGAGTCTAAGAAGTTGAGTGCTGTATGGGAAACACCCTGGATCCAAAAAATCCACCAGAGAGCAAGCAAAAGCTATAGCACAGAGCAAGAGGGTCACTGGTGGCCAGAGCACCTGTCTGTGCCCATTCCAAGGAGGTTGAGGAAAAGGATAAAAATAGAACCAGAGTTGCCACATTATTACTGCAAATACTCTGCGAGCATATGTGAAAGTGCCTTCTGGGAGTTCTGAAAATGTTAAAGACTGAATAAAGGAGAAAAAATATATATATGTATATATACACAAAATAAAATACAAGATATATACACATATGTATTGGAGAAGGAAATGGCAACCGACTCCAGTATTCTTGCTTGGAAAATCTCATAGACAAAGGAGCCTGGTAGGCTATAGTCCATGGAGTCACGAGTCAGACACGACTTGGTGGCTAAACCACCACCACCCACATATATATGGTTAAACCTGAGTTGTAAAATTATGAAGTAATATAATTAATTTTAGTTTCATATAGTTTTTTAATGAAGCTATATATTAATACTATTATTTTCAAGCTTAATCTGGTTGTAATTTAATTTTATGTGGTAAGATTTGTTGTATTATTTGAAAAGGGTATACATATGTTAATAGAAAACGTTGTAAATCCCCTGATACACAACTTTGAATGAATATTTCTCCACTTTGGAGATAAAGGGGAAAGCTTGTCACCGCTGCTGGGAAAAGGAGTTAATCAGGTAGAAAACATCTAGGCAGCTGAGTCCGTGGACAGCCTTTTTCTGAGGTGAAAGCAATGTTATCAAGAGCGAGTAACACTCTGGTGACATTCAGTCTGAAAGAATATTAGGAGGCTGACAGTTGGTACTAGGGACAAAATATCTATGAGCTGGATAGGCTGGATTCAATCAGAGAGCATATCTCTAAACTGGTTACATTAAAAGGAATCTTTATCTAAAATAAGGAGCTTGAGAGTTGGTTATAGAGGAAAGGAACAAAAAGACAGTTGAACATGTGCTGTGAACAGAGTGACTGAATAGAATTCTATAAGAGCATTATATATTGTCAGTAACTCTATCAAGTAAATCAGATTTTCTGGACAAATACTTAATAGTTAGAAATTACTTGCTAACATGTACAATGCTCTTCCTGAAAATTTAGCAAACTAGGTACTAGTTTATAAATTATTTTTCTTATACGCAAATGAAATGTAATATTCTCCTTCCATCTTGTTATACATAATTACTTAACCAGACCACTTAATTCATGTGGATTACACTCTGTCCTAATCAGTGTCATGGTAGTGAGCCGGAAACAGAGCAACAGTCTAAAAAATGTTGAAGACACTTGTAAGTGTTTGGGAACATAGCACAAGTTCCCAAGAGATTTTTTGTCACAGAATTAATTTGCTGTAATAGTGTTCTATTAGTAATTGAGATAAATGAGCATTGAGTTTGGAGCTTTGCCCTGCAAAGTAATAGATGATAACAGGAAATCTGAGATAGGGCATCTTCCTTTTACCTTCTCGATAAGTAAAACCTCTGTTTATACCTTATCAAGTATGGCCTTTCTGAAAGTATAAATAGAGATGTGTTTGGTTGTTTTATTTTTGAGAAAAGCAAAATGCTTCTTTAAGATCTCATGGTAATAAATGGCAAGCTGAAGATTAAGACAGAAATACAGGTAAGAACAAAGTCTTGATGAGATTGTATAGAATTTTTAGGTAGAAATAGAATATAGGTCTGAGGAGGACACGGCAACCCACTCTGGTATTCTTGCCTGGAGAATCCTGTGGACAAAGGAGCCCAGCGGGCTACCGTCCATAAGGTCACAGAGAGTAGAACACAGCTGAAGTGCCTGAGCATGCACACACACAAAATACAGGTCTATTTGAAATGCAAGGTAGAATGTATTTCTATGCCAGATGTGTAAAACACATGGAAGAGTAATAAGTGTCCTAACCTGAAATTTAGGAATCCCCAAATTCTAATTACTTCAAAAATAAAATATTTTAACCAAACGCAGAGAAAACAAGATCCAAGGATGCAGTGCTTATGTAAAAAGGCTTCACTTTAGTGTCTACTAGGGGTACTAGTCAGGGAAGGCCATGGCACCCCACCCCAGTACTCTTGCCTGGAAAATCCAATGGACGGAGGAGCCTGGTGGGCTGCAGTCCATGGGGTCACTAAGAGTCCGACATGACTGAGCGACTTCACTTTCACTTTTCTCTTTCATGCATTGGAGAAGGAAATGGCAACCCACTCCAGTATTCTTGCCTGGAGAATCCCAGGGATGGGGGAGCCTGGTGGGCTGCCGTCTATGGGGTCACACAGAGTCGGACACGACTGAAGTGACTTAGCAGCAGCAGCAGGGGAACTAGTATTCCTGAGAGATAACAAGACAGGCTCTTCTCAGATGCTGAAACAGTGTTCCTCACTATAGAGGAGCAGTATTCTTTGAAATTCATTCAAAAATGATCCCAAACCAAAGAGACACTAGTGAGACATTTACCTTATGCCTGACTAGAGCTATTAGGCACAAGCTCCACCCACCCTAATGATCTAAACTGGAACCATTTATCAAGACACTGTGTGGTGTGTGGGCTCAGGCTTGTCCAACTCTTTGCAATCCTAAGGATCGCAAAGGATCCTGCAGCCTGCCAGGCTCTTCTGTCCATGGGATTTCCTCGATGATAATACGGGAGTGGATTGCCAGTTTCTCCTCCAGGGAATCTTCCTGACTTGATGTGCAGACCTGTATCTCCTTCATTGCAGGCTTATTCTTTACCTCTGAGCCACTGGGGAAGCTTATCGAGACATTGCTTAAACCAAAATCATTCCTAAGATGTTTCACAACCTGTTTTGTGTGGAAACAGACATGGAAACTCAACAAAGAAGCTGTAACAGTGGGAATATTTCAATAACGCTAAGGAATCCACCTAAGAAACTCTCTTCTGAGACATAAGATACTTAATACTTGGCACACAACCTGCTAAATTTCCTCCTATAATTTAAGATCATTCATTAAAAAATATCCAGGTGTTATCCATTGAATTCATTTAACAGATGATGTTTCGTATTTTTTTTTTTTTTTTTTTAATGCCAGTCACTTTGTAAAGCAGATTTGGTAAAGAAAAGACTGGCTGCTGCTGCTGCTAAGTCGCTTCTGTTGTGTCCGACTCTGTGCAACCCCATAGATGGCAGCCCAGGCAAGACTGACTAGCCACAATGAAAATGAGAAACAGAAGACAGGATAATTTGGAATTATCTGACACATTACAGTAAGTACTTCATGATCTCAATTTGCTTTTCTCAAACACTTCGGCTCTTCAAGTTTCTGACTGTATAAATTCCTACCTTAAGCTGTACAGATCCATATATATATATATTTTTTTTTTTGCTTATTGTGCGTGTCCTTTATACAAAGAACCCAGAATAAAAAAGAATTATAAATATTAAGAATAAAAAAAATTATGTTAAAATTTCATCAATTAAGATTTAAATTAGGACTACTTCAAAATTAGAAGTATTTCAGGGATAGTAAACAAAAGTCGAAGAGAAAAAATACTCAAGTAGACGACAAACAAATGAAAACGCGACAGGATCCAAAGAGCTATTTTTTTTTTTTTTTTTTTTAATGCCAGTCACTTTGTAAAGCAGATTTGGTAAAGAAAAGACTGGCTGCTGCTGCTGCTAAGTCGCTTCTGTTGTGTCCGACTCTGTGCAACCCCATAGATGGCAGCCCAGGCAAGACTGACTAGCCACAATGAAAATGAGAAACAGAAGACAGGATAATTTGGAATTATCTGACACATTACAGTAAGTACTTCATGATCTCAATTTGCTTTTCTCAAACACTTCGGCTCTTCAAGTTTCTGACTGTATAAATTCCTACCTTAAGCTGTACAGATCCATATATATATATATTTTTTTTTTTGCTTATTGTGCGTGTCCTTTATACAAAGAACCCAGAATAAAAAAGAATTATAAATATTAAGAATAAAAAAAATTATGTTAAAATTTCATCAATTAAGATTTAAATTAGGACTACTTCAAAATTAGAAGTATTTCAGGGATAGTAAACAAAAGTCGAAGAGAAAAAATACTCAAGTAGACGACAAACAAATGAAAACGCGACAGGATCCAAAGAGCTAGGAGTCAGCATCTACTCAGTTGCTCAGTCGTGTGTCTGACTTTATGAGACGCTGTGGACTGTAGCTTGTCAGGCTCCTCAGCCCCTGGGATTTCTCAGTCAAGAATAACTGGGATGGGCTGCCATTTCCTCCTCCAGGGGATCTTCCCCACCCAGGGACTGAACCTGTGTCTCCTTTGTCTCCTGAATTGCATCCTAATTCTTTACCATTGAGCTACCAGGGAAGCCCAGGAGTTAGCAGATAGCATACAAAGGAAGTAAACAAGGAGAAGATGAGGGAATTTGGGGCACATGGCAAGAGTTGGCTATGGTGAATTTGAATTTATCTCATTAAAAGAAGGAATATTGGCTCCACTGAATTTCAACCATGGAGAAATGATTACTGTTAAAATTCTTATTTTCAATTTTTCAAAAGAATCTAGCCAGTGTATTTTTATACAAAATGTTCATATTTTAATCATTGCCTTAAAAAAATGTGAGGATTGTGCAGCCTGTATCTAATATATTTCTGAGCTAGTTTCTGTCCTTGGGTCACAAGGTTGTTACCTCTGGATGAAAATGGAGACAGAAAAAAACATTTAGAGTAAGAATTGCAATGAGACAATGAGTAAAGACACCATGAAACAAATCAAATAGAAATACTAGATGCACACAATCATGAATCTGCAATTAATTTGGGATTGAATAACACAAAATATAAACTACAGCTATCAGCAGTGAATATACTTGGTCAGCACTCCCATTCCTGTTATATTTAGCACAAGTATTTCTTTGATATTAAAAATAAGTTTCTTATACACTTAACCATTTTATCTACCATCAGCAAGTCACAAGGATACATTATGGAATCTGCTTATACTTTTTTAGTCATTTGTCAGGAACAACTGAAAGTTATTATCTCCAGAGTCTGATTAAAGTATCATATTTAAAAAGAAGGTTTTGAATTGTCATTCTAACATGATACATACATGTTTAAAATATCATTTTAATAATGACTATAAACATCTTCTAGAATGGAAATATAGTCATCTCCCCCATAACCACCAAGGACTTGAAAAAATATCTTAAGTTTTCAACTCTTAGAGATATACTTTATGATATTAATAGTTTATAATTGTGGCAATCTTTCATAGTAATTTTTAATTTCTTTTACATAAATTATTTTATTTGATCTTCACAGCAATTATAAATATAGATATAATTATACACAAATTGAGTTTTATATAAATGAGTTATCCAGTCACAAGCTAGGACTTGAATTCAAGTCTCTGAGCTATACATCAATACCATACAGCCACTTGGAAAATGTTACTGATGTTACAAATAGGACTATGCAGCAACATAAGAGAAAATGAATTTGTTCACAAGACATTTAGAATGTATTGTCTAGCATAGTATTTAAACCACAATAGAATCCTTTTTAAACTTAAAGTGTGAATAACAATAATTAGTTAATAAGCAAGATCCTATACAAGAAAAAGAAAGGTATTTTTCATGTGCAAATATCCCATGAAGCCAAAAAATCATATAGGGTCTATCATACAAAAAGGCTTTTGATGAGAAAAAAAAAACATTGTTGGAATGCCACTGCTATCTTGGCCTTATAATCCTTTATTCCCCATCACCTTGATACCAAAGAGAAAGTTCCTGAAGAAATAGTAAATAATAGAATACCCTAGGTAGTTTTATATAGTAAGTCAAATATCTTTATTATGATNTATGTTTGTTTTCTGAACAGTTTCATTTCCTTTAATTTATAAATGTAACCAGAATGTTTTTCTATTAAGTGAGTATTAAAAATTACTCCTCTTTCCTGTGTGGAACACACTGTTTACACTACTATTAGGCATTTTATTGCCTAAAACCTTTTATAATTCAGCTGTACAATCTAGGTTTTTGTTTTTGTTGTTGTTGTTGTTGTTGTTTGTTCATTTGTTTTGATTTGTTTAGGCTGAGAATTTTCTCATCTATTTTTAGTATCTTCAACGTCTCTGTTAGGCATATGTGTCTACTGTTGTTTACTTGCACAGTCGTGACCCAACTCTTTGCCACCCCATGGCCTGTAAGCCCACCAGTCTCTTCTGTTCACAGGGATTCTCTAGGCAAGAATACTGGAGTGGGTTGCCATGCTCTCCTGCAGGGGATCTTCCTGACCCAGAGATGGAATTCGCATCTGCTACAGCTCCTGCAATGCAGGCGGATTCTTGAAAATAAATCATGTATACATGAAAAGCCTGTGACAAAATTCAAAATCCATTTATGATAAAAACTCTCCATAAATCAGGAATAAGAGGACCATAACTCAACATAAAAATAGCTATATATGACAAACCCACAGCAAACATTATCCTCAATGGTGAAAAACTGAAAGCATTTCCCCTAAAGTCAGGAACAAGACAAGGGTGCCCACTTTCACTGCTACTATTCAACATAGTACTGGACGTTTTGGCCACAGCAATCAGAACAGAAAAAGAAATAAAAGGAATCCAAACTGGAAAAAAAGAAGTAAAACTCTCACTGTTTGCAGATGGCAGAATCCTCTACATAGAAAACCTGAAAGTCTTCACCAGAAAATTATTAGAGCTCATATAGTAATATAGTGTAGTAAAGTTGTGGGATATAAAATCAACACACAGATATCCCTTGCATTCCTATACACTAATAATGAGAAATTAGAAAAAAAAATTAAGGAAACAATTCCATTCACCATTTCAAAGAAAAGAATAAAATACTTTGGAATATATCTACCTAAAGAATCGGGGAAGGCAACGGCATCCCACCCCAGTACTCTTGCCTGGAAAATCCAATGGACGGAGTAGCCTGGTGGGCTGCAGTCCATGGCGTCGCTAACAGTCTGACAGACTGAGCGACTTCACTTTCACTTTTCTCTTTCATGCATTGGAGAAGGACTGTCTCTTATACACATCTAGATGTGTATAAGAGACAGGGATGGAGAGGAGTCATTTCTCAATGTAGAAGGGAAAGNGAGACAATGAGTAAAGACACCATGAAACAAATCAAATAGAAATACTAGATGCACACAATCATGAATCTGCAATTAATTTGGGATTGAATAACACAAAATATAAACTACAGCTATCAGCAGTGAATATACTTGGTTAGCACTCCCATTCCTGTTATATTTAGCACAAGTATTTCTTTGATATTAAAAATAAGTTTCTTATACACATAACCATTTTATCTACCATCAGCAAGTCACAAGGATACATTATGGAATCTGCTTATACTTTTTTAGTCATTTGTCAGGAACAACTGCAAGTTATTATCTCCAGAGTCTGATTAAAGTATCATATTTAAAAAGAAGGTTTTGAATTGTCATTCTAACATGATACATACATGTTTAAAATATCATTTTAATAATGACTATAAACATCTTCTAGAATGGAAATATAGTCATCTCCCCCATAACCACCAAGGACTTGAAAAAATATCTCAAGTTTTCAACTCTTAGAGATATACTTTATGATATTAATAGTTTATAATTGTGGCAATCTTTCATAGTAATTTTTAATTTCTTTTACATAAATTATTTTATTTGATCTTCACAGCAATTATAAATATAGATATAATTATACACAAATTGAGTTTTATATAAATGAGTTATCCAGTCACAAGCTAGGACTTGAATTCAAGTCTCTGAGCTATACATCAATACCATACAGCCACTTGGAAAATGTTACTGATGTTACAAATAGGACTATGCAGCAACATAAGAGAAAATGAATTTGTTCACAAGACATTTAGAATGTATTGTCTAGCATAGTATTTAAACCACAATAGAATCCTTTTTAAACTTAAAGTGTGAATAACAATAATTAGTTAATAAGCAAGATCCTATACAAGAAAAAGAAAGGTATTTTTCATGTGCAAATATCCCATGAAGCCAAAAAATCATATAGGGTCTATCATACAAAAAGGCTTTTGATGAGAAAAAAAAAACATTGTTGGAATGCCACTGCTATCTTGGCCTTATAATCCTTTATTCCCCATCACCTTGATACCAAAGAGAAAGTTCCTGAAGAAATAGTAAATAATAGAATACCCTAGGTAGTTTTATATAGTAAGTCAAATATCTTTATTATGATAAAGATTGCAAATTTTATTTTAAGGTAATTTGGTTTCCAAATACAAAAACAAAGAATTCAGCTAAATGTACCCTCTAAGCCAGCAGTATCATCTCAGACTAGAATTAGCTTCTGTTCACGGGCCCTGCTCCTGAAATGCTTTCAAACCCAAAGGTAAACATACTTTCCAAATGCAGTTCACCCCAAAAGAGATTCAGTCTTTCTTCCCTTTGGGGGAATAAGGGTGAGTTGGGTGAGACAGGCCAAGAGTGAGAGGGTTAATAGCCTAGGTTAATAGGTTAATAGTGATAGGTTAGTAGGAGGAAGTAAAGGCCAAATTTGGGAAGAAATTCTGTAAGACCCATGTGGGGCCTGAAGTATAAATTCTGACAAAGCCAAGGAAAGTGGGAAAGGATGGAACAAGGCACAGAGTTTATACACAGTGCAGAGAGGGAACAACTGAGACGTCTCCTATCATTTCTGATGAGACTTTTCTCAAAGCATTTGACTGTAAGATCAGTAAGGCAACTGGTCAAATGAAGGCATTCAATTGGCTTTAATTGAACAGAGTTTCTCCCAAGCAAAGATCTGAGTGAAGAAAAGAGGTGCCATTTACATAGAGCCAGTCATTGTTTAAAAGAGATTTTTGAAGAATGGCAGAAGGAAATGCTGACAAATGTTGTCTAGGAACAGCTAGTGAGTCTTCCATGGTGACTCAGATGGTAAAGAATCTGCCTGAAAAGCAGGAGACCTGGGTTTGATCCCTGGGTTAGGAAGATCCCCTGGAGAAGGGAAAGGCTGCCCATTCCAGTGGTAAATTCCATGGACAGAGGAGCCAGGCTACAGTCCATGGGATCTCAAAGGGTTGACACGACTGAGAAACTAAGGAACACTGAAAGTGATTGGGTAGTCGGGCGTTGGCTCACAGATTTAAATCTGGAACAGGCATAACCCCAACTGCAAAAGTGAAAGTATCAGGTTTTTATTGCCTGCTGCAACTAAATATTCTAAACTTCCACCTAATTTTCCTTATGCTAAAATGTATAATCAACAAGCTGTGCTTCAATTATTATTAAAGTTCACCTTTGGAAATACTATTAATAGGAGAACATAATGATCACCCTAACATAAGCATACAGATCCTTTTCTAAATGTTTTATTTCACATTGCAAATTAAGTAATTGATTTTCTTTTCCATTTAATGCTCACTGCCTTATGATGTTAGCCAGCCCCTCCAGAGGTTCCTGGGGGACCCTTACTTCCTGTAATTTACTGCCCTTGTAGAGGCCCTCTCATCTTGACCCAGTGCTAGACCGAGTAACTGATAGAGTACAGAGCAGATAACAGTATATGGCTTTCAATGCTAGGTCATACAAGGCATTGCAGCTTCCAGCTTGGTGGAAAGCTAGCCACCTGCTGTTGGAACACTCAAGCAGCACCACTGAGAGACCAGTGTGGAAATGAAAAGAGGACCCCAGCCAACAGCCAGCACCAATATCCCAACTACATGTACAAACCACATTGGAGATGATCTTCCAACTCCATCCCAACCTTCAGATGACTATGGCATCAGGTGACATTCGATGGAAAACTCACAAGAGACTCTGAGATGGAATCTCAGCTGAGCCATTCTCAAGTTCCACAGGAACCATGAGCAATAATAAAGTATTATTCTTGTATTAAGCCATTGAATTATAGAACGATTTCAAATGAAGCATCACTGCTGCTGCTGCTGCTAAGTCGCTTCAGTTGTGTCCGACTCTGTGCGACCCCAGAGACGGCAGCCCACGAGGCTTCCCTGTCCCTGGGATTCTATAGGCAAGAACACTGGAGTGGGTTGCCATTTCCTTCTCCAATGCATGAAAAGGTGAAAGTGAAGTCGCTCAGTCGTGTCCGACTCTAGCAACCCCATGGACTTCAGCCCACCAGGCTCCTCCATCCATGGGATTTTCCAGGCAAAACTAATATTGATGATATACTGTCTTCTGATGTGAATCCTTTTCAGTTAAGCTGTCACTTAGCTAGCTGTTTTTCAAATGGTATTAGCTCTGAGTTATTAGAGATACAAATACAAACATACAAAATATGTTTTAAACATAGATAAATTCAAATTTATCTATTATTTATTATATGTAAAATTTATATATATGTCTATATTTATATTAGAGATATATAGATATAAAATTCATGTAATCCTCAAAAAAACTATTATCCTTATTTTATAAATATAGAATCTGTAATACTGAGTAATTTGAAAAACGTTCAACAACTAGAAAACATTAGAATGGGATTCAAGCAAAGAGAAGCCTGGATTAAGAAAAAAAACTAAACTATAGTACCTCTCTGTATACAAAAATGAAGATATAAAAGTTTCTGAGCTTCCACACAATGGAGAGCTTATTATCCTGCAAGTTTCCTTCCTAAGAACACTGGAGTGGGTTGCCATTTCCTTCTCCAATGCATGAAAAGGTGAAAGTGAAGTCGCTCAGTCGTGTCCGACTCTAGCAACCCCATGGACTTCAGCCCACCAGGCTCCTCCATCCATAGGATTTTCCAGGCAAAACTAATATTGATGATATACTGTCTTCTGATGTGAATCCTTTTCAGTTAAGCTGTCACTTAGCTAGCTGTTTTTCAAATGGTATTAGCTCTGAGTTATTAGAGATACAAATACAAACATACAAAATATGTTTTAAACATAGATAAATTCAAATTTATCTATTATTTATTATATGTAAAATTTATATATATGTCTATATTTATATTAGAGATATATAGATATAAAATTCATGTAATCCTCAAAAAAAACTATTATCCTTATTTTATAAATATAGAATCTGTAATACTGAGTAATTTGAAAAACGTTCAACAACTAGAAAACATTAGAATGGGATTCAAGCAAAGAGAAGCCTGGATTAAGAAAAAAAACTAAACTATAGTACCTCTCTGTATACAAAAATGAAGATATAAAAGTTTCTGAGCTTCCACACAATGGAGAGCTTATTATCCTGCAAGTTTCCTTCCTACTCTCTTTATGTCTGGTTATTTGAACTTGCCAATAACATCCAGACTATCCTGGATTCTGTTCATCAGAATGCCAGAACTGATGGGGATGGTACACAGTGGAGGTAGAGTGCTAATTATTCCTAGTTATACCAGACACCTCGAGGGATATAGACAAGGAGAACGGGAATGGTGATGACAAACCCTTTCTTGACATTGCTGCAATGTGTTCTTGCCACATGAAAGAGAAGGTTATTGTATTGCCTTTGATTATCTCCACCTTCAAATCTCATGAGTCTAACACACTTGGTTACTCAGTGCTTGAGCAAGGGATTGGCTTCTTGCAATGGGTGGTTAATTCTTTCAAGCTTTATATTTTGCATACCATTTATAGACCTGACATACAGTTTTTCGACAGCCATAACCCAGGAAACAAACAGAAAACCTTGATTCAGTTATTTGGTAATATTCTCAGGCACAGTTGACTATTTTGACAAAAATAGAACCTTTGTTAAATTAGTAAACTGTGAAAAGAGCTGTCATATTAACCACTTATTGCTTTCTAAACATCTTCTTTAATGTCATGTGAAATATACAAATACAATTTCTGCCAAGACAGAAGAAGCAGAGTGATTCATTAAAGAAAACCAATATTGGAATTTATAATTAAAAATGGGCCTGTCCCCTATGATAACTGAAATTCAACTTCTGTCCATTTAATCATAAGGACAAATAATGTACATATTTTATAATGCTATTTTAATCTATAAAATAAGCTGTCTTTGAAAGGCCAATGATTGTGAGGTCTGTTGAAAGTGAACCTGTAAGTCACTCAGTCATATCCAACTCTTTGCAACCTCATGGACTATAGCCTGCCAGGTTCCTCTGTCCATGGGATTTCCCAGAGAAAAAATACTGGAGTGGGTTGCCATTCCCTTCCCCAGCAGATCTTCCCAACCCAGGGGTTGAACCCAGGTCTTCTTCATTACAGGCAGATTCTTAACTGTGTGAACAATCAGGGAAGCCAGTAGGTTTAGATTAAAAGTCCAATGTTATCACTCACTGAGTTGTGTTAAACACTATGTATAGATATTATTCACAGCTTTTCACTTCCTGACTGTAAAAGGATTACATTCCAAGAAATTGCAGTGCCTATTGTGGGAGAAGGATAAACACTTGCTGTTGATGTTGGGCTTGGTCATGTGACTTTCTTTGACCAACAGGATGTGACTAGATATTCCACTGGCAGAAGATTTAAGAGTCATTATATTTCAGAAGCTAACTTGCTCTTTCTCTTTTGAAATGAGAACTTTGTGTTCCAAATAGAGGCTGTTCCTTCACACTGAGTCAGAGACTCATACTTATAAGCATATTATGTGAGGAAGAAAATACTTATTATAAATCAATGAGATTTGGAATTGGAAAAAAAATTAGAATATGCACAAACAAGCTAAAATTATAATTTTATTTTCTTATTTGATAATAATGAAGCATAATTTTAGCATTATAGCATCACTTTGAGCAATATTTAGGAAATGGTAGACTATGAACCTAATGTTTTTATATAGTCTCCAGAGGAAATATAATAACTCAAGTAAAGAGTCATAATTTTATTTAGTATGATAATGTTATGCTTTTAAAAGATAGCTTGAGCTTAGAGAAGTAAATTCTAATTTTGGTCCAGAAGGAGATGCAGGAGAAGCAAGTTCAATCCCCAGGTTGGGGAGATCTCCTGGAGTAGGAAATGGCAACCCACTCCTGTATTCTTGCTTGTAAAATTCCATGGAGAAAAGATCCTGGCAGGCTACAATAGTCTCTGGGGTCACAAAGAGTTGGAAACGACTGAGGAACTGAATACACACACTCACTTCTCACTTACACATGGTATATGGACCTGTGTGCTGCCATGTCAGTCATGAGATGTCATTTATACAAGCTGTGAGAAAGTTCTTACATACTCAACTCTAGATCATTAAAACACGAAAAGCCCATGAGTGAATAGGGGCTCATAGCCTTTGGAAGCAAAAAGTTACTCTCCAATTAGTTTTTGCTTCTTATTACTTAGGGAAATATAGTAAAAGTGTTTATATGAAAGTCAATTATAATTTATATGGATTGTTTTGAAAATGCTATTTTAAAATAATACGTAATTCAGTAATGGACACACACACACACACAAACAAGAAAGATTTGCTTACTCATGTATATTTAATTTAAAGAAGAAAACATGAACCTTGTTATTAAATACCATAAGGAAGAGCTTAGAAAAAGATATGTGAGAAAAATATAAAGGGAAATGATACTAAGTTTTATGCCTGATATATGTGTGTAGAATGTGTATATATATATAGATATAGATCTAAGATCATGGCATCTAGTCCCAACACTTCATGGCAAATAGATGGGGAAACAATGGAAAAAGTGAGAGTATTTTGGGGGGCTCCAAAATCGCTACAGAATGGTGACTACAGCCATGAAATTAAAAGACATTTGCTGCTTGAAAGAAAAGTTATGACCAAGCTAGAGAGCATATTAAAAAACAGAAACATTATTTTGCCGACAAAGGTCCATCTAGTCAAAGTTATAGTTTTACCTGTAGTCACGTATGGATGTGAGAGTTGGACTATAAAGAAAGTTGAGTGCCGAAGAATTGATGCTTTTGAAGTGTGGTGTTGGAGAAGACTCTTGAAAGTCCCTTGGACTGCAAGGAGATCCAACCAGTCCATCCTAGGGGAAATCAGTCCTGAATTTTCATTGGGAGGACTGATGTTAAAGCTGAAACTCTAATACTTTGGCCACCTGATGCGAAGAACTGACTCATTTGAAAAGACCCTGATGCTGGGAAAGATTGAAGGCGGGGGGGAGAATGGGACAACTGAGGATGAGATGGTTGGATGGCATCACTGACTTGATGGACATGAGTCTGAGTAAGCTCTGGGAGTTGGTGATGGATAGAGAAGCCTGGCGTGCTACAATCCATGGGGTCACAAAGAGTTGGACACAACTGAATGACAGAACTGATGTTCTTTTAGGATAGTTATGAAACAAATTGATAGGTTTTCCAATAAATTGAATATATGTGTACGAATCCTTCAATATGTAGGGACATTTGATTAAAAGTGATTGTATTCCCCTTTGCAAACTTAGTTACAGCAAAAGAGATGAGAAGAAGGAATAAGCCATGGTTTTCCAAAGAATCCCTAAGTTTTGGTTTTTGTTTGAGGTATTGCAGTTTCAGTTGACAAAGAATTCTCTACTGAGAGTCTGAAGACAATAAAAGTATAACCGCTTCCTCAAGCCATCAAAGTGCTTTGCAAAATCCTTAACATTATTATTATATCAAAACAATATCTTGAAATGTTTATACTATATTTGGCCACCTGATGCGAAGAACTGACTCATTTGAAAAGACCCTGATGCTGGGAAAGATTGAAGGCGGGGGGGAGAATGGGACAACTGAGGATGAGATGGTTGGATGGCATCACTGACTTGATGGACATGAGTCTGAGTAAGCTCTGGGAGTTGGTGATGGATAGAGAAGCCTGGCGTGCTACAATCCATGGGGTCACAAAGAGTTGGACACAACTGAATGACAGAACTGATGTTCTTTTAGGATAGTTATGAAACAAATTGATAGGTTTTCCAATAAATTGAATATATGTGTACGAATCCTTCAATATGTAGGGACATTTGATTAAAAGTGATTGTATTCCCCTTTGCAAACTTAGTTACAGCAAAAGAGATGAGAAGAAGGAATAAGCCATGGTTTTCCAAAGAATCCCTAAGTTTTGGTTTTTGTTTGAGGTATTGCAGTTTCAGTTGACAAAGAATTCTCTACTGAGAGTCTGAAGACAATAAAAGTATAACCGCTTCCTCAAGCCATCAAAGTGCTTTGCAAAATCCTTAACATTATTATTATATCAAAACAATATCTTGAAATGTTTATACTATTTTTAAGAGAACATTTGAAATCACTGAAATATTTTTACTTATCAGGAAACACTTTTTTTTCCTTTTTTAAACTAAGTCAAAAAAATGATATAACATGAATCTCCATAGTCAACGCTAACTGAAAGCTGGTAACATATTATCAGATGTGCCTCTTTTAAAATATAATAAAGGAAATAAAAATTTCAGATAAAGTTTAATTAGGCATTGTTATTTATCCCCAATAATTTTAAACTCTGAGAAAAAGTAACTTGAAAGACTAGAGGTAGTACGTATTCTCCATCAGGCAATTTAATTGATATGGAACTAATATTGCTAACATTCTACTACTATCTTGAAAATGCTTCATATTTTAATCTTTATATTCTAGGAAATCGTATGGAAAGGGTACCAAAATACATATCTGCTTAACATTTAAGCCTTCTGTTGTCTTTATTTATTCATCCACCTCTAACTCCCCTCATCAATCCTGAAAATCAAATTAGACCTGGATCCAGGTGCTTTGTATTATTTTTCCCCCATTACAGAGCTCTAATTCTTTAGTGGATTTCAATAAGAGATTTCTTGGCATAGAAAGGAAGCACCTGCTGATTCGAGCAATTCCATCAGCACTCAGCGAAGCAAAAATATTCTGTTGGTGATTATGGTCCTAGTATCAGAATACAACCAATAATTTTATCATCTTATTCCTAATTTGTAATTGGCAACTTTATCCATTGTTTAGCTTATAGGGAGAGAAGATTGGTATTCATAATGATCTCCAAATGCTGTTTGAAATATCATGGAATTTTGAGTGTAATTTCTACTCACAGTTAGTTTGGATTATGTAAAGTTGCAACAAAATGCTTGACTATTTTGGACCATGTACCAATCTTCAACACAACTAATTAAAAAGTAAAAATTCTGATAATCAAAAGCTGTGTTTATCACCAGCAATTATTAAGAAAAAGCCAATTTATTGACTACCTTTTCTTTAAATTTACCTTTTAGTTGCCGTGTTACCACAAACTTCAGCTATAGAAAAGTATGCACTTGCATTCCTGCTCAGTTCCCCAGTCACATCCAACTCTTGGTGATCTCATGGACTATAGCCTAGCCAGGCTCCTCTGTCCACAGGATCCTACCGGCAAGAATACCAGGGTGAGTTGTCATACCCTCCTCTAGGGTATCTTCCCAAACCAGGGACTGAACGCATGTCTCTTGTGTCTCCTGAAAAATGAGAATATCCAGGCAGATTCTTTACCACTGCACCATATGGGGAAGCCCCACATGTACTTGGCCTAAGTTTAAAACTGAAGTATTCTGTTCTCTTTTACATAATTCTCCACCCCAACTCTCACGGACACACATACATACACATTACATACACTTGAGATATCTGTGGGCCTCTAAAAATTGTAGTTTAGTTAAATGATAATCACTCCTATTTTCCAAGAAATATACCTTTATTTGACCAAAGATAATGTGTTATTCCTTTATCCTGATCTTTTACTAAAAAACAAAACAAACAAACAAAGGAAAAAAACAGTGGCTAAAGATAAGATGCAGTACATTCCTGATGAGTAATGCACACCTCGTAGCCAAGTAAAATTTTCTTTTTCACTTAGTCCTATATCCATGAACATATTCAATAAGTATATATTAAGTATCTGAGAGAAAAAGGTGCCACATACTAAAGTGTTTAATGACACATACATACCACTCATAGTTTTGGCAAATCTAATAAGTATTATCAAAATTTTTATTTTTAAAATGTTGGGGGGTGGGAACAGCAAGTTGATGACATATTGTTCTTCCTTTTAAATGGTTTACAATCTAGTGTTAATGTAGTTGTGTGGAAATAAAGGCCAGGACACAGGAGTAAGACGACTCAATAACAATCCAAATAGGAGAAATGTATGTAATATGAAAGCAAATGTTAACAAATATGTACAATAGCACAGAAAGAGGCAAGAGTATATATATATATATATATATATTTTTTTTTTTTTTCTGATTTGATGGTAACTATTTTACTTTTAAAAGATCATGGAGACAGCAGTAAGAAAGTAAAATTAGAAGTGGGGAATGATTAGCAGAGGAAGAAACATAGGTAAGACGTATGAATATGAATCACCGAGTATGAATCACAGCCCTGAGAGCAGGCATGGATGAAATTCTGCTTTTGTGAGCAATGTTGTGAGTTTGTATGGGCACATGGGCATGCGTGTCCTCTGCTCCTCAGCAGTGTGGCTCAGCAGAATGACTACGGGCTCTGAAAGCTGTGGGTTCATATCTCAGCTCCTTCACTCATTGGCTACCTGGTCATGGCAAGTGACCATGCCATCCTTTTCACTCTTATTCTTCGTGTGTGTATGTGCTCAATGGTATCCAATTCTTTGTGACCTCGTGGACTGTAGCCCACCAGACTCCTTTGCCCATGGAATTTTCCAGGCAACTGTACTGGAGTAGGTAGCCATTTGCTACTCCAGGGGATCTTCCCAACCTAAGGATCAAACCTGCATCTCTTGCATTGGTAGGCAGATTCCTAACCAACTGCCCCACCTGTGAAAACCTCTTACACAGTCTCTAATTCAGCAGAATTTATAATAATGAAATTGTACAGGAAATAAAAGCACTGGGTTCAGTCTGTCAGGTAGTCAATATTCAAAAAGCCTTTTAAAAATAATGTTGGGAGAATAGCATTGAAGTATGTATACTATCATGTAAGAAACGAATTGCCAGTCTATGTTCGATGCAGGATGCAGGATGTTTGGGGCTTGTGTATGGGGATGATCCGGAGGGATGATGTGAGGTGGGAAGTGGGAGAGGGGTTCATGTTTGGGAGTTCATGTACACCCATGACGGATTCATGTCAATGTATGCCAAAACCAATACAGTACTGTAAAGTAAAATAAAGTTAAAAAAAAACAAAACTGGATTCAAGCAGAACAAGAATGAATAACATGAAACATGAATGTACTGATGAGTATAATTATCATTTTTATGACTTTGTCTTTCAAATATTGTTGGTTTTTTAATGTTTTTCCCTGATTTGAATAAATTTTTTCTCTTAAACTATCAAAAAAAATTAAAAAAATAAAAATAATGTTTCAAAATCAAGAAAAAAAGAAGACAAACTTTAGAGGAATCATTATTAATATGATTATTGTATCATTCTACTACATCATACTGTAGTTGCTGAATAGATGGAGTAGAAAAGATTTTGAACTCTCATCATTATAAAAATAATTTTTAAAAAACTTCTAAAATAAGACTTTGCATGAATCTAATTAGATACAATATTCTCTTTCTGTAAAACAATCTTGATTAAATTGCTATCCACCACAAATGTAGACTCCCTGGGAGTTATGTGGGCAAGATCTCCAAGGACAACCTAATGACTAAAATTCTGTGCTCAGTCATCCTCTTGCTCTTTCTCTGTGGCATTTGGCACAATAAAGATTTCTCTTTCGAACTTTGTTCACTGTTAATTCTAGGGAGATGCTGTTAGTTTATTTCCTTCCTCCTTTATCATTCTTTTTCTGTCTCCTTTAATGAGAGTCCTTCCTCCTCTTGCCTTCAGGGAGAACCTTCTTCAATTTTTCTTTATATTTTCTCTCTCTCTTTCCCTTACTCCTTCCCACTTCCTTTTCTCTCTGTCTCAATTAGACCTTGGCAAGTAGTTTGCCATTCTTCTGCCTCTTATTTCTCTTAGCAATCTCCGACTCAGAGGAACTTGAAAGAATTTATACACACACACACACACACACACAATATGGATTAGAAAACTAGATTATATATGATCTGTATTACATATAATCTTAGAAAATGTATTTCTTCCCATAAATTAAATAATCTTACCTGTGAGAATGACTTACAAATCTTATCCCCACGTCTTACTTTTTCCCAATACCTGTGTCTCATTTTTCAATGTCTATTAGATTTTGCCATCTGAAGGTCCTTTACTGGCACTTCAAATTTAACATGCCTAAAAGATAATGTATTGCCCTCCTCTGAAACCAAGTTTTTCTTGAATTCTCCTTTGATTTATTGTTGTACCTTTTTGTATGCTAAAAATTTCAAAATTATATTCACCATCATATGTTTAATGCTTTCACATCGTATCACATAGATACTTCATTCTTATTGCTTCCACAATAATTCAAAAGCCGTCTTATTGTACATGAATATTGCTTGAGCTTAATGAGTGTTCTGTCTCTAGATTTCTTATAAAATCATATGTGGTCAGGAATTCTTTTTCATACCTACCTCAATGCCAGTGTTCTCTTTGAGGCTTTTGATAAATTATCCTGGTCATTCACACAAGGCAAAATTGGAAATACACTAAATACAGTATATTGGATTGCCTTTTCTGTAAAAAGGAAAATGTTCTCCAAGGGTGTGGCTGGTTGTGAAAGAAACCTTGCTGCTGGGGAGTGTTTACTTGGTCTGACGCAGAAGATATAAAATATAGCAGTTTCAGTGGGTGATCTCAGTGGGAAGGAAATGGGGAAGACCAAACAGTTAAAGAGAAATCTTAGGAATGAAAAAGCCACAGAGAGGGTTTGATATTCTCTCCATAGTCCCTGGGCCTAGTGTGAGACTACATGCATCCAAAGGGATATCAAAGAGGGTCCAATACGTAAATGCGTTCCTGATTGACCAGGAAACTGCAAGTGTATAGAGGAAACACAGGAAGGGATAAGCCAAGGTAGGTTCAAAAAGTGCCTGAACTTTGAAATGTGCTTGCAATGCACACCAAGGTCTATTGGGTAAAGAAAGAAGCCTTCCATTTTTAAGGTTTGAAGACAATGTGATTGTGTACTCGGCGATCACTAAGCTGTGCAGAGATGGGGACAATCGGTAGAAATGAAGCAAAATAGATTAAGATGATAAAAAAATATTGAGCTAAAATGTCAATAAATACTAGCTAAAAGAAATGATCAAGGAGTACCTGTCACAATTTGGCAGTTACCATACCTGCTTTCACCATGGTTCTAGACAATTTCAGTAGAGGTCTGCTTGTTTCTTTAGCCCTGTGCTTTCTTGCAGAGTGACCTTTATCATGTTGATTTAAATGGAAAAAGCAAGAGTGTTCCAGAAACACATCTATTTCTGCTTTATTGACTATGCCAAAGCCTTTGACTGTGTGGATCACAATAAACTGTGGAAAATTCTGAAAGAGATGGGAATACCAGACCACCTAACCTGCCTCTTGAGAAATCTGTATGCAGGTCAGGAAGCAACAGTTAGAACTGGACATGGAACAACAGACTGGTTCCAAATAGGTAAAGGAGTACGTCAAGGCTGTATATTTTCTCCCTGCTTATTTAACTTCTATGCAGAGTACATCATGAGAAACGCTGGACTGGAAGAAACACAAGCTGGAATCAAGATTGCCAGGAGAAATATCAATAACCTCAGATATGCTGATGACACCACCCTTATGGCAGAAAGTGAGGAGGACCTAAAAAGCCTCTTGATGAAACTGAAGGAGGAGAGCGAAAAAGTTGGCTTAAAGCTCAACATTCAGAAAACGAAGATCATGGCATCCGGTCCAATCACTTCATGGGAAATAGATGGGGAAACAGTGGAAACAGTGTCAGACTTTATTTTTTTTGGGCTCCAAAATCACTGCAGATGGTGACTGCAGCCGTGCAATTAAAAGACGCTTACTCCTTGGAAGAAAAGTTATGACCAACCTGGATAGTATATTCAAAAGCAGAGACATTACTTTGCCGACTAAGGTCCGCCTAGTCAAGGCTATGGTTTTTCCTGTGGTCATGTATGGATGTGAAAGTTGGACTGTGAAGAAAGCTGAGCACCGAAGAATTGATGCTTTTGAACTGTGGTGTTGGAGAAGACTCTTGAGAGTCCCTTGGACTGAAATCACTGCAGATGGTGGGTGCAGCCATGAAATTAAAAGACACTTACTCCTTGGAATAAAAGTTATGACCAACCTAGATATCATATTCAAAAGCAGAGACATTACTTTGCCGACTAAGGTCCATCTAGTCAAGGCTTTGGTTTTTCCTGTGGTCATGTATGGATGTGAGAGTTGGACTGTGAAGAAGGCTGAGTGCCGAAGAATTGATGCTTTTGAACTGCAGTGTTGGAGAAGACTCTTGAGAGTCCCTTGGACTGCAAGGAGATCCAACCAGTCCATTCTGAAGGAGATCAAACCTGGGATTTCTTTGGAAGGAATGATGCTAAAGCTGAAATTCCAGTACTTTGGCCACCTCATGCGAAGAGTTGACTCATTGGAAAAGACTCTGATGCTGGGAGGGATTGGGGGCAGGAGAAGGGGACGACAGAGGATGAGATGGCTGGATGACATCACTGACTCGATGGATGTGAGTCTGAGTGAACTCCGGGAGTTGGTGATGGACAGGGAGCCCTGGCATGCTGAGATTCATGGGGTCGTGAAGAGTCGGACATGACTGAGCGACTGAATTGAACTGAACTGAACTGAAACTAGACAGTATACTAAAAGGCAAAGACATCACTCTGCTGACAAAGGTCTGCATAGTCAAAGCTATGGGTTTTCCACTAGTTAAGTATGGATGTGAGAATTGGACCATAAAGAAGGCTGAGGGCCAGTGAATTGATGCTTTCAAATTGTGGTGCTGGAGAAGACTCTTGAGAGTCCCTTGGACTGCAAGGAGATCAAACCAGTCAATCTTCCCCTTGGTGGCTCAGTCGGTAAAGATTCTGCCTGCAGTGCAGGAGACCCAGGTACAGTCCCTGGGTTAAGATCCCCTGAAGAAGGAAATGGCAACCACTCCAGTATTCTTGCCTGGAGAATCCCATGAACAGAATAGATTGGTGGGTTATAGTCCCTGGGGTCACAAACAATCAGACACGACTGTGTGACTAACACTGGACAGCGAGGAGATCAAAGCAGTCAGTCTTACAGGAAATCAATGCTGAATATTCATTAGAAAGACTGATGCTGAAGTTGAAGCTCCAATACATTGGCCACCTGATGCAAAGAGCCAACTCATTAGAAAAGACCCTGATGCTGGGAGAGATAGGAGGCAAGAGAAGGGAGTGACAGAGGATGAGATAGTGGGATAGCATCACTGACTCAACGGACATGAGTTTGAGCAAACTCCGCAAGATAGTGAAGGACAGGGAAGCGTGGTGTGCTGTAGTCCGTGGGGTTGCAAAGAGTCAAAGATGACTTAGCTGAACAACAACAGCAAAAGTCTTGTCACAACTTTCCTTCCAAGGAGCAAGCATCTTTTAATTTCATGGTTGCAGTCACCGTCTGCAGTGATTTGGGAGAGCAAATAGTGCCAGGACTCCTGATAAAAACAGTAGACTTTTCTCTTGTGAACCAGTCTTCCCTAACCAGGGATGAAACCTGTGAGGGTGGCTTCATTAGTCTAGAGAGCTAACCTGGTGACTTAGTTGGGGCAGCACCTGCCGAACAATTTCTTTCTGCTGGTTCTATGGAAACACCACGGGTTATTTCACATGATGGCTGATGTGTTGACTCCTCTGAAAACAAACTATCAAGAGTGAGCAAGGGGAAATCTGTGAGCTGTGAGCTCTGGCCCACTAATTACAGACACCAAATCCAGCCTCACCTGTCACGCTGCCCCTCCCCAAGACCAGACATCCTGTTTCTACAACATCGTCATTCCCAAAGCAATTGCTTCTGCCCCTTTAAGGAGGAGGGCAGCCCAGAACTTAGAGGATCTTTGCTCAAGTGTTATCTGTAGCTGTCACCAATCATTAACACCAAGAGGGGAGGAACTGCACCTCAGAAGTCAAGGTCACATACGGATGGACCAGCAGGCAGAGACTGCGGTGGACTGGGGGAAAGTGGGGAAAAGGGAAGCTGTTAGTCTCTCAGTCATATCCGACTCATTGCAACCCCATGGACTGTGGCTTATCAGAATGCTCTGTCCATGGAATTCTCCAGGCAAGGATACTGGAGTGGGTTGCCATTCCCTTCTCCAGGGGATCTTCCTGACCCAGGCATTGAACCTGTATCTTCTGCACTGACAGCAGATTCTTCACTGTTGATCAACCTGGGAAGCCTCTGTTCTGTGCTACTCTGCAAGATTATTNTGGAATTCTCCAGGCAAGGATACTGGAGTGGGTTGCCATTCCCTTCTCCAGGGGATCTTCCTGACCCAGGCATTGAACCTGTATCTTCTGCACTGACAGCAGATTCTTCACTGTTGATCAACCTGGGAAGCCTCTGTTCTGTGCTACTCTGCAAGATTATTATCTTTCTATGGACATTTTGTGTACTCCTTCAAATAAAAATGTGAAATGCACACTCGTTCACCCTCCCTCCTTGCCCACACAAAAGTAAGTGGTAGCCTCACCATTCTTCACCCTCCAGGAGCGAGCCCTGCAGTGGTACCTGCTCCCAAGGCTGTTTCTGCTCTGTGATGTGCCCACGTACTGGGGAAGGCATTCCAGAAGCCCTGTAAGATCAGCGTTCCCTCCCACAAGCCTATTTCCCTACATCTCCCAACACGCGGCATCCTCTATGCCATGTGGCTTTCTCATTCCTGCCAGCAATGGGTACAAAACTGCACCTCATTGTTGAATAATTTGCACTGCTCTAATAACTACTACTACTGGAGAAGGAAGTGGCAACTCACTCCAGTAGTCTTGCCTGGAGAATCCCATGGACAGAGGAGCCTGGTGGGCTACAGTCCATGGGGTCCCAAGAGTCAGACACGACTTAGCAACTAAACCACCAATAACTACTACATATGAGAATCTTATCACATGCCCTTGAGATTCTTCANAGTGGCAACTCACTCCAGTAGTCTTGCCTGGAGAATCCCATGGACAGAGGAGCCTGGTGGGCTACAGTCCATGGGGTCCCAAGAGTCAGACACGACTTAGCAACTAAACCACCAATAACTACTACATATGAGAATCTTATCACATGCCCTTGAGATTCTTCACTCACGTGAAGAAATAGGAATGGTTTCCTATTTCTCGCTGATTTTTTAGGCGTTTTGTGTGTGTTTCTAGATAGTAGTCCCTCTCATTATTTTTAAAAACAGCTTTTTGAGATATCATTCACATACTATACAATTCACCCACAAAGTGAATAACTCAATGGGTTTTAGTATATTCATGAATATGTGCAGCCCTCACCACAGTCAATTTTACAACATTTTCATCACTCCTAAAAGAAATCCCATGCCCACTAGGTAGCACCACTTACACAACCTGTGCTCCCCAGCCTGAAACAACTGTTTCTGCAGTCGCTTTTGTCTCTATAGATTTGCCTGTTCAGGATAGTTAATTTTGTTGTTGCTCAGTCACCCAGTCATAGCCAACTCTTTGTAACCCCATGGACTGCAGCACGCCAGGCCTCTCTGCCCCTCACTATCTCCTGAAGTTTGCCCAAGTTCATGTCCTTTGCATCCATCCAGCCATCTCATCCTCTGATGCCCTCTTCTCCTCCTGCCCTCAGTCTTTTCCAGCATCAGGGACTTTTCCAATGAATCAGCTGTCCACATCAGATGACCAAAATACTAGAGTTTCAACTTCAGCATCAGTCCTTCCAACAAGTATTCAGAGCTGGTTTCCCTTAAGATTGACTGGTTTGATCTCCTTGCAGTCCAAGGAACTCTCAGGAGTCTTCTCCAGCACCACAGTTCAAAGGCATCAATTCTTTGGCACTCTGCCTTCTTTACGGTCCAGCTTTCACAACCATACATGACCACCAGGAAGAGCATAGCCTCAACACTACAGACCTTTGTCAGTGGAGTGATGTATCTGCTTTTCAACACACTGTCTAGGTTTGTCTTCTGATTTCATGGCTGCAGTCACCATCCTCAGTGATTTTAAAGCCCAAGAAGAGGAAATCTGTCACACTTCCATCTCTTCCCCTTCTATTTGCAATGAAGGAGATCAGTCCTGGGTGTTCATTGGAAGGACTGATGTTGAAGCTGAAACTCCAATACTTTGGCCAGAAGGGGACAACAGAGAATGAGATGGTTGGATGGCATCACTGACTCAATGGACATGAGTTTGAGCAAACCCTGGGAGATGGGAAGGATAGGAAAGCCTGGTACGACGCAGTCCATGGGGTCACAAAGAGTTGGACCTGACTGAGTGACTAAACAGCGACAAATAGTGAAATGATTACTACAAGCTAGTTGACATTTCTTCTACTCTCATAGTTACCATTTGCATGTGTGGATGGTGAGAGCATCTAAAATCTTCTCACTTAGCAAATTTTCAGAATTCAATACAGTGTTATTAACTATGGTCAGCATGCTGTATATCAGAATGACTTCAAATCATTTAAACTAGACAGAAATTGTCTTTCTCAGTCTAGAAGAAAGTAAGATTTGCATGTTCATAAAACTTGAAAACAAGATTGCTTCCTGTACGCTCTGTGTTCAGAATGAAATATTTTGGTGTTAGTTCCAACAAAATAAGCTGATACTGACTTGGTATATTGTAGCCACATACTAGATTGGTTGGAAGCATTAACAAGTACTTCCAACTTAGATGGTTAAGGATGAGTCTTCCGAATTCAGATATTCATACCCCATCTGTTTTCATTTCTGTCTCCCCCAAAGTCCTGTTTTAGTGCTTATAAGCCAGGAAATATCCCCAATTTTTCATATTCTAAATTATACTTTAATATCTAAGATGAACTCCTAATTTATCTATTGTCAAATATTTTGCCTCATAATGAATGCAGAGAACCTATTACCAAGTTCTAAAATCCACTTTGGCCTAATGGTGCTTGTAAATAATGTATTTGCATAATGAGCGATATTTATAAAAGCCAATTACTGCTAATATGGATGACCTTTTGGCACCAAATAAGATAATAACCTTTGAAATGGGGACTAGATTACATAGTGCTAAAACAAAACTTAGGTATAATAGAAACTAGGCCCCCTTGCATACATAAGGATGAAGGTTATTTTCTATTTTGGCTGCACTCTTAAAGATTCATTAATTTGATATGAGATTTGAATTCAAAATCAATGCCAGCTCATTTTCAAATAGGGAACATTAGAAAAGAATGAAAGCGCCTTCTTTTTACAAATAATTTCTAATGGAGCAGAATTAACCTTAACATTAAATACCATGATTCTGACATTTTCAAAATATTTCCTTGCTAAAGGTCATATATATTTTATATCTATAGCCAGCTATAAGATTTTAAGGGTCTTATTGATCCATATAATAAATATTAATAATAATGATTAATCAGATTGAAATTCACTTTTTTTAAGTAGGCAAAAATATAATGTCTCCATATATTTAATTCACATTTTTTTCATATGCTATAAAAACTAATCTATTTCACCAGTGCTAGTAGAACAATAGTTAATTTTATTAAGGTATTTTCATTTCTGAATATTGCACTTTAAATTGTTTATTTTCTGTTACATATGATTTACTATTACAGCCTAGCCATGATATAATAGTGTAATAGAACCACAGAATCTCTGTGTAATATAGCAGTGAAGTACTAATACAATGTATACTGGAATCAGATTTTGGCTTCACTGGCTGTATTCTATTCTACTTGAATCAGTTGGGAATCAAAATTCAGTTATCCAATAACATCCAATTATATGTCTAATAATTTTCAGCATTCATACATTACCATAGGTTTGTTTTCTCCTATCAGATATAACCATAGTGAAATTTCCTAAATTATTTTTAGTTATTTTGAGTAAGCCACTCAATAAGGCTTTATTCTTTATCTTCACCTTGTCACAACCCTGTACCCAGGTGACCAGAACGTTCATAATTATTCAGTGATCTCCCAGGGCACCCCACCCCCAGCATGGCAGTACATCCTGCTATTTCATCCCCTATTCATTATCCTGTTTTGTAACTTCACAAAATTTTCTACTTAGAAAAATCACATTATATAAAATTTTCTTAACACTTTATTTGATAACGGTCATCTCATATGGCAAATTAATTGACTGAAGGCAGGAGGAAAAGGGGACGACAGAGGATAATATGGTTGGATGGCATCACCGACTCAATGAACATGAGATGGAGCAAGATTTGGGAGTTGGTGATGGACAGGGAAGCCTGGTATGCTGCAGTCCATGGGTTCGCAAAGAGTTGGACACAACTGAGTGACTGAACTAAACTGAATTCAATTTTTAAATATAGAACTATCTGCAAGCCCACTGAGAAATATCTGGACAATTTGGAATTTTACTTTCTCCAGAGCCAAAGAGGTCTAGCGGCAGAGGCACAAATACACAAAGCAATGTAAGTGTCAGTTCAGTTCAGTTTAGTTCAGTCGCTCAGTCCTGTTCGACTCTTTGCGACCCCATGAATCGCAGCACGCCAGGCCTCCCTATCCATCACCAATTCCCGGAGTTCACTCAGACTCTCATCCATCGAGTCCGTGATGCCATCCAGCCATCTCATCCTCTGTCGTCCCCTTCTCCTCCTGCCCCCAATCCCTCCCAGCATCAGAGTCTTTTCCAGTGAGTCAACTCTTCGCATGAGGTGGCCAAAGTACTGGAGTTTCAGCTTCAGCATCATTCCCTCCAAAGAAATCCCAGGGCTGATTTCCTTCAGAATGGACTGGTTGGATCTCCTTGCAGTCCAAGGAGACTCTCAAGAGTCGTGTACTCAGTATCAAAGTTGATGCTGGTGATGATGATGTTACACTTTCCTTATTGATTCCTTACTTAGAAATAATCACTGTTCAAAGATTTTTACATGGGAACAGGTAAAAAAAATAATTTTTAACTGAGTCATTGGGAAAGTTATCATGAATAAATTGCCATTTGCTCTGTATTCTGAAGAAAGACTAAGATTTTCACAATTAGAAATGAAATGTGAAAAATGTCAGCGTAAGTTAGGATAAGTCCAAGAAGGTACTTGAAAACAACAATAAAATGACAAACTTCTGATAAATTTATAAAATATCTAATTGGAAAATAATAAGTCCCAGAAAAAAAGATCAATATAGTTCCATACATTGACACATGAGAATGTTTACACAGGGAGAGCTAGTTGAGTCCATGCAGAGAAAGAGAAATATCATAAAACAATTATTACTGTAAGATGTAATATTAATGAACATGCTCTTTCATAAACTAACATGATAATCATGACAAAGTCAAGAGGAAGACAAATTATGACAGTTAATGTCATACATTTGAATATAGCCATGTGTGTATTTAATGATCTAAGTCTTCATTTTTAAAGGCAGAGCTTACATATTGTCATGGATATACTCCCTTACCATGAAGAAGGAAATGGCAACCTACTCCAGTACTCTTGTCTGGAGAATCCCATGAACGGAGGAGCCTGGTGGGCTACAGTCCACGGGGTCACAGAGAGTCGGACACAACTGAGTGACTTCACTATACTCCCTTACCATGAGTAATAGGAATCTCTTTTTTCTTTTTTACTTTATTTTTTATTTGGAGGAAAATTGCTCTCTCTACAGTGTTGTTTTAGTTTCTGCCATACAAGGCAGATCAGTCACAAATTATATATATATCTCCTCCCTCCTTCCACGGTTGCATTCACAAGTTCATTCTCTACATCTGAATGGATGAACTTAGAGCCTGTTATGCATAGTGAAGTCAGAAAGGGAAAACAAGTATATATTAACACATATGTATGGAATCTAGAAAAATGGTACTGATGAACTATTTGCAGGGCAGGAGTTGAGACACAGATGTAGAGTACCATGAGTAATAGGAAACTGGAAGATAATTATAAAAATGACAAATTGGGGGCAATACAGGTATCAGGCTATAAATGTTAAGGTAAATAGGCTTTTCGGGGGTTTTAAAATAGCCTCAAATAATTATTTTCCATGTAACAAGGTATGCATAGCATCAAAACTATTCCTTTTGTAGATTGTTCTCCACAAACAGAAATTTTTAACAAGGCTTTGTTTTTATTGTTAAATAAAGTCTGTAGAATATCCTGAAAATATATACATGATCTAAATTGAATATAAGAGGTGATGATATTAATGGTTTTATTTTTACCCCAAACTTTCTTTTCTGCTCATTTTTCAATTTTGTAACTTTTCAGGTTGCTTTTCTAACTATCGAGGTCAGTAGCTGAAATGCTGCAGAGATAGCTGATGTAAAGCCTGAAGACTATATCATACTCTCTTAGAGAGATCAAACTATTTAAAAATCCTGCTGAAAGGAAAAGGGGAAAAAATGGGTCAAAACTTTGTGTTTGTGTTATTTTCAGTGAAAACATCTCTATTATCTAAGACCTCTGAATAACAGTTAGCTATCAACTCAGCAAGAGTCACAAAAGCAAAACATCAGTGTCATCCCACAGCAAAAGAAGCTTTATGCATTGGTGTTTTTGAACACACATAGCTAGTATGACTTTCGGCTCTAAACGCTATACTCTCTGCTGCAAATCCCTCCTGAATCTCCTTGTGTCTCTCCTTATTATTTATAGCTTCCTCCTACATGCATCCACACACAGAATCTTTTCTCTGTACCTTTAAATTTTTTTTACTGAACTATAATGTAATATAGAAAACTTATAAGTAAACAGAACTGTAACTTAAAGGTACATTACTCCATCTGTTTTAGAAAACAAAACACTCCCTTGTTAACATTTGAATAAAGAACAAGATAGTCCAATATTTCAGAAAAGGAAAGAATAGGAACATGTTGAAAACATTCTCCAATCTTGTTTCTATGAGTAATAAAAGTAATATTTTAAGATTTATTAGCTACTTTTGTTTGTTTTCTTCCAATTAGTTCCAAAGTTGGGTTAGAAAGATGCTATATTTTAGTCCCTTCAGATTTTAATCTGCCTTTAGAAAGTTCCACAGATGCTTCTGATTTCCAGCCTATTTTGGAATGGAAGATTATGCATAACTAATAAAACCTGAATGAACTCTGCGGATTGTATTGTAGGGGAACAAAACTTGCCACCCCAAAATGGCTCTTTGGGATGCAGATTATTTCATGCTGAAAATAATGGAGCCTCAGACGGATCAAAGAAACACTTTGACCTCCCCCAAAACTGCCTAAAGAATTTAGAGAGTCTGTTCCCAGAAGAAAACTATTATCAGATATCTGCAGTGAATATGGGGTAGATGTGGTTGGGGGAATCTCTTAGAGATCAGAGGCCACTTTGTGGCCCATTATCTCTATGTGGTCCAGCAAACTTTTTTTTTTTAACCCATTTGCTTTTCTATCTATGTCAATTGCCTCCTTACCCTATAAAGTCCCAACCCATTATCCTCAATATCCTCTTTTTCCTCTAGCTGAATATGGTATTTAAGAGAGAATTTCAGCCATTTGGGTGAGTTAGTTTTTAAACTTTTGTATGCTTTTCTCTTGTTAATCTATCATCACGTGAATTTAGTTCTTAGGACAGCCAAAAGAACTTACAAGGGTAGAGTAAAATTTCTTCCTCCCCAATAGTACCAGTGTCAATTTCCTGGTGTTGATATTATACTATGGCAAAACTGGGTAAAGTGTGCATGAGACTTCCTATTATATTATTTTGCAATTTCCCATGAGTCTACAATGGTTTCAGAATAAAGAGCAAAAATAATAATTCCAAATTTATAAATATTATTTTAATGAAACTATTCTAAATTGGTTATTGCTTAAACATAACGATAATAACATTTAAATCACAGTAACAGATAGTAGCTAATATATTTAGTTAGTTAAGTCGCTCAGCTGTGTCTGACTCTTTGTGACCCCATGGACTGCCCACCAGGCTCCTCCGTCCATGGGATTCTCCAGGCAAGAATACTGGAGTGGGTTGCCATTTCCTTCTCCAGGCTAATATATTTACTATGTACTAAATATTATGCTGTGCCTCCACAGATGATTTTATTTAATACTCACAAGACACTTTGAGTTGTGTCAAAACTGAGGTGAAGAGAAGTTGCGTAGCATTCCCAAGATCATCAGCTAGAAAACTGTAGAGCCTGGATTTAAACTCACATAGACAAAGCACCATTATATCTTACATTACATTTCCCAATCATAGAGTTTTGGGGGGTTGTATATTTGTTTGTTTGCTTTTTGCTTGTTTTGATTTAGATCAAAGAAACCATCCTGTAGATAGGCAAAGATATCCAAACAGTATGGTTTCTTTTTCTGTTTCCAAGAATATGGCCTATATACCTTTAAAATTGAAGTATAGTTAATTTGTAATGCTTCAGGTATACAGCAAAGTGATTTATATATACATATATATGCATTTTTTTGGATTCACTTACATATAGGTTATTACAAGATATTGAATATAGTTCCCTGTGCTATATAGTAGGTCCTTGTTTTTAAAATCTGTTTACTTATAATAATGCTTTTCTGTTAATCCTAAATCCCTAATTTATCCCTCCCCCCTTTTCCTCTTTGGTAACCAGGAGTTTGTTTCCAGTGTCAGTTAGTCTGTTTCTGTTTTGCAAATGAGTTCATTTGCATCATTTTTTTTTTTAGATTCCACACACATGTGATATCACATGATATTTGTCTTTGCCACACACATGTGATATCACATGATATTTGTCTTTGTATGACTTAACATCACTTAGTATGATAATCTCTAAGTCCATCCATGGTGCCAGAAATGACAGTATTTCATTTTTTGTGACTGAGTGATAGTCCATTATGTATATCAGTTCAGTTCAGGTGCTCAGTCGTGTCTGACTCTTTGTGAGCCCATGGACTGAAGCACACCAAACCTCCCTGTCCATCACCAATTCCTGGAGCCTACTCAAACTCATGTCCATTGCATTGGTGATGCCATCCAACCATCTCATCCTCTGTCGTCCCCTTCTCCTCCCACCTTCAACCTTTCCCAGCATCAGGGTCTTTTCCAATGAGTTGGTTCTTTGCATCAGGGGGCCAAAGTATTGGAGCTTCAGCTTCAGCATCAGTTCTTCCAATGAATATTCATAACTGATCTCTTTTAGGATAGACTGGTTGGATCTCCTTGCTGTCCAAGGGACTCTCAAGAGTATTCTCCAATACCACAGTTCAAAAGCATCAAATCTTTGGCATTTGGCTTTCTTCACAGTCCATATATGGCTATTGGAAAAACCATAGCTTTCACTAGATGGACTGTTGTTGGTAAAGTAATGTCTCTGCTTTTTAATATGCTGCCTAGGTTGGTCACATATTCATCTATTGATAGACATTTAGGTTGTTTGCATGTTTTGGCTATTGTAAATATTGCGGCTATAAACATTTCAAATTACAGTTTTCAGAATTTTCATCTTCTCTATATATATGCCCAGGAGTGGGATTGCTGGATTATAGAGTAACTCTATTTTTAGGTTGGTAAAGAATCTCCATATTTTAAACAATGCAGTTTCATGATGATCCATCTTTCTTCATATGACTACACCTATTTCTTCATAGGACTGATCATAACCTGAATTTAATTTTGATTTTAGCTTGGCATGTCAAGTCATATCTATTATGATTATGATTTTAATCATGAGTCTCTCAAAACTTACAGTATTTTATTGCCCACTATCTCCGATAACAGATAAAAATAAAAAATTTTAGTTTAAAATATATAGGGTAGGGGTTTCCCTGGCGGCTCAATGGTAAAGAATCTGCCATCCAGTGCAATAGATACGGCTTCAATCCCTGATCCAGGAAAATCCCACATGTCATGGAGCAACTAAGCCCATGTGCCTCAACTATTGAGCCTGTGATTTAGAGCCTGAGAGCCTCAACTACTGAGCCCATGAGCTGTAACTACCAAATCCTGCATGCCCTAGAGCCCATGCGCTGCAAGAAAAGAAGCTACTGTAATGAGAAGCCGGTGCATCACAACTAGAGAGCACCCCCTGCTTGCTACAACCAGAGTAAAAGCCTGCGCAGCAACAAAAATGCAACACAACCAAAAAAATAAATAAAAGTATATGTATATATAAATTGTATAGGGTGGGCTTAGAAGGAATTAGAACTTGAAGCCAAGAATTTCTGAAATATAGGAAGACAGTGATTTTAACATTGATTTATGCTTTAGTGTTCCTTAAAATGTAAGTAATGAATAACATTCCTAAAATACAAGGTTTCTTATAAAATACAGCTGTTCTATATTGCTCAGAGTATTCCCTTTTTCAATTTGATAGTTGTATAGACATTAATTTCAGTCATTGTTCCTGAAAGTTTATGAGTAACACAAGTAACTACTTTTAATCCATATTTGTTTGCCAATAAAATGTTAAAAAATACTTTGGGTACTTACATATTCAAATATTTAACTACAGGAAAAACCCAAAAGTACAGTGTTCTTACTTAATCCTGTATTTTACAGAACTGAAAAAAAATTATCAACAGTTAGGGTGTCTATGGGTTTATGCTTATGCATATGTTTGCATGTGTGAGTATATAACTTAGAAACATTATAATTTTGAAAAAAATTATTTCTTAGAAATTCCCTGGTGTTCCACTGGTTAGATATCTGAGCTTTCACTGCCAAAGGCAAGGGTTTGATCCCTATTCAGGGAACTAATATCTCACAAGCCACACAGCATGGCAAACATTTTTTTAAGATAAAATAAAATTTTAAAAACATTAAAAATAAAGAACTTTGAGCATAGCACAAGTAATGTTTAAGTAGCACAAGTTCAATAAAGATTTTAATAAGTATACAAGTTACATGCTACAGTATTTGGGGCTACCAAGGGGGATAAGCAACTACTATAATTTTATACCCAATGAATGGAACAATATTACAAAATAAGCTTTGCTTTCCATGACTGAAGAAGATTAGTAGTTATAGACTTTAGGATAAAAACAATCTATTAATTCCATGCTAAACTACACATCAGCATATTTTTCCAAATCTCCAAAATCACTTTGATTAAATTGCAAGCATCTTCCAGGAGTATATAATCCCATTTATAACATCAGTATTAGCAGCTTCCTTTGGTTTACATAGAACTCCTTGCTGACTCATAAAATCCATTATTTAGATAAATATTTCTTCCTTAAAGCAAGATAACCAATCTCTGTATCCTATGAAGACAACACTTTAGAAAAGGGAATATTGGAGAATTAAAAGAGGTGATGGACAGGGAGGCCTGGCACGCTGCGGTTCATGGGGTCACAAAGAGTCGGACACGACTGAGCGACTGAACTGAACAGAACTGAAAGTCAATGACCTCATAATTATTTAAAAATATTATTCCATGAAGTATGAATTTATACACTTACCCATAAATAAAATGTCAATTTTTATGTCATGGTACTCATTTGCACATGTGAAGAAACTGAGATTATTTAAAATAAGTCAATTTTACATTTGATATTTAGAGAAAAATCTTCATTATCAGGCAAGAAAATGAAAGTGAAAGTGACCCAGTTGTGTCTGACTCTTTGAGACCCCAAGGACTGTAGCCCACCAGACTCCTCTGTCCATGGAATTCTCCAGGCCAGAATACTGGAGTGGGTAGCCTTTCCCTTCTCCAGGGCATCTTCCCAACCCAGGAATCGAACCCAGGTCTCTCACATTGCAGGCAGATTCTTAACCATCTGAGCCACCAGGAAAGTCCAAGAATACTGGAGTGGGTAGATTATCACTTCTCCAGGGGATCTTCCCAACCCAGGAATCAAACCAGGTCTGTTGCATTGCAGGCAGATACTTTACCAGCTGAGCTATTCAGATTGAGCAGTGATCCAATATGCTTTTAATTTTTACTAAGATGTGCTATTGTTATTACCAGTGAAGCTACTTTCTACTAATTTAAAACCTGCTATTATATTGAATACTCACCCTATGCATAAATAATTTCTTAATACCTCCCATATTTTATTTCCTTTAAATAAATCCCAGCAGTATTTTTCCATATTATTTTCATTATGCTGATGTGGCTTAAAACATTCACTTTAACCAGGATACCTCCCTCTTTCCTTTACCCAGCAAAATATCCCCATGCTTAAATGCTTAAAAAGTCTAACTCAATAATAACAGTTAATTGCTGTTCAGTCATAAGTTGTGTCCAACTCTTTGTGATCCGATGGAGTACAGCAGACAGGCTTCCTTGTCCTTCACTGTCTCCTGGAGTTTGCTCGGACTCATGTCTATTGAGTCTATGATGCCATCCAACCATCTCATTCTCTGTCACCCCCTTCTACTCCTACCTGCAGTCTTTCCCAGCGTCAGGGTCTTTTCCAATGAGCTGGCTTTTCACATCAGGTGGCCAAAGTATTGGCGCTTCAGCTTCAGCATCAGTCGTTCCAATGAATATTCAGGGTTGATTTCTTTTAGGATTGTCTGGTTTGATTTCCTTGCTATCCAAGGGACTCTCAAGAGTTCCCCAGCCTAACAGTTTGAAAGCATCAGTTCTTCAGCGCTCAGCATTCTTTACCATCTCTCACACCCACTATGACTACTTAAAAAACCATAGCTCTGACTATATCAGCTTTTGTGGGCAAAGTGATGTCTCTGCTTTTTAATACACTGTCTAGATTTGTCATAGCTTTTCTTTCTAGCAGCAAATGTCTTTTAATTTCATGGCTGCAGTCACTGTCCACAGTGATTTTGGAGCCCAAGAAAATCAAACCTGCCACTATATCCATTTTTTAATCTTTTCTTACCCCATTTTTCCATCTATTTTCCATGAAGTGATGGGTACAGATGCCATGATCTTAGTTTTTTGTATGCTGAGTTGTAAGCCAGTTTTTCACTTGCCTTGTACATAAATCATCAACGGTTCATAAGTATGCTTATTTAAGTACAAGGCCTTGTGCCAAACATTTATGAAATTACCATTACAATATTACAATATGGTGGGTAGATTTAGCAACTTTAGAAATAAGATTTGGGGTTTGGGAAGGTTAAATAATTGGCTCAAAACCTCACCAGTAGGAAGTTGTGGGCCTGGACTGCATATGAATTCTGATAATCAGTTGCAGAGTCTTTAGGGGCCTTAAGATAACATGGAAATGGAAAAGGGTCCAGTCATCTTCACAAAGGCATCAGATATGTGAATAAAACCAATTTAGTTTTTTAAGACCAGAGCAGCTGCTCAACAAATCAGGAAGGAACCACAATTAAGTGTCACATGGAGATGAGTAATTTTTCTAGATTTTTCTAGCTGAGCCTTTCATGAGTCAGTCAAATTCCTGACTCATAAATTATGCAAGTGAAGAAAATATAAACTTCAAATGAGTTCAACATGAGGACAGTTGCCTAGGCTAGTGTGTTCGATTATAGTCACATTCAAGGCCCACATTATTAATTTTTTACTTTGTTCATTCAGTAGTTACAGCAAATGCCAACACTGTTCTGGATATGGGGATCCAATAATGAGCAGAAAAAATGTCCTATGTTCATAGATTCTTCATGGGAGCAGTAGAGTTAGGATTACACAATTAATAATAACCTAAGTGATAATCTTACATTTCAGCAAAATATTTCAGCATATTAAATTCTGTGTATTTCTGTAATCCTACTTTTGTTATATTCTAGTGCATACAATTCTATATTTAGCACTTTAATTCATCATAGTTAGAAAGTTTCATAACCAAGAGAGTAAATATTCTTCTTCAGCATTTTAAATACACTGCAATCTTTCATGCTTTGAGTCCCAACACCATATTGACTTTCCTGATAGATTATCTCATAAATGGTGCTATTCAGACCACTAAAGTTGTGCATTTTGATGACCCCCAGATGCCAACTCCCACAGCAAAAATCAAATTCAGAAGCTAAATGTCAAAGGCATTAATATCACAAACTAGCACCTAGTTTAATTTTCCTTTCTCATTTTCTGCTTACATTCATTTTCATATTCTAAAACTTTTCTAATTTTCTAATTAGTATAAATAACCATCTTATAAAAACTAGAGAAGTTTGCTTACTATGAAAAGGACATTGAAATACCAAATAACATGTTACTATGTACAAAGTACACAGATAGTTTTAGGAATAAAAGGAGTACCTGGTGCCTATGCATAGATAACAGCCAGGTGCCAAATTACCTTTATTTCTGTCTATCACAGAGCCTGAAACAATAATTTATGGAGTTGGATTTTTATTTTCTGAAGGTCAGTTAAGCACCAAGAATTTTCCATGTAAAATTAAATAATTTTTTTTTTCCTGGTGATAAGATATTTAATTTCTCTAAACCATTTGATGGTATGAAGAGGAAAATTTATGAGTTGAAGACAGTAATAAGTAGAAGAAATTACCTTTATTTCTGTCTATCACAGAGCCTGAAGCAATAATTTATGGAGTTGGATTTTTGTTTTCTGAAGGTCAGTTAAGCACCAAGAATTTTCCATGTAAAATTAAATAATATTTTTTTTTCCTGGTGATAAGATACTTAATTTCTCTAAACCATTTGATGGTATGAAGAGGAAAATTTATGAGTTGAAGACAGTAATAAGTAGAAGTTGAGAAATAGAAGGGTGGGGTTATTTGCTGCTGGTAGAGCTTCCTCAGTCGTGTCTGACTCTTTGCGACCCCATGGACTGTAGCCTACCAGGCTCCTCTGTCTATGGGATTTTCCAGGCAATAGTACTGGAATGGATTGCCATTTCCTTCTCCAGTGGATTTTCCCAATCCAGGGATTGAACCCGGGTCTCCCAGATTGTAGACAGACTCTTTACCATCTGAGCCACCAGGAAAGTCCCTTTTTAAAAAAAAAATTTTTTTTAAGAGCTTCCTCAATCACCAGGAATTGGGCCATATCTCACATTTTAGATAACTGAGAAAATATCTACACACATATCAAGATGTACTTATTTTTCTAAATTTCTAAATTAGACTAAGTTGTCTTAACCATTATTAATGACAAGGCTGATAAGCAGCTAAGATCATGGACTTTGAAATCAGAATGACTTTCAGTTCAGTTCAGTCACTCAGTTTTGTACAACTCTTTGTGACCCCATGAATCACAGCATGCAAGGCCTCCCTGCCCATCACCAGCTCCCGGAGTTCACTCAGACTCATGTGCATCGAGTCAGTGATGCCATCCAGCCATCTCATCCTCTGTCATCCCCTTCTCCTCCTGCCCCCAATCCTTCCTAGCATCAGGGTCTTCTCCAATGAGTCAGCTCTTCTCATGAGGTGGACAAAGTATTGGAGTTTCAGCCTCAGCATCAGTCCTTCCAATGAACACCCAGGTCTCCTTTAGGATGGATTGGTTGGGTCTCTTTACAGTCCAAGGGACTCTCAAGAGTCTTCTACCACCAGTCACATCCACAACTGGGTATTGTGTTTGCTTTGGCTCCATCCCTTCATTCTTTCTGGAGGTATTTCTCCACTGATCTCCTGTAGCATATTGGGTACCTACCAACATGGGGAGTTCCTCTTTCAGTATCCTATCATTTTGCCTTTTCATACTGCTCATGAGCTTCAGTTTACATAGCTATAAAATGACAATATCATAATTGGACCCACTATTAATTTATTTCCTAAAAACCTACTTAGTGAGCAAGCACTAGACATTATTCCATGTGTGAAAGAGACAGTAAACACAGCAGACAAAATGCATGAAACTTGCATTATTTTAAGGAAAACAGATGATACAAAGAAGACAAGCGTTGTGGGGGGAGATAAACGAGACAAAATTTAAGGGCTTCTGGGAGTATAGAGAAATTTTAGGAGAGTATTTAGGGAATCCCATATTGAGGATGGGCCTTAGGAAGCATCACTATGAACAAAGCTAGTGGAGGTAATGGGATTTCAGCTGAACTAATTCAAGTCCTAAAAGATGATGCTGTGAAAGTGCTGCAGTCAATATGTCAGAAAATTTGGAAACCACAGCAGTGGCCATAGGACTAGAAAAGGACTGAAAAGGTATTTTCATTCCAATCCTAAAGAAAGGGAATGCCAAAGAATGTTCAAACTACTACACAATTGCACTCATATCACACACTAGCAAAGTAATACTCAAAATTCTCCAAACAAGGCTTCAACAGTATGTGAACTGAGAACTTCCAGGTGTTCAAGCTGAATTCAGAAAAGGCTGCTGCTGCTGCTGCTAAGTTGCTTTAGTCGTGTCCGACTCTGTGCAATCCCATAGACAGCAGCCCACCAGGCTCCGCCGTTCCTGGGATTCTCCAGGCAAGAACACTGGAGTGGGTCGCCATTTCCTTCTCCAACGCATGAAAGTGAAACGTGAAAGTGAAGTCACTCAGTCGTGTCTGACTTACCCCATGGACTGCAGCCTACCAGCCTCCTCCGTCCATGGGATATTCCAGGCAGGAGTACTGGAGTGGGGTGCCTTTGCTTTCTCAGAAAAGGCAGAGGAACCAGAGATCAAATTGCCAACATCTGTTGGATCACAGAAAAAATAGGAGTTCCAGAAAAATATCTACTTCTGCTTTATTGGCTACACCAAAGCCTTTCACTGTGTGGATCACAACAAACAGTAGCAAATTCTTCAAGAGATGGGAATACCAGACCACCTTACCTGCCTCCTGAGAAATCTGTATGCAGGTTAAGAAGCAACAGTTAGAACCAGACATGAAACAATGGACTGGTTCTAAATTGGGAAAGGAGTACATTAAAGCTGCACATTGTCACCCTGAATTAATGCTGCTCTGGTAGTTTAGCTGGTAAAGGATCTACCTTCAATGCAGGAGACCCAGTTCGATACGTGGGTGGGAAAGATCCCCTGGAGAAAGGATAGGCTACCCATTCCAGTACTCCTGGGCTTCCCTGGTGGTTCAGTTGGTAAAGAATCCACCTGCAATGTGGGGGACCTGGCTTCGATCCCTGGGTTGAGAAGATCCCTTGGAGAAGGGAACAGCTAACTATTCTAGTATTCTGGCCTGGAGAAGTCCATTGACTATAAAGTCCATGGGGTCACAAAGAGTTTCAGACATGACCCAGTGACTTTCACTTTATTGAGATTGCAAGACTGGAATGTTTATGGAGACGTAATGAAGAAGATAAGCTTAGTAAGTTTTCCTTTTCCTAGAAGGAAGCAGAAAGGGAAAAGATAAAAAACTGATGAGTGAGAAGGTGATAAACGTGCCTCCAACAAAACGGAGGCCTCATCATGGTATCGAGGGAAAAAACAGGAACAGGAACAAAAGCAGTCATGAAATATAAAATAAATATCCTCGATCTGAAAGTGACACAAATTATAGAACAAAATAATTTGTAATTTTCCCAGCCCAGACAACAAAAGTTTTGAGACAGACAACTATAAGCATTTAGTGAGGAGAAAGTGAAGAGAGTAAAGCAAGATTATTCATAACTAAGCACAAACCAGGGCAAACTCTGGCTTTCTTCTGCCTCAGTAAACACTTAAAAAGAAAGCAACAGTGAATGCAAAGATATAAGGAAGAAAATATGTTCTCTTAGGAATTTTATACTCAGCCAAATTATGTTTTCATTGTGAGGCATACAACCTCCCCCTCCACCGCCCCCTTCCAATTAGGCGATCTGTGCAGGGACACTCTCTTGTCACAGGGAAAGTTAATCCTAACCTTAGTTGAAGAACTATGCATAAAGACTGTCAGTATATTAATCTTTAACTTGCTTCCACTTAGACATTTCAAAAACTTGACTGTGAGCAACAGCATTTATGAGAATTTTCTGTAGGCTATTACTGACATCCAATTTTATAGACAGGTATTACTCAAACTATGTTCATGAAAACATAAATATTCCAAGAATTATTAGCAGCAAAACACACCAAGACATTTCTGTGATGAATGCACAAGGAACACAATGAGCTAAACTAAGTTAAACAGAATTCTCTTCTACAATATTCTGCAGAGCCTGTAAGAAACTATCATATATTTATAAATCTCCAAAAGTAGTATAAAATATACAATATTCAGAAGTATCCATTTCCACTGCATGCCCCAAACACACAGAAAACCTTGTCCAATAATTCACATAATATTAATACTCCATAGACCATCCTTTGCAAAATGGACTGGAGATACTTACGAAAATTATCCTTGTAAATGCTCTGTTTGTTTTGATCTGTTCAGCCTGCCCTGGGAGATATTATAATAGATTTACCTGTATAACCAGCTGATACTACATTGCATAGTAGTGTTGTCTTTTTGTGAACCTACTGGGGGATATTCCACTGGTCTTAATACCAAGAGCGGTTGCAATTGCCCTTCACATTTCTCCCAAACTGGTTTGAAAAAAGTGAAAGTGAAGTCGCTCAGTCGTGTCCAACTCTTTGCTATCCCATGAACACCAGGCTCCTCCGTCCATGGGATTTTCTAGGCAAGAGTACTGGAGTGGGTGCCATTTCCTTCTCCAGGGAATCTTCCCAACCCAGAGATCGAACCTAGGTCTCCCACATTGTAGACAGACGCTTTACCATCTGAGCCACCAGGGAAGTCCTGTGGAAGAATCCANCCATGGGATTTTCTAGGCAAGAGTACTGGAGTGGGTGCCATTTCCTTCTCCAGGGAATCTTCCCAACCCAGAGATCGAACCTAGGTCTCCCACATTGTAGACAGACGCTTTACCATCTGAGCCACCAGGGAAGTCCTGTGGAAGAATCCAGCTCATGCTTAAAACTCAAATGAGAGATATGTTTAGTCTACAAATCCATTTGGAATGCTGGAAATCTTAGCCTTTTGTCTGTGCCCTGTAATCCTTTATGGGAGAAAACATATGGGTTTTGCTTATCTGCATACAAGAGCTTCCCTGGGTAATTTGTGTGCCTGCTGCCTTCCTTGGATGTGGTAGCTGTTTCTCAGGCTCCCTCTCCAGACTGAAAAAAGTATGAGTATCTGATTGTCTCCTTTTCTAATGGGACTTCACACAATGGAAAAAGAACAAAACATTGGAGGAATCCAGCTCATGCTTAAAACTCAAATAAGAGACATGTTTAGTCTACAAATCCATTTGAAATGCTGACAATCTTAGCCTTTTGTCTGTGCCCTGTAATCCTTTACGGGAGAAAACATATGGGTTTTGCTTGTCTGCATACGAGAGCTGTAGTGTTGTAGTGGGTTGTGTTGATCTGTTTTAATTGGGCCTCTAATGCGCAGTAGCAGACTCACTGTAGAGCTGCTCATTCTTCCCATCATATGTTCACTGGCAGTACTGAGCTGTGTCCTGAAATTGCTGCCTAGGGAAAGTGGGTAGGTTGTGATGATCCTTGGCACATCAATACCTCAGTTCTTCTCATAGAGCAGAATCACAAAATTGTGTTTGTGTGTGTCTATGTGTGTGTTGTGTTGTCTAGGTGATGTTCTGGGCTAGAAATGCCTGATCTGTATTTCTCACAGGGAGACACCATAGACATTTTCCCCACTGGGGCCTATGTTGTGTCTGGACTGGCCCTTTTGGTTCTTATGATGGCAGAAAGCACTTTAGCAAAAGCTCTCAGGAAACTTTGACAAGATGCATCACTTCTGTGATATCTCCAAGTCCAGGAGGGTATACAGTATGCTCAAGGGCCACACCGTGAGATCTCAAGTAAAATGAGAGAACAGACCTGCGGCTTTACTTTTGTTAGTGCACAAGGGTGGGATGTCTAGAGCTTCCTTGTTATTGTCGTTCAGTCGCTGAGTCATGCCCCACTCTTTGAGACCCCATGGACTCCAGGCTCCCCCGTCCTCCATTATCTCCCAGAGTTTGCTCAAATTCACGTCCATTGATCTGGTGATGCTATCTACCCGTCTCATCCTCTGGTCACCCCCTTTTCCTTTTGCCTTCAGTCTTTTCCAGCCTCAGGGTCTTTTCCAATGAGGTGCACACTTTATCGGCTAGTTTAAAGTTTAAGAGAAGGAAGTAGGGTATGGGAAGGAAGACGTGGGATCACTCAAGCATCCAAGGCTTTCTGGAAGAGAAACCTTCATGCCTAGGAGCACCTAATTCCTGAACTGATTGTCATAGCTGTGTCATATAGCTGGCAATACTGATTCAAGATGGATATTTTTGGAAATAGACACCTCAATAGTCAAAAGCTTGACATCAAACATTTACACTACAATCAAAAGGCTTAATGTTAGGCACTTATGCTAAAGTCTGATTTATCACAGCCAATCCATGTGACTCAATAGAGAATTTCGTAGTCCCTGTAACTGCACTGGTTTTGCAGTACTTTTCCCCCAGTCATGACAAATAGGATCAACATGTTCTTTATTATATTCAATTATATTTTGCTATATTTTGTTTAATTGGTATATTTTATTGGTTCATTATAGATATATACTAGATGGGTATTCTTCATAATAATTGTGTTAGTTGCTCAGTCATGTCCAACACTTTGAGACCCCATGCATAGACTGTAGCCCACCAGGCTTCTCTGTGCATGGGATTCTCCAGGCAAGAATACTGGAGTGGGTTGCCATTCCCTTCTCTCAGGGATCTTTCCAACTCAGGGGTCAAACCCATGTCTCCCACATAGAAGGCAGATTTTTTACCATTTTTTACCAGCCACAATAAGATACATTTATTCACAACAAGTTTTCACCTGTTGCACTGATTCAGTACTTCTAATTGTGAAAGCAATTCACACTTTATTTTAAAAACATTATATAAGTATTTCTGCCATTATGTTTTAAGTTATTCTGAACAACTTCTATTGCACATGGAATACTATATGTATTGGCAATTTCTTGTGTAACAAGCTACCTAAATTTAGTGGATTGGAAAAAACCATCTTTCATCAGTTCACAAAACATAGATTAGCATATTGGACTAAATTCAGCTGAATAGTTCTGCTGATCTTGCCTGGTTGACACGTGTGGCTGCCGACAGCTGGTGGCTCTGCTAGAGCTAAATGGTCTAAGATATCATTATTCTCATAACTGGCAGAAGGAAGGCTACTGGCCAGGATGCCATGGTGCTCTTCAAGGGACTTTCTTACAGGCTAACTAGGACATGTTGTCATGTCTCTTCTAGTAGATGTAGATAAAGTTTCCTTTATTGCCATATATTCTTCTATTCACATTCTGTTATTCAGCAAGGTTCAACTACGTGCCCAAGAACATGTGAAAAAGATTTTGAAATGCATGAAATATTTTGTTTTATAAAGATTCCAGTATACTATTTGGGAAAGTTAATCAATGTAGAAAAACATTAATCTTCTGTTGGAAGGTTTAATAAACCAGTGGGAAAAATAAAACTATCTACTTGCTATCAAATATATACTTACAGATTAACCTGGTGACTCAGACAGTAAAGAATCTGCCTGCAATGCAGGAGACCTGGGTTTGATTCCAGGGTCAGAAAAATCCCCTGGAGAAGGCAATGGCAACCCACTCCAGTATTCTTGCCTGGAAACATCCACGGACAGAGGAGCCTGGTGGGCTACAGTCCATAGGATCTCAAAGAGTCGGACATGACGGAGAAAGTAACACTTTCAAGTACTACAAAATCCCTTAGAGATCCCTATTTGCTATCAAAATGAGTAAGCCAACTTTTATATGTTTCTTTTTTTCAAAAACATAGTGCTATTATGTGACACAGGAAAACTTGAAAGCATTTTCCTGGAAAATTGTTTAAACCTAACAGAAAAGTGAACAGAAGGTATAAAAAACCTTTTCAAAATTAAGCTAGGAAAAACATTTTTCTCAGATGGAACTTTATTTTGATAGTAGATATACTTTTATAGTAAACTGAGCAGACACAAACTTCAGACTAAAATGAAAGCAAAATCTTTTTTCATCTTCATCAAGTTGATGGAATGATTTGTATGCCTAGTCTAGATAATTCTATGGAAAGTCACAAAGACAATAACCAGAAGAGAAACTATAAAGAAAACAACAAAAATCTGAACTTAAACCATGGATACTTTAGTGTAATTTCCTCCAAATTATTAACTTTCATGCATTAATTCCTTTTAATTACCATCTGATTAATCTTAGTAGACAACTGAATATATAACCAATAATAAGTACATAGGAACAAATTCATCTAAAATTATCTGCAAAGTTTTATATTATTGAGATCATAACTCCAGGCTATTACTTTTTTTTTTTTTTTNGCTTTACTTTTGTTAGTGCACAAGGGTGGGATGTCTAGAGCTTCCTTGTTATTGTCGTTCAGTCGCTGAGTCATGCCCCACTCTTTGAGACCCCATGGACTCCAGGCTCCCCCGTCCTCCATTATCTCCCAGAGTTTGCTCAAATTCACGTCCATTGATCTGGTGATGCTATCTACCCGTCTCATCCTCTGGTCACCCCCTTTTCCTTTTGCCTTCAGTCTTTTCCAGCCTCAGGGTCTTTTCCAATGAGGTGCACACTTTATCGGCTAGTTTAAAGTTTAAGAGAAGGAAGTAGGGTATGGGAAGGAAGACGTGGGATCACTCAAGCATCCAAGGCTTTCTGGAAGAGAAACCTTCATGCCTAGGAGCACCTAATTCCTGAACTGATTGTCATAGCTGTGTCATATAGCTGGCAATACTGATTCAAGATGGATATTTTTGGAAATAGACACCTCAATAGTCAAAAGCTTGACATCAAACATTTACACTACAATCAAAAGGCTTAATGTTAGGCACTTATGCTAAAGTCTGATTTATCACAGCCAATCCATGTGACTCAATAGAGAATTTCGTAGTCCCTGTAACTGCACTGGTTTTTCAGTACTTTTCCCCCAGGCATGACAAATAGGATCAACATGTTCTTTATTATATTCAATTATATTTTGCTATATTTTGTTTAATTGGTATATTTTATTGGTTCATTATAGATATATACTAGATGGGTATTCTTCATAATAATTGTGTTAGTTGCTCAGTCATGTCCAACACTTTGAGACCCCATGCATAGACTGTAGCCCACCAGGCTTCTCTGTGCATGGGATTCTCCAGGCAAGAATACTGGAGTGGGTTGCCATTCCCTTCTCTCAGGGATCTTTCCAACTCAGGGGTCAAACCCATGTCTCCCACATAGAAGGCAGATTTTTTACCATTTTTTACCAGCCACAATAAGATACATTTATTCACAACAAGTTTTCACCTGTTGCACTGATTCAGTACTTCTAATTGTGAAAGCAATTCACACTTTATTTTAAAAACATTATATAAGTATTTCTGCCATTATGTTTTAAGTTATTCTGAACAACTTCTATTGCACATGGAATACTATATGTATTGGCAATTTCTTGTGTAACAAGCTACCTAAATTTAGTGGATTGGAAAAAACCATCTTTCATCAGTTCACAAAACATAGATTAGCAAATTGGACTAAATTCAGCTGAATAGTTCTGCTGATCTTGCCTGGTTGACACGTGTGGCTGCCGACAGCTGGTGGCTCTGCTAGAGCTAAATGGTCTAAGATATCATTATTCTCATAACTGGCAGAAGGAAGGCTACTGGCCAGGATGCCATGGTGCTCTTCAAGGGACTTTCTTACAGGCTAACTAGGACATGTTGTCATGTCTCTTCTAGTAGATGTAGATAAAGTTTCCTTTATTGCCATATATTCTTCTATTCACATTCTGTTATTCAGCAAGGTTCAACTACGTACCCAACAACATGTGGAAAAGATTTAGAAATGCATGAAATATTTTGTTTTATAAAGATCCCAGTATACTATTTGGGAAAGTTAATCAATGTAGAAAAACATTAATCTTCTGTTGGAAGGTTTAATAAACCAGTGGGAAAAATAAAACTATCTACTTGCTATCAAATATATACTTACAGATTAACCTGGTGACTCAGACAGTAAAGAATCTGCCTGCAGTGCAGGAGACCTGGGTTTGATTCCAGGGTCAGAAAAATCCCCTGGAGAAGGCAATGGCAACCCACTCCAGTATTCTTGCCTGGAAACATCCACGGACAGAGGAGCCTGGTGGGCTACAGTCCATAGGATCTCAAAGAGTCGGACATGACGGAGAAAGTAACACTTTCAAGTACTACAAAATCCCTTAGAGATCCCTATTTGCTATCAAAATGAGTAAGCCAACTTTTATATGTTTCTTTTTTTCAAAAACATAGTGCTATTATGTGACACAGGAAAACTTGAAAGCATTTTCCTGGAAAATTGTTTAAACCTAACAGAAAAGTGAACAGAAGGTATAAAAAACCTTTTCAAAATTAAGCTAGGAAAAACATTTTTCTCAGATGGAACTTTATTTTGATAGTAGATATATGTTTATAGTAAACTGAGCAGACACAAACTTCAGACTAAAATGAAAGCAAAATCTTTTTTCATCTTCATCAAGTTGATGGAATGATTTGTATGCCTAGTCTAGATAATTCTATGGAAAGTCACAAAGACAATAACCAGAAGAGAAACTATAAAGAAAACAACAAAAATCTGAACTTAAACCATGGATACTTTATTGTAATTTCCTCCAAATTATTAACTTTCATGCATTAATTCCTTTTAATTACCATCTGATTAATCTTAGTAGACAATTGAACATATAACCAATAATAAGTACATAGGAACAAATTCATCTAAAATTGTCTGCAAAGTTTTATATTATTGAGATTATAACTCCAGGCTATTACTTTTTTTTTTTTTTTAAGTCAGCTTTCAATAAAGCCTAGCAGAGAAAATATGTTTGCCTGAGGGGGAGAATATTTTTCACCTTTATAGGCACTGAAATTGAATCTGTTTTACTCACAAGCTATTGTTCATAGCTGCTGTCATAAATTTTAAAGGTTCAAGAATTTACTTATCAAATGAAACAATGACCATTCTTCTACTGAGATCCCTCAATATATCCCCAAAGAAAACATAGCACTCCACATTTTCTACCCTCATTTTACGTACATGATTTTCTTGATATAGGAAAAAGAGAACTCACACACTACCAAAAATAAATACTGCTTCATTTTTCAAAGATTCAATAGAGTTTGGCTTTACAGGGAACTACAGTATAAGAGACACACGTTCAGCCCAAAAATCTACAAGGAAAATAAAATAGTGGTGCAGTGCTTTCAAGGAGTGCCTTGGACTGCAAGGAGATCAAACCAGTTAATCATAAAGGAAATCAATCTTGAATATACATTGGAAGGACTGATGCTGAAGCTGAAGCTCCAATATTATGGCCACCTGATGTGAAGAACTGACTCATAATGCCTTAAAGACTGAAGGCAGGAAGATAAGGGAACAACAGAGGATAAGATGGTTGGATGGCATTACCGACTTGATGGACATGAGTTTGCACAAGCTCTGGGAGTTGGATGATGGACAGGGGAGCCTGGCATGCTGCAGTCCATGGGGTTGCAAAGAGTCGGACACGACTGAGTGACTAAACAACAACCAAAAAAGGGCCTGCAAATGCAAAAGATGTGGAACACAGATTTGGAGCACTGTGGGGTTGCAAAGAGTTGGGCAGGACTGAGTGACTTTCACTTTTGGTCCAGAGATGAACAAAGAATGCATTCAAGAAATGAGAAACACTAAACCAAGTTTCACAAGAAGTGAATGAACCAGAAAGGCTATTTCCCTCTAAAAATATTTTGGCCAAAGTCAGAAACACCAATTATATCAAATGTTGATAAGGATGTGGAGCACAAAGAACATTCATTCATTGTCAGTGGAATGCAAAATTGCACAGGCATTTTGGAAGACAGTTTGTCAGTCTCTTACAAAACTAAACATGCTCTCACTGTACAATCCAGCACTCTCCTTGGCATGTATTCATATTAAATGAAAATTTATGTCCACACAAAAACCTTCATATGGATGTTTATGGCATCTTTATTTATAATTGCCAAAGCTTTGAAGCAACCAACTTGTTCTGTAGGTGAATAGATAAATAAACTATGGTACATCTACATAATGAAATGTTACTCAGTGCTGAAAACAAGTGAACTCTCGAGCCACGAAAAAACATGAAGGACACTGAAAACCATATTAGTAAGTGAAAAAAAACCAATCTAAAAAGCCTACATGTTATGAATCCAATGATATGACATTCTAGAAAATATAAAACTATGGTGATAGTAAGAAGTTCAGAGGTTGCAAGGGCTTGAGGGAAGGAAGGAATAAGTAGGTGAAGCATAGAGGATGTTTAGGGGGCAAAACTATTCTGTGTGCTACAGTAATGGTGGGTCATTTTTTGTCAAAACCCAGAGAAGGTGCAACGCCAGTGTGATAGACACACTGACAATGATGTGTCAGTGTAGAGTCCTCCATTGTACCAGGGGCATATGGGAAATCTCCCTACCTTTCACAGAATTTTGCCGTGAAGCTAAAACCAGTCTAAACAAATAAAAGACATTTTTTAAAGACACAAAAGAAAAAAAGAAGAATACATTTTCTTTCAAAAACAAGACAACACTGTTTTAATTTCTTAAAATTGACAACATTAGTATTTTCTAACTGTAGTTCTCACAATAAATTTGAAGCTGTATGATAAATTATCACAGGTATAATAGTTTGGGAACTATATTTCTAGAAACATACTTGAATTGCTTGTAACTGTCCTCTTTGTTTGTAGTAGGAATAGCCGAAGTTTGGCTTGCATAAGTTTAAAGAGAATGATTTTTTTTTTTTTTTACATGAGTGAGGGAATATAGAACTTCAAAAATCTATAAAGAATCTGGAGAATAAAAATCTACAATAATCATACCTTGATTATTATTCTAAACTACTAAGCAGAGTTTTTGGGATAGGTGGATAGCTTTCATTTCTTAATTACCCAAGTAATATAAAGCAAAATTCTACACAAGTGAGATAAATGCCTAATTTGGATTAGCCCAGAAAACATTGAAATCTGGTTGTCATTGTCTCCCAGAATTCTTGTCTATTTTTCTCTTTGCTTCCATCTCTGCTCTGATACTGATTATTTTCTGCTTTTGGCCTAGCATTCTATTTTTGAATAACTACTCAAAGATAGAAACCAGTAATGCAAGAGGGACTGCTACAAGCTGCTTTCAACTTTCAGATGGATCGTTTCCCTGTCTAAAAGTTACCACAATTGCTTTCCCCGAAGAACCAGCTCTCATTGTCTTATGAAAGGTCTTCATTCTGCTATGCCTTGCACTCATAGACTAATGCTTGCAACACGTTATTCTTTCATGCTCTACCTGAATGCCCACTGTAAAGCCTCTGAATGACCGACAGGTGCCAGCTAGACAAGTTGCTATATGGTAAACCCTAAAGCATATTTAGAAAGCAGTAAAAAGAACACTGCTAAAAATGTTTTGCCTCTTTAAGACTGATCAAGCAGTTTAACTGATAAATCCTCCCTTGACATAAAAGAACAAAAACTGTAAATCTACTATATATAATTTTATTGTGAAGCAATAGTGCTATTTATTTTTTGACAACACACTTTATTTCCTTGCAAAATAGGAGAAAACTCTAAATCAAAATGCTTATTTTATAGAAGCAATGCCACTCAGTGGACTAATATCCTGCCATTTACTAAGGGTAAAATGTTGAAGAGTGATGCATCTAACTTCTTAAACAGCTGAACAATAACTAAACTGAAGAATGTGAGATGACAAAGTATATTTCTCATAATTTCTATATATTCAGTTTCATAAAGAAGTACACATATATTCTCTGACAAGTGTATCTTTTAGTAATAGAAAGCATAAAATTTTGTGAAGAGGAGTAGCAAAGAATTTACGTTTGTATCATCACATTAATAAATACCTACTAAATTCCTAGCAATACACAGACTGTGAGAAATTTGAACTTTAGACATTGATAGCTAGACAAACTGACAATGTACTCTTTTGGACCCTCCATGCTTGCTAAGTCATTTCAGTTGTGTCTAACTCTTTGCAGTCCCACAGATTGTAGCCCACCAGGTTTCTCTGTCCATGGGATTCTCTAGGAAGAATACTGGAGAGGTTTGCCATGCACTCCTCCAGGATCTTCCTGACCCAAGTATTGAACCTGTGGCTATTACATCTCCTGTACTGGCAGGCAAATTCTTTACCCTTAGCCCCATCACTAGTTCCTCCTCAAGATTAAGGTCATAGAGAAAGAAATGTATTTAGTGTAGTTAACTTATTCTGCAACAAAAATATATGGATAGAACTTAGAAATTTTGAATGTATAAATATATTTTAATTATTATTTATGCAAAGTTTCCTTCTAATGACACAGCATAATTTTTATGCTACAAATCAAAATGTCTACAAGTCAGATCTCTATAATGTTTCTACTGTGCCATAATTCTTCAATGTATAATTTCTGAGAAAATAAAGGCTTTGGAATAGTATTGAAATAACATTTCTTGTGATTTCAGGTTGCAGTAATGTGTAATAGGGTAAATAAACATATGTGTGAGTTTAAATGCTGTGGTATATTATTTGTTTTGTTGATTTTTTCTAAAGAATATGAGAAGCTTGGTATAAATATATATGCATATTAAGCATATATATATTCAACATAGACACTGACATCAGAAAACATTAGACAATGAGATCAGAAAAGAATCAAGTCCCAAATGAGAGAGGAGGAAATAATGTATGTGTGTGTATGTATGTATGTACAAAGGTACTCACATAAATAAAATGTTCTGTCCTATCATGAAGTTTTTTTTTCAAAAATGAAAATACTAACAATAATATCTCAGATTTCTTATTTAAAGAATACTGACCTATGTACTGGGCAAGTCTTTCAATAAGATATTTATAAAATTATATTCCATATTATCTGTATAGATGTTTTAAAGTTATCTTCTAGAAAACCAAAGACATAAGTTTAAATCACAGCCCTAAGGAACTTTCTATGGAAGACTAAAAAAAACTGAGATAAGATTGAAGGTTGCTGGTAATCTGACTTGCCACAGATGAAGAATTTAAGGAAACGAAAGCAATGATTCTCAAGGTGTTGTCTCCAGATCAGAAGAGTTAGCATCATAGAAGATCTTGTTAGTGTGTGTGACTACTAAGGTCCTATTTCAATTCTACTGAATCAGAAAATCCCAGGGCAGGGAATGAAATCTTTATTTGATCAAAGCTCTTCAGATTATTCTGAATCACTTTAAAGGTTGAGAACTACTAAACCTGGTGTGACATTTCTCAGAATGTGTTTCATGGATCATTAGCCCCAGAAAGTATCAAATAGTATCCCAGGGAAGAAAAATAAAATAAAAAATTCTAGTGAAAACATAAAACTTTGGGTGAAGGTTACATAGGTTTCTTTACCATAAGCTTTAATGTGATCAGGGTTGCATTCATGTGATCAGGTTTTAATGTGATACTTTTGCCTTAATATCCCAAAGTTGGTTCTCCAATTAACAGCATTAGTATCATGGGAACAGATAGAAATGTACATATCAAATCCTATTCTAAAACTACTGAATTTGAATCTGCAATTTTATGTATAGTAAGTCTGCAGAGCATTGTGCTGAAATGTGAATTAAGGGATATTGCAGAGTACAGATATGTGCAATCTGCTAAAAATGCATTGGAGACAATAGTGAGAAAATCTGAGCCAGAGATGCGTGTCTAGCATGTGGTTAGAAATCATTTGTGTCTGGGATGATCTGGGTTACAAAAGGCAGAAGAAAAGCATCTCTTTCTATGGAATTCTTTTTCACTGTAATGGAATGAAGAGCTGGGATTAGAAGAAGAGGATATCTTAAAAATAACTAGAACACCTGTTTTCAAAGATTCAATTTTGTCTTTAGGCACTGTCAATCAGGAAGTAATCATCTTAGTCTATGAACATAGGAAAAGGAGAGATGGACGAAGATAGCTGATTTAATAAAGAATATTTAAACTCCTTTTTATTAAACATATCGACTTTAAGTTTCAAAATCTTATAGTAGTTCACATTGAAAGAATGTTTCCAAGGAAGAATTTCAATCGCTTTGGAATTAACACAAAATGAAAACAGCCTTTCAACAATAATGTGCTCACATTCAGTGGTTTCTTCCTTTAAGCCTCACAATATTTTCCTCAGATTTTCAAGAGGGCATCAGTTGGAAGGTCTAAAATTACCAGCATTTATGAATAGCTAAGATATTAAAGCAAACATTATGAAATCAGAGATAAGATATAATTGTCTTATGCTACATATATACTCTAGCAATATACATAATTTATGATAACATTAGAAGCAAAAATGTAAAAGAAAATAATTCATTTAATTTTTATAAAATGTCTTTCTGAGATTAATAGTAAGTTTTGCCTACTTGGATAAAAATACCAGCTATTATAGTAAAAGTGACTCACAACTGTGAACCCAATAAGATGCAATTTTATTGAACTATTAATTTAAAATATAATAATTTTCTGAAAAACAGAAATATCTAGAAAGTAATAATTCTTCATTCTATTATTAGAACATAATGATGATGCTATCTCACACAGTAGTGATGCAGATATACCAAAATATTGTCAAGTAGAATTATATTATAATAAAAACATATAATCTGTTTAATGGAAAATAGTATTTTTCTTTTTACTGGAGTGTGAAAATTAAAGCACTTAATTTTCACATATTAACTGTGTGTTTAATTAAAGCTAGATAGCTAGTGAGGCAAAGAAATAACTAGTACTAGAGTTTATAATACATAGATCCAGATAACAAAATAGAAATCTTGTTTCTAAATGCAGTGGAAATTCTAATCATGGTTAAATTCATCATACACAGAAGAACCACTTAAAAGTTACCCTTTTATCATGATCAGACAATGTTTATTAAACACTTACCTTATAAAAGACTTACTGAAGGAAAAGACTGTGATTTGGGAAGCTGGTGCCTGTTAAGAAAAAAACAGATGCTTTCATGCATTCATGCCCTCTGCTCTCCCCTTTTGGCTTGAAATCTTTCTTATATTTCCAAAGAAAAAAGTTTCTTTCAGGCCCGCTTCTAAAAATACCACTTACGTGAAACCCCTGCTGCGTGAAGCAAAAAAAAAAAAAAAAATCATAAACTGTGGAAGAGGTGTTTTTTCCTGCTAACTGCAAATGAAGCTTCCTATGTTGCTTTCTTAATGACCTTGGAAACTTCAGAAATCATGAAACCATAAATACATATATACATTTTTTTTTGGCTCCATGTGTAAACTTTGGACCCCTCTGCTTTATACAATCCAGACATTTTAGAAAGGTAAAGATCTAGAATTGGGATTCATTAGTCTAAATACAATCAATTATTTATTTAGTAGAATTATTGAACTTGAGGTCATTTAGTAATGCAGTTTTCTGTTTGGGATTTGTGGACTCAATTTAGCTATTATTGGAAATATCCACATTAGCTTTAATAATTCAAAAGGCCTAAACATTTGCACAGAGTAAGCAAAACTCTAAGATTCTTTGTTTTAGCTGAATTTGTATGTATTATGGTGAGTTTGTGGAGGCAGGTCTACCCCTGCTCATGCTATGTGAGAAGAGCATCCAACTCTTTGTGATCCCACAGACTGAAATCCACTGTGCTATTGGAAATATCCACATTAGCTTTAATAATTCAAAAGGCCTAAACATTTGCACAGAGTAAGCAAAACTCTAAGATTCTTTGTTTTAGCTGAATTTGTATGTATTATGGTGAGTTTGTGGAGGCAGGTCTACCCCTGCTCATGCTATGTGAGAAGAGCATCCAACTCTTTGTGATCCCACAGACTGAAATCCACTGTGCTTCTGTCCATGGGATTCTCCAGGCAAGAATACTGGAGTGGGTTGCCATTGCCTCCTCCAGGGGTCTTCCCCACCCAGGGATTGAACCAGTGTCTCTTGTGTCTCCTGCATTGGAGACACATTACATAAATATATGTAATTTAAATGTGCATACATGCATGTATGTATAGGATTTACATAGAGAAAAATTAAAAGATAAATTTTAAAATTGGAAATTATTTATCTTGTGTTAAATGATGTGCCCAAGTTAAATATCTAGTGGTTAAAAGGTGAAGACAAACACCTGACATTATTTCTTAATCCAGTATTCATTTTCTGGAATAATATAGAAGTAAGTTTTTTTTACTTCAAGGTAGCAACTATATCAAGGGAGAAATTGTAATAGCATTGCCTTTCAAATTTAATAAAGTAACAAAGGTAAAAAGTTTTAATTTACATTCTCTAAATAGTAACTAGGCTGTAGAAATATGTAAGCAATTATCTTTAATTGCCTTAGATAAAAAGTATTTCAGTTCAATTCAGTCACTCAGTAGTGTCCGACTCTTTGCGACCCCATGAATTGCAGCACGCCAGGCCTCCCTGTCCATCACCAACTCTCAGAGTTCACTCAGACTCACATCCATTGAGTCAGTGATGCCATCCAGCCATCTCATCCTCTGTTGTCCTCCCTTCTCCTCCTGCCCCCAATCCCTCCCAGCATCAGAGTCTTTTCCAATGAGTCAACTCTTCGCATGAGGTGGCCAAAGTACTGGAGTTTCAGCTTTAGCATCATTCCTTCCAAAGAAATCCCAGGGTTGATCTCCTTCAGAATGGACTGGTTGGATCTCCTTGCAGTCCAAGGGACTCTCAAGAGTCTTCTCCAACACCACAGTTCAAAAGCATCAGTTCTTCGGTGCTCAGCCTTCTTCACAGTCCTACTCTCACATCCATACATGACTACTGGAAAAACCATAGCCTTGACTAAACGGACTTTAGTCGGCAAAGTAATATCTCTGCTTTTGAATATGTTATCTAGACTGTAGAAATATATAAGCAATTATCTTTAATTGCCTTAGAGAAAAAGTATTTAGGATGCTAGAATAGGTTACAGGCCCAAGGCAAACATTCATTCCTATTTAAACTGTTATTATTAGTTTTTATTTGGGGATAAATTTAGATTTACAGAAAAACTGTGAATACAGAAGTTTTCATGTACTACACATCCAGTTTCCCCTATTATTAACAACTTATATCAGTGTGGTACGTTTGCTATGCTTAACTAATTTTAATAGATTATTACTTAAAATTCCATGATTTGGATTTCCTTGGTTTTTATGTAATGTCCTTTCTCTATTCTAGGATCCCATCCAGTTATCATAGTATATTTATCATATTTTCTTAAGCTTCTCTTGTCTCCAATAATTTCTCAGACTTATTGCTAATAATTTTTACAGCTTTGAGAAGTACTGGTCAAGAATTTACTTCAATTAGGGTTTTATCATGATTTTGTTGTTTTTATCATGATTCAGCTGGTCCAATGTGTTTTGGAAAAGACAACAGAGGTAAAATGCAATTTTCATCACATCATATCAAAGGTGTGACAGCATATGTGACTGATTGTAAAGGTTAACCTTTATCACCCAGCCAAGATGGTGTTTATCAGGTTTGTTCACTTGTGAGATATTTCCCCCTTTCCATGCTGTACTATTTAAAATAAAGTTATCACAAATGAGTCACACTTAAGAAATGAGGTATGCTCCTCCTCTTTGAGGGAGGAGTATGTCTATAACCATTTGTATGTTTATTAAGATAAATAATTCCTATTCTTTCCAATAATACCCCTTGGATCCTTCTGGCCTCCTCCCCTCACTCAGAATGTGATCTTATTTGGAAATAGGGTTGTTGCAGATTTAGTTAAGATGCTGTCCTACTGAAGCACAGTAGATCCCCTAATCTGTTATGACTGGGACTCTGATAAAGAAGGGAAATTTGGACACAGATAAGCAGGGTACAACACAGTTGTAAAAAAGGACAACACAGTTGATTCAAGAAACTCAGGAATTCCCAGTAAATCTGAAACTAGTCCACATATGTACGAGGCAAGGACAGACCAAGAAAAAGAGGGAAATCTAGCCATATTGATAAGTGGCAAGTTTAAAAAGCAAGGGAACTTAATTTGCAAGGTTTGTCTTGGGTGGTGATAAGTTGAGTAGATCTCCATACCCATCTGCCAGAATCTTAAGGGTTTACATAGAAGGGATCACTTGGATTGAGTCACATATACCATCCAGATGGTCTCAATAACATATCACTCTCTCAGGGGCTTCATCCTTGAAAATGATTCCCACTGTGGGACCAGTAGAGAGAATGTAAATTCCAACATATGTGAGGGATGAAGAACCTCAGATGGGTTTGGTCCAGATCCTGGCTCTGTGGTTGGTTGTATCTTCTAGATGACTTCCTCCAACACACACTATGTTAAGATTAAACATCTCCCTGCTACAAGCCAAGAAATTGCCAGAATCTTGAGAGAAACCTGGAGCAGGACCTTCCCTACTGACTTTGGAGGAAGCCTGGCCCTAAGTACACCTTGACTCAGATATCTGGTCTTTAGAAGGGGGAGATAATACATTTCTGAGGTTAAGCTACCCAGTTTGGGGTACATGTTAGGGGAGTCCCTAGAAACTAATATGAGCAGTACCATAATATTAATCTGTACTCCATGGGGAACAGGTTGATCAATTAGAGTACAGTGTTACTGTGCAGTTTTACTTGCATTGAGTCCTTTCATAATGTTAAAGGACTTGCATTGGGTCCCTTTATAATGTTAAACTCCTTCCCAATGTCATTAGGTCAGCAGCCTGTTCCTCACCTCCCTTCACTGAGGCTATTTCCTATGAGTGGTTGACATACCAAATTGTTTCATTACACTCTGCATTCTATTCTTGCATCATTCAGTTTTCTAAATGATTGTTTATCTGCATAAAGTGAAGTTCTCATTTTGTGCTATAAAAGTCTACATAAAGTGTTAGTCGTTCTGTTGTGCCCAACTCTTTGTGACCCCATAGACTACAGCCCACCAGGTCTTCTCTGTTCATGGGATTTTCCAGGCAAGGATCCTGGAGTGGGTTGCATTTCTTTCTCCAGGGGATGTTTCCCGACCCAGGGATTGAAGCCGGTTCTCCTGCACTGCAGGCAGATTCTTTACCAACTGAGCAATGAGGGAAGCCCATACAAAATCCCAAAGGGTTTGACAAATGCAGTATCATACAGAATATTTTTACCATCTGAAATATCACCTGTGGTTCACCTATTCAAACCACCCTTCCTCTCCACAAGCAAACTCCTAGAAATATGAATCTGTGTATTATCTTTATTTTTGCCTATTTGGAATGTCATATAATTGGAATTATAGATTAAACCTGTTCATACTGGCTTCTTTCCCTAAAGGAACATGCATTTAAGATTCACCCATGTCTTTTTGTGGAATGAGAACTCACTTTATCAGCAAATAATATTGCATTGTATTAATATATGACAATTTGGTAGTCCAGTCACTTACTGAAGGACATCTTAATTGCTTCCAGTTTGGGATAGTTTTGAATATGTCTGATATAAACATTTATGTGGAGGTCTTGTGCAGAAATAAATTTTCAAATAATTTGAGTAAATACCTAGGAGTGAAAGAGATAAATCATGAGTCTATTTAACTTTGTAAGAAAGTACCAGACTATCTTTCAAAGTGGCTGTACTATTTTGTATTCCCATTAGCTGTGAAAGAGCATTATTGTTGCCCTAATTATTGCCAGCAATTGGTACTGCTCGTGCTTGGAATTGTAGCTATTCTAACAATGATATCTTACTGGTGTTTGAATTTGAATTCTTCTACAGCAAATGATGCTGGACATCCTTTTACATGTTTTTCCATCTATAGGTTTTTAAATTGAGGTAACTGTTTAGATTTGGGGATGGTTTTTTTTGTTGTTGTTAATTTTCTAATTGTTGGGTTTTTACAGTTCTTTGTATTTTTTGAACATAAGTCCTGTATCATATTTTTTTTTCCAGTCTGTGGCTTGTCTTTTTATTCTCTTAGTAATGGCTCTTATAGAATAGAACTTCTTAATTTTAATAAAGTTTAACTTATTAGTTTTTACTCAAAGATAGTATACTTAATATTTAAAATACATGAAGAATGAATATATTAATAACTCAATGGTAAAAAAGAAAAATACAAGCAATCCTGTTAAAATTAGGCAGAGGATCTGAATAATTTTTCCAAAGAAGACATGTAAATGGAGAATAGGCACATGAAAGGATACTGAGCATCACTAACCCTTGAGGTGAGGTGAAGTCACTCAGTCGTGTCCGACTCTTTGTGACTCCGTGGACTGTAACCTAATAGGCTTCCCTGTCCATGGGATTCTCCAGCAAGAATACTGGAGTGGACTGCCATTTCCTTCTCCAGGGGATCTTCCCCACCCAGGGATCGAACCCAGGTCTCCTGCATTGGAGGCAGACACTTTAACCTCTGAGCCACAGGAGACCCTGGTTCACTAACCCTTAGGGAACTGCAAATAAAAACACAATGAGATGTCACCTGATATCTGTTAGAATGGCTACAATCAAAGAGATAAGAGACAAGTGTTGGAAACTGTATGAATTTTTTTCAAAAAATTAGAAAATGAACTATCATATGATCCAGCAACTCCATTTCTGGGTATATATATCCCGTGTCCGAGGTTAGGGGCGGCCGGGAGGAGACACCCCGTGTCTGAGGTCAGGGGTGGCTGAGAGAAGCCACCTCGTGTCCGAGGCCAGGGGCCACAGCTGGGAGGAACCACCCACGCCCGAGGCCAGGGCCTGCAGCCAGGAGGGGCAACCCAGGAGCTGTGGCTGTTCAGGTGCAGGAGGGCCTAGAGGAGCTATCCCAAATTGAAGGTCAGGAATGGCGGTGGTAAGGAGATACCCCTCATCCAAAGTAAGGAGCAGCGGCTGTACTTTGCTGGAGCAGCCATGAAGAGAAGGTTAGGGGCGGCCGGGAGGAGACACCCCGTGTCTGAGGTCAGGGGTGGCTGAGAGAAGCCACCTCGTGCCCGAGGCCAGGGGCCGCAGCTGGGAGGAACCACCCATGCCCGAGGCCAGGGCCTGCAGCCAGGAGGGGCAACCCAGGAGCTGTGGCTGTTCAGGCGCAGGAGGGCCTAGAGGAGCTATCCCAAATTGAAGGTCAGGAATGGCGGCGGTAAGGAGATACCCCTCATCCAAAGTAAGGAGCAGCGGCTGTACTTTGCTGGAGCAGCCATGAAGAGATACCCCATGCACAAGGTAAGAGAAACCCAAGTAAGATGGTGGGTGTTGCAAGAGGGCATCAGAGAGCAGACACACTGAAACCATACTCACAGAACACTAGTCAATCTAATCACATTAGGACCACAGCCTTGTCTAACTCAATGAAACCAAGCCATGCCTGCGGGGCAACCCAAGATGGGCGGGTCATGGTGGAGAGGGCTGACAGAACTTGGTCCACTGGAGAAGGGAATGGCAAGCCACTTCAGTATTCTTGCCTTGAGAACCCCATGAGCTGTATGAAAAGGCAAAATGATAGGATACCAAAAGAGGAACTCCCAGGTCAGGAGGTGCCCAATATGCTACTGGAGATCAGTGTAGAAATAATTCCAGAACGAATGAAGGGATGGAGTCAAAGCAAGAACAATTATAGAAGCAAGATCCAATGCTGTAAAGAGCAGTATTGCATAGGAACCTAGAATGTTAGGTCCAAAAGCAAAATGATAGGATACCAAAAGAGGAACTCCCAGGTCAGGAGGTGCCCAATATGCTACTGGAGATCAGTGTAGAAATAATTCCAGAACGAATGAAGGGATGGAGTCAAAGCAAGAACAATTATAGAAGCAAGATCCAATGCTGTAAAGAGCAGTATTGCATAGGAACCTAGAATGTTAGGTCCATGAATCAAGGCAAATTGAAAGTAGTCAAACAAGAGATGGCAAGGGTGAACGTCAACATTCTAGGAATCAGCGAACTAAAATGGACTGGAATGGGTGAATTTAACTCAGATGACCATTATATCTACTACTGCAGGCAGGAATCCCTCAGAAGAAACGGAGTAGCCATCATGGTTAACAAAAGAGTTCAAAATGCAGTACTTGGATGCAATCTGAAAAACGACAGAATGATCTCTGTTCGTCTCCAAGGCAAACCATTCAATATCACAGTTATCCAAGTCTATGCCCTAACCAGTAATGCTGAAGAAGCTGAAGTTGAACGGTTTTATGAAGACCTACAAGACCTTTTAGAACTAACACCCAAAAAAGATGTCCTTTTCATTATAGGGGACTGGAATGCTAAAGTAGGAAGTCAAGAAACACCTGGAGTAACAGGCAAATTTGGCCTTGGAATGCAGAATGAAGCAGGGCAAAGACTAATAGAGTTTTGCCAAGAAAATGCACTGGTCATAGCAAACACCCTCTTCCAGCAACACAAGAGAAGACTCTACACATGGACATCACCAGATGGTCAACACCGAAATCAGATTGATTATATTCTTTGCAGCCAAAGATGGAGAAGCTCTATACAGTCAACAAAAACAAGACCAGGAGCTGACTGTGGCTCAGATCATGAACTCCTTATTTCCAAATTCAGACTTAAATTGAAGAAAGTAGGGAAAACCGCTAGACCATTCAGGTATGACCTAAATCAAATCCCTTATGATTATACAGTGGAAGTGAGAAATAGATTTAAGGGCCTAGATCTGATAGACAGAGTTCCTGATGAACTATGGAATGAGGTTCGTGACATTGTACAGGAGACAGGGATCAAGACCATCCCCATGGAAAAGAAATGCAAAAAAGCAAAATGGCTGTCTGGAGAAGCCTTACAAATAGCACTGAAAAGAAGAGAGGCGAAAAGCAAAGGAGAAAAGAAAAGATATAAGCATCTGAATGCAGAGTTCCAAAGAATAGCAAGAAGAGATAAGAAAGCCTTCTTCAGCAATCAATGCAAAGAGATAGAGGAAAACAACAGAATGGGAAAGACTAGAGATCTCTTCAAGAGAATTGGAGATACCAAGGGAACATTTCATGCAAAGATGGGCTCGATAAAGGATAGAAATGGTATGGACCTAACAGAAGCAGAAGATATTAAGAAGAGGTGGCAAGAATACACAGAAGAACTGTACAGAAAAGATCTTCACGACCCAGATAATCATGAGGATGTGATCACTAATCTAGAGCCAGACATCTTGGAATGTGAAGTCAAGTGGGCCTTAGAAAGCATCACTAAGAACAAAGCTAGTGGAGGTGATGGAATTCCCGTTGAGCTGTTTCAAATCCTGGAAGATGATGCTGTGAAAGTGCTGCACTCAATATGCCAGCAAATTTGGAAAACTCAGCAGTGGCCACAGGACTGGAAAAGGTCAGTTTTCATTCCAATTCCAAAGAAAGGCAATGCCAAAGAATGCTCAAACTACCGCACAATTGCACTCATCTCACACGCTAGTAAAGTAATGCTCAAAATTCTCCAAGCCAGGCTTCAGCAATATGTGAACCGTGAACTCCCTGATGTTCAAGCTGGTTTTAGAACAGGCAGAGGAACCAGAGATCAAATTGCCAACATCCGCTGGATCATGGAAAAAGCAAGAGAGTTCCAGAAAAACATCTATTTCTGCTTTATTGACTATGCCAAAGCCTTTGACTGTGTGGATCACAATAAACTGTGGAAAATTCTGAAAGAGATGGGAATACCAGACCACCTAACCTGCCTCTTGAGAAATCTGTATGCAGGTCAGGAAGCAACAGTTAGAACTGGACATGGAACAACAGACTGGTTCCAAATAGGAAAAGGAGTACGTCAAGGCTGTATATTGTCTCCCTGCTTATTTAACTTATATGCAGAGTACATCATGAGAAACGCTGGACTGGAAGAAACACAAGCTGGAATCAAGATTGCCGGGAGAAATATCAATAACCTCAGATATGCTGATGACACCACCCTTATGGCAGAAAGTGAGGAGGAGCTAAAAAGCCTCTTGATGAAAGTGAAGGAGGAGAGCGAAAAAGTTGGCTTAAAGCTCAACATTCAGAAAACGAAGATCATGGCATCCGGTCCCATCACTTCATGGGAAATAGATGGGGAAACAGTGGAAACAGTGTCAGACTTTATTTTTTTGGGCTCCAAAATCACTGCAGATGGTGACTGCAGCCATGAAATTAAAAGACGCTTACTCCTTGGAAGAAAAGTTATGACCAACCTGGATAGTATATTCAAAAGCAGAGACATTACTTTGCCGACTAAGGTCCGCCTAGTCAAGGCTATGGTTTTTCCTGTGGTCATGTATGGATGTGAAAGTTGGACTGTGAAGAAAGCTGAGCGCCGAAGAATCGATGCTTTTGAACTGTGGTGTTGGAGAAGACTCTTGAGAGTCCCTTGGACTGCAAGGAGATCCAACCAGTCCATTCTGAAGGAGATCAACCCTTCGATTTCTTTGGAAGGAATGAAGCTAAAGCTGAAACTCCAGTACTCTGGCCACCTCATGAGAAGAGTTGACTCACTGGAAAAGACTCTGATCCTGGGAGGAATTGGGGGCAGGAGGAGAAGGGGACGACTGAGGATGAGATGGCTGGATGGCATCACGGACTCGATGGACATGAGTCTGGGTGAACTCCAGGAGATGGTGATGGATAGGGAGGCCTGGCTTACTGTGATTCATGGGGTCGCAAAGAGTCGGACACGACTGAGCGACTGAACTGAACTGAACTGATTCAATAGAATTGAAATCAAGATCTCAAAGAGCTAGCTGAACCTTCATGTTCATTACAGCATTATTAAAATAGCCATTTATAGATGCCCAGGTGTCTGTGGGTAGGTGGGTGGATAAAGAGAGTGTGGTGTACACACATACAATGGAACGTTATTTGTGTGTGTCCTCTATCATGTCCGACTCTTTGACATCCCATGGGGTGCAGCCTGCCAGGCTCCTCTGTACCTGGAACTTTCTGGGGAGGAATACTGGAGTGGATTGGCATTTCCTTCTCCAGGGGATCTTCTTGGCCCAGGGATCAAATCTACACCTCCTGCACTGGCAGCCAGATTCTTTACCCACTGTGCCACTTGAGAAGGAAATTCTATTATATGACATCCTGAATGGACTTGAAAGACATTAAGTGAAATGAAATAAGTCAGCCACAGAAGAATACACAATTCCACTTAAATGAGGTGCATAAAATAGTCAAAATTATAGGAACATAAAATAGAATAGTGGTTGCAAAGGTTTGGCGGAGGGGGAATGGTGATTTATCGTTCAATGAGTAAAAGGTTACCATTAATCAAGATGAATAAATTCTAGCGATCATCTGTGCAGCATAGTATCTGTAGTTAACAATAAGGTATTATACACTTAATCTGTTAGAGAAGCAAAATATGTGTACTTGAAAGACAGAAAAGAAATATAAGGGAATTGCAAAAATCAACAGCACCCACAAAGGCTGCAAAACATGAAAGTATTTGAGAAATAGTGAAAATCCTAGTCATATAGTTGTAGAAAGTGATGGTTTAGGAGACTGCAAAGACAGATTGAGGGTATGTTTTGAAAGAACTTCTATGCTATGATCAGAAATTGGGGCCTTTTTTCCATCAATTTCTAAAGGACAAATTAATAGAGTATATTGGCACCATATTTGTGTTATGAATGTAATTTTTAAGCTTTATTTTTAAATATTTTAAAATAATATTATAAAACAATAGTCTACTATCCAATACATAGACAACGAGATTAGAAAGAAGTCTGGATTTTGTAACTTCAAAGTCCTATCTCATATTAGTGATGGTTTATCAAATTACAGATCATACATCTGAGGGATAAGAGGGATTGGAATATTTGCCTCATAAACAATCTATCTACCAAATTTGGTTTCTACTTCTCTGTCTTGCTAATGAAAAAATGACTACTTTAAACAACAAAGGCTGAAAATTACTTAAGAGGTTTTTATGATGTGCTTTAACAAGTAAACTAAAATATAAATATACATTGAAATAAAGACTCTGACTGCATTAGACTACATTAGAATATTTTGGGGTGATGAATGCAGCCAACAATTAGATTAGAGTTGGCTCCTGTCCATGAATAGAGTTGAGAGCCACTTGGATCCTCCCAGCAAGGACTCTAGTTCTTAATTAACATAGACAACATTTTAGCTGTGTACATAGAGCTTGAATTTGAATAATATTTTGATAAATAATCAGAAATATTGTATTCAGCACTATTGTTCTGTTTTATTAAAGCCTAATAAAACATCTGTCTTAATGAAGAATTATTATTCACAAGTGATCCCAAATAAGTCACACGGTATTTGTTGCCTTAATATTGGTAAAAATGGTATATAGACAAAATAACATACACTTAAGTGAAATAAATTGTAATAAATATAGTCTTATGCTTGTGTTATTTATACCCCTGGTTTAAAACATGACCTATATTTATTCTTCCTTTGTCTATTCTATTGTATTTAATGGTGATACAGTTTTTGATATATTCTAATTGGTGGAGATATGAAATAATTAAATAAACAATGAAATGTAAAGCATATCAGTTAGTGATAAATGGCATGAAAAAATAAAACAAAAAAAGGGTAATAGTTGTTCAGGTATATTTCTGAGATGGAAAGGAAGAAGTGAGATGAACGAAGTCTTTACTGCAGAAGAGACTGGAAGAAAGTAGCCATCCATGTAACATATGGTGAAGCGTGTTCCCGACAGAACTAGCAAATGAAAAGCTCATGATGATTTGTATATTATCTTTGAGGAAATGCAAGGAAGCCACCAGGAGCTGTTTACCACTTTGTCCATAGTATTTCAAAAGTCCTGACCTCATTATAGGAACTCAATAAATAATTTGATGATTCAGTCCATCATTCTAGCGCTGAGGGAGTAAGGGGAGGAGTGTAGGAGATTTAGTACAGAAGTTCCAGAGGGGACTTACAGGCTAGTTTCAAAACCCTATGGCTTAGTCTAAGAGAAATGTGAAGTCATTAGGGAATTTGGAAAGTGCAAGTAACATCAACTGAAATATGTTTTAATAGGACCTTCTGGTGGTGTGACTTTAGAGACTTAAGAAGAAAAGGTAAGAAGCCAGGAGAGAAATGATAGCATTTTGGACGAAGATAGTTTCAGTGGATTTTATAGAAATGGTAAGATTCTATATGTGCTTTGAATATGTAAATTGCAGGACTTATTAATAGATTTATGAATGTGATTAGAAAAGAGTCAAAGAGGACAGCAAGGTTGTCACATGAGTATCTGTAAGAATGTTATAAAACATCCATAAGCATTATATCTACTGCTAGATATAGTTCCCTGTGCTATACAGTGGGACCTTGGTTATCCATTTTAAATTTAGCAGTGTGTAATGCTGATCTCAAACTCATGAACTATCCCTTCCTCCCACTCTTCCCTGCTGGGAAGCATAAGTTTTTTCTCTAAGTGTGAATTTGTTGTGTGGCTGAGTTGCTCTTCTGTGCACCTGAAATTAACATAGCATTATTAATCAGATGTACTCCAAAGTAAAATAAAAAGTTTTTTAAAAAGAGTAATATATACTGAGATGAGGAAGATTGTGGGAAGAACACAAGCGGAAGAGAGGTAGAACAAGGAGCTTGTTTGGGAGTACATTGAGTTTGAAGTGTGTGTTAGACAATTTATGAAGCTGAATGGACAACTAGAATCACAATGATGAATTTCAGGCAATAGTTCTAGACTTGGGAGTTCTTAACATACATGGTATTTAAAGCCACGTGATGAGATCATCAAGACAGTGAGGGTATGAAGGAAATAGCCACAACTGAACTCAGGCACACTGATAGCCAAGAGATAAGGAGATGAGAAGGAACCCATGAATGAGATTATGAAGGAATGGCAAGTGAAACAGAAAGAAAACAGAAAGGAATTTTGGCAGGATCACGTATCAAGGAGAATGTGATGAAGTCAACACATCAATAAGATGAGAGATGGTATGTCAAATACGTTGAAAACTGATATGACGGGCATTGATAGTTTGAACAAAAACTCTGCAAAAGAACAGTGAGAACAAGTTTAATTAAGAAGGTTTAAATCAGAACAAGAGAAAAAGAATTATAAAGAGCAAAAGTAGACAAGTCTTTTGACATTAACAGAGAGAGCAGGTGGTATCTGGAAAGATATGTGTGCTTCAAGTTTTGTTTGTTTTAAGTAGGATAGTATTACATGATACTTACATGATCATGAGAATGATTCAAGAGAGTGGAGAAGTTGATAATGCAGGATGGAAAGGGAGCACTTTGATACAATGATGTACCTTGATACAGTGCTGCACTTGAATGGATGACGGGTTGTTCATAAATATGAATGGGCAACTTATCCGTAATAGCAGAAAAGAAGGCAGAGAGAGAATACGGACAGATTGGTAATGTGTGGAAATCATCTCTTCTTTTTCATGTTTTATCAGTGAAACAGAAAGGAAGATTATCCACAAGGGGTGAAGGAGGAGGCAGGAGGTGCTAGAAAATTAAAGAGAAAAGAGGCAACCATGTTCATCTAAAATTGGAAACATGAACAAACTAGGAAATGCATTAGACTGACTTACTTAATGCATTAACACTATGGGCTCATGTAGGTCTGTGGTCATTAAATTAAAATGAGATCAGTGGACACAGTTTTGTCTTTTTCCCCAAACATGTTCAGGTACCTGGTATGGACATGCAGAAGACGTTGGGCTGAGTATAACCAGGACTGGGGCAAGAATTTGTCACAAGTAAACAATATATTCTATGTGATATGCATTCGCATATAAATAATTTCAAAATAAATAAATAAATCCCCAGCCATGTGAACATATATGTGTATAACAACATGGCGCACTTCCTGGTGGTCCGGTGGCTGTGACTCTGAGTTTCCCACACAGGAGGCCTGGGTTCAATGCCTGCTCAAAGGAATGAGATCCCACATGCTACAACTAAGGACCCTGCATGCCTCAAGCAGAACCCAGAGCAGCCAAATAAATGAATAAATAAATAATATTAAAAAGTAAAAGATCCTGCTTTTGTCTACTAATTTTAAAATTAGAAACAACATAAAAACTACTCTTTTGCCTGTGTAACCTCAAGAAATCATATTTGAAATACCATAGACAAAATAATGTAAACTCATTAAATAAAAATAAAGAAAACATTCAGCAACGAGCTGGATGAAATTGAAAGTGATTTACATAGTTCACGTATCCTTGTGGATACTGATATTTCTGTATCTTTAGCAAGAGTCAAATATCAAGCTCTCTGTCTCTCTCCTCATCCCTCTCCACCACCACCCACACACAAGCACTTTAATGTGTTTATCTGGGATAGGAAAATAAGTGGTGCCTGATCAGGCGTCAATATAACTGCAGCTCAGAAGTCATCCATGTATCTTCAAATCTGANGAGTCAAATATCAAGCTCTCTGTCTCTCTCCTCATCCCTCTCCACCACCACCCACACACAAGCACTTTAATGTGTTTATCTGGGATAGGAAAATAAGTGGTGCCTGATCAGGCGTCAATATAACTGCAGCTCAGAAGTCATCCATGTATCTTCAAATCTGAGAACTATAACTCCTTCTAGTGGAAGTGACTGGTTTCTTTTACCTAGAGAGTGATGAAAATGTACCTTTATCTTCCACTGCAGGCAAGGTCACTGTTCATTCAGCATTTACAATAAAGATTTCCCTATCTCCCAATAGCTACTTTCACAAAACAGATGGAAGGTTTCATTAAAAATATCAGGCTCGTCCTGAAAAACAAAATTTTTAAATGTCCCATTTTTACAGTAGGTTCTCAATAACTGGTAAAAAACAATTTCATGAAACTTGTGACAGATTCCTTTGCAATAATGTAAAATCATTAAATAAAAATAAAGAAAACATTCAGCAACGAGCTGGATGAAATTGAAAGCGATTTACATAGTTCACGTTCATATCCTCATCCCTCTCCACCACCACCCACACACAAGCACTTTAATGTGTTTATCTGGGATAGGAAAATAAGCGGTGCCTGATCAGGCGTCAATATAACTGCAGCTCAGAAGTCATTCATGTATCTTCAAATCTGAGAACTATAACTCCTTCTAGTGGAAGTGAGTGGTTTCTTTTACCTAGAGAGTGATGAAAATGTACCTTTATCTTCCATTGCAGGCAAGGTCACTGTTCATTCAGCATTTACAATAAAGATTTCCCTATCTCCCAATAGCTACTTTCACAAAACAGATGGAAGGTTTCATTAAAAATATCAGGCTCGTCCTGAAAAACAAAATTTTTAAATGTCCCATTTTTACAGTAGGTTCTCAATAACTGGTAAAAAACAATTTCATGAAACTTGTGACAGATTCCTTTGCAATAATGTAAAATCATTAAATAAAAATAAAGAAAACATTCAGCAACGAGCTGGATGAAATTGAAAGCGATTTACATAGTTCACGTTCATGCTTTTCAATACCAAACATTTTTGAATGTCTACCTACTTTCACAAACCTTTCTGACCAATCCCAGAGAAAGAATTATTTTAAGAAAAATGTGCATGTGCTAAGTCACTTCAGTCGTGTCTGACTCTTTGCTACACTGTGGACTGTAGCCTGCCAGGCTCCTCTGTCCATGGGATTTCCCAGGCAAGAATACTGGAGCAGGTTGCCATTCCTTTCTCCAAGAGATCTTCCCAACCCAGGGATTGAACCCACACTTTATGTTTCCTATGTGGGCGGGTGTCTCTTCACCACTAGTGCCACCTGGAAAGCCTCTATTAAGAAAAAATGTGTGGAATTGTTGAATGTCTATAAAGTGCATTCAAAAATAGGCTTCCAAATTTTATTAGAGAGTTATCCTTTGAACTTACCATTAACTGTTATTGAACAACTTCAGAGTTAAGGTCTACCCATATTTACCATAGACCAAGAGGATAAAAGTTGGAGTTGGTGCACATCATAAGTGTTTATGTTACACTCAAAGCTCTCATTTCTCTGTCAATATTTATACAACTGCTTGAAATGTGAATTCCATTCCCTTGCAGAAATATCCTTTAGCTTCAGACAACATCCTTTTCTCAAACTGTAGGTCTAGAAGCTCTATGTCTGCCAAAAAGTTTAGCACTTGAATAAGCTTCCAGGATTCACATATTTCTTCACAACTTTTTCCATTAATTCAGGAAAAAAAAATTTAGTTTTAAAAAGACTTTAAATTTGGGACAGTCTTCAGGAGAATTCTTGGAGTTTTCTTAGTTTTGGGCTTCTGAAGGATAAATCTTAGATTAGAAACCTTGCTACACTAAGATAATTTGCTCCAGGAATTTCTGTTGTTTTGGTTTTCCAATAGCTGCCACTATATTGACATTCAAAGTTTTGATACTTCCAAAGTTTTCCTTTTATGTACTCAGTATATTAGAACAACACACGTGTCAGCCTGATATCTCTCTCCTCTCCTCACTCTTTTCATCTACCAATTTCTCATTTTAAGTAGTACCTGTCAAAGTTGATAACATTTAAATTACATTCTGTAAAAATATTCTTCTATTAATGTTTTATAGGTTGACTGAATATACAGACAATGCTTGCATTCTATTTTTCTTTGTAGTAAGCAATTTTTAAATAAAGGTCCAACAGTAGGTAGAATTATTTTTCCTTCTTTAAAGATAAAATTTCATAACCTCTGTTCCAATCAGACAATCATTGCTAATATACAGGTAGAACTAACTTGTATTTGTTATAGAGTCATTGATTTTTAAAAAATCATGCAATATTAAAACATGATTTGTAAAATATATTAATTATGGCTTTTTCTTATATTTTAACTTAACTTTATAGCTTTCCTTTTTCTTTTTCACAAGAAAATGCTATATTTATGAAATACAACCAAGTGGTGATTTAATTTAGTTTAGTTAATGTATTTTATTTTTTGTTTCAGAAGATATTACCATTGAAGCCCAGTAATTCTGTATTTTTTTACCAACTGATTTTTAGGTGTGCCATATGATTTTAATTTGGGGTTTGTTTTTATTGTAAAATCATTTTCAGACATATATTTATTATTCTAACATCCATTTCTTTGATTCTCATATTTGTTTTGCTAACTTTTTGTCAAGGTACAATGAGTAGTGAATTTTCCAAATAATTTTGTCCTTCAAAAATGCCGTTTTTTTTTCGTTGCTAGAGTAACCGAGCCTCACACTTACCTGATAGTATAATGGAGTATACAATTCTTGGTCCATAAAAATGCTAATTCCAAATTTTGAAAAATTTTGCTCCAATGTCTTCCTATATTCACTGTTTCTGATTTATCAAGACAGTCTTATATC